>JAYKQN010000016.1:1440000-2040000 GCA_036785175.1 Eupleurogrammus muticus | reverse complement strand
ATTCGCAGAATTTGTTGATCCATATACACAGTATGCATTATCGACATAGAATGGAGAGAAAATGCTAATAAATAGTAAGAAAAGAGTATGCATACGCAAGGCATATATACATACATACATGCACGTACATACCTACATACATACACATACACACATATTTGCATATATATATATGGACATACATATCCACGCACATACCCACATGTACACATACATAGCTAATGCACACCTAAGGTGCAGGGTGTGTGGGAAGAGAAAAAAGTGACCAGTGAAAAAGTGACAGAGTGACTACAGTGAGGTTTATGTTTATGTTATGTTATAAAGTCTTATTGCTGTCGGGATGAATGATCTGCAAAAGCGCTCCTTCTTGCAGCGAGGGTGTTTGAGTCTCTGGCTGAAGGAGCTGCTCAGCGCACCCACCACCCCATGCAGAGGGTGATGGGGGTTGTCCATGATGGATGTCAGCTTTGCCAACATGAGGGCACTGTCTCCATAGAGCCCTATGGTTGTGAGGCAGCACGGGAGTCCAAGCCACTTCTTGATGTAGACAGTGATTTTTCTCTCCAGCTTCTGTACCGTTGAGACAGGGACCTCATACATAGCCAGGTGCCACAACACCCAGGGAAGTAGCCCAAACTGGAAGCACAAGGACTTCAGCTTGCCCGGTAGCTGGGTATTGTCAATAGCCAGCAGGCCTGCATTGTTGTTCTTGGAGATTTGCTTGACCTGGTCTTTATCTTTCAGGCTTGTGTTGTAGCACCTTCCTAGGCTTTTGACTGGTTGCTCTGACACAGTGGGAATTTGGACATCCCCGATGAAGAACTGCAGGTCAGCCAGCACTCCCTTCACCACTGAGATGCTGCATGACTTGGATGGTTTAATCTTAATGTGGGCCCAACTGATGTTTTCCTAAGGAATGGATGTTTTCCCCCTTAAGGGGGGGAGGCGCATGCAGGAGCCAAACCTTTGTCCCCCCACAACCCACTTTGATGCTCAGATAATAACCTCCATTGATAGGGTGAAGGCCAGGGGAGATAAGGCCAGATGGTAAATTCAGGTGTAGAGAAGCAGAACTGCAGGTCCTGAAAGAAGTTCTTGACCAGAGTGGTGATGGTGCCCTTGGATGTTGAAAAACTTGAAGGCGGTCCAGAGGAGCTCGTGGGGCATGGAGCCAAAGGCATTCACAAGATCCAAGAAGATCGCATGGAGGTCCCTTTTCTCCTGTCTTGCTATTTGGATCTTGTTGATCATGTTGCTGTGTTCCATGCACCCTGAGAAGCCAGATATTCCTGCTTTCTGGACAGATGTATCCACATACCCATTTCTGTGTAGGTACTCGGCCATCTGTTGTGCAATCACCCCAAAGAAGATCTTGCCTCCACGTTAAGCAAGGCAATGGGGTGGAACTGAATGATGTCTGCTGCATTTTTCTCCTTTGGAATGAGAATCCCTCCTGGGATTCCGTTTGGCCTCAGGAGCGGATGCTGATCTCTACCGATGGACAAGCTTCTCCACCTCTTTCCATGTCGGAGGACCAGTCTCAAACTGATGTTCTGGTGGGTCAATTGGTGGAATGTCTGGAGGAATGGCTAGGTGTTCATGGCGCCTTGGATCTGAGTGGGTTGCTCTCAGGTGCTCCTCCTGATCTTTCCTTGACATTTCCTTGACACACAACTCCCTTTTTCTCCTTAGTGAAGAGAGTCTTTAGAAACTTCAAGGGATCTTTGTAGAACCTTGTTCTTGTGTGTTTCTTCCTCATTCATTTCCGTAAGTTCTCTGCTCTGTGGAGGGACACCAGTCAAGCTTTAATATTGGCTTGAGGGTGCTTAGTCCTTCCTTTTCTACCGCTGAGGCTTTTTTCCAATTTTTCCTGAGTTGTCTCCGTTCTTGAATGAGGTGCTTGATATCTTGTTGCCTCCTGGAGACTGGTGGAATGGGAGCCTGTTTAGCGCCTTTGGGCGGTAGTACTCCAAAACGTTCTACTCCATACTGATAAATAATGCTACCCATTTTCTCCAGCTTCTTCTCCATAATGCCTTAAAGTTGTTCAAGGGACCGGGTCAGGTCGCTATTCACCGTTGCCCACAGCATCTTTTCAGCAGCCGGAAGTCTCTGCTCGACTGCAGGATGGGGAGTTTGGGTGTAGCTTAGGGGGGTTTCTACTACATGCAGCAAACATGGAAGACTACAATTGCGGATAGCTAACCCACGACTGCCCTGTTGGGGTCTATTCCCTCCTATGGTACAATATGATACCTAATAAAATATAGTAGAAGGTTAAAGGTGCAATCTTTAGGAAAATAAGTTAGGCAACTTTTGTCGTTATGGCAACGGTAAACACCACAACAATAGCAGGCATGTTTAAATGTTATTACTTATTTAGTCCATCCATAGTACATCCATATTGTAGCACTTATCTGGTTAGCAGTAACATTATGCTATAGTTAGGACCAGTGTCTAGGCTCGTAGAGAGCAGTAATAGTTAAAACAGTAATTATAGGAAAAGAACAAAGACACCACAGACCATCAAATGAGATTTAAATGCCGGCTTGTATTATAAAAGTAGAACAGTTAGAAAAAGTATATAAAGTGGTACCAGGACATACACAATTACACTGACAACATTAATTGAAATTCAATAGTGTTATTAAATCTTTCTCAGTGACAACTCAATTGAGTATTTGCACTCTATTTAGTTCTAGTGTATAGTTAACTCTTTTCTTTTAGACTTTTAGTTCCAGCATAATTTCTTTTGGCTGTAACCTAAAATTCTTATTTCTTTTAATAAGGGTAATTCTATTTTAGCAAAGAATTAGATCAGGTAAACAAACATTTAGTCTTTTTGTTAAACGTAAATAATCTAAATTCTAATAGCAGCAAGTGCTTTTATCAATAGGCCTATTTGGAATTTTAGTTCTTATCCTGACAAGCTAAACCAGTGAGCTACTAGGTTTAGACTAGCATCAATCAAGTTTGAACACAACATTCAAGGGTTAGGACTCATTCAACCTGCATATCATTAATCAAAACAACAAACATAACATTACGCTATGCAAAACAGCATTTCACTAAATGCATCACAGTAAATGTCCAGTTGAATTAGGTTATTCACAGTTCAGTTCAAAATAGTTCACAGAAGGCAATGTACACTCAGTCCAAACGTGCTAACAACCAAAAAACAGTCCAGCGAAATCCATGTGTTTAGAATTGTTCGCAATGAGTCCGCGCTTACCCCAAATCCAAGTCAATTTATCCTCTTGAAGCACGAGTATCAACATAATTGACAATCCAAGCTCTCAACAGATGAATTAGGTTGCTTTCCTTCACAGAAGATCAACGAACTCCTCGGATGGAACACGATGATGATCCAACGTCCTCTGTCAATGTGGGTGGCCCGCCAGCGGCATGCGTGGCTCCGACGACAACGAACACGGTTTTCACTTAAAAAATCAATGAACAACAAAACCAAAATCTACCCTCGTAGACAGAATAGAACTTAAACACTTTCAATTCAAAAGAAAATCCCTTAAGCTGCATTCATGCTGTATTTTGCTCACTGGTCTTTTTAACTAGCTCTGGCGCTAACATCTGCCTTCTTCTCCTTGCGATCTCAAAACAGGAAGTTCCAGTCTTAATGACAACTTCCTGTGACACTAAATAATGAAAATAAAATATGTATTTTTAATCCTATTTATGCAACAAAATCATGAATTTCACGTTTTAAATGGTAACATATTTATTCAAAACGTTTAATGGTTTTTAACTTGTAAATCTAATAATGGTTATTTTAACGTAGGTTACAATATTAATGTTTTTCATTAGTACTTTTTGCTACATTTACACCAAGCGGCCATGCTACATACACACACACACACACAGGTGTGACCACAGTTTTTTTAATTATTTTTTCTACATCTCCAGTTTGAAAAGGGATTAGGAAAAATATTACAGATGCATGAAACCGTGACCAAAAACCATCTTTTGAAGATGATGAAACAGGGACTACTTCCTCCATCCCATGCTTAGGCTTTAAATACCAAACCAGTCACATTTAATGTGGTTGCAGTGATATTTATCTGAGCACTTAAGAGGCAGGGGAAGGATAAATGGAAGTCGCACAGACCAGAGTTAGTGGGTAGTACGTCTTTTCCAATGCTATTAGGACTTAATGTAGCGCCATTCAGGGAAAGGAGGGAGGGAATGGAAGGCAGATGATGGACAGAGTTAGAGATAATTGAAAGGAGGAGGGAGAGAACATGTGAAACTGTGCAAAAAACAGCTACAGTACATATATTTTTTTGATTTTATTTTCTTGTTGCTTTCTCATATGGCTTCTATAGTATACTCAACAGACTGTGGCACTGAAGCTACAATGCACTTTAATACACATACTGTATGTCATCATATCCACATGGCATTTCAATAAATTGTTCATCGGTCTTTGTAATTAAAGATGAATTGGAGTGGAATATTTGATGGACAGTTAATGGGCAGTCATTCATTAGCCATCAGTGGAGCTGCACTAGAACTCTGTCCTAGTAGGGATGGAAGTCGGATGAGGGAAAGAGAACATGTAAAAACTCACATTTTATGAATAAAATTGAATACTATCACCCAAAATCCATGCATCCATCCATAAATACATGTTGACACAAGCATAGATCTGAATATGTTTTAATATCTTGTGTTGTCATCCAAGCGATCATTTCTGCATTTTTAGCAGGATTATTGACGTTATTACTGGTGCGGCTACCTCCGAAATAGAATTGTAGCAGTTATGAAAAATTTTGTCTCCTGTTGCCTCAGTTACATCCGTGTAAACAGGATTCGCAGCATGATACGCAGAGGTGAAAACAGATCCAGCGGGTAGCTTATCGCCTCCTTCCCAGATTTGAAGTTTCTCACTCCAGGATACCCTATTGATTTCCTGAGGGGATTACACCGGGCGTTCAAAACCACTTATCCTAAATCTGGGGACACTCCATACCATCACACATTCCAATGAATGAACTCAAATGTAACTCCGTGTCATGGAGATAACCCCATGGCGGCGGGTGAAACCTGAGTGCTGGTCAGTGCACCTGCTGACTTCAGATGGCCAGATAACCCTTGATGCCGGGTGAAACCCTAGCGCGGTTCGCTGCCGAGACTCTGGCCCTGGCACAGTGACCACACTTGAATGAGAGGCGGGCTCGCCTGGGGCCCCATCCACATGCATTATTCACCACAGATGCTGAGGTGTAGCTAAGCAGTGGCCCCTGCAATTTATGGTTCATATTACCTTCCAACCTGTCTTTACCCTCAGGTCTCACTTTTTTAATGGAAAGCAGGCAGCGGACTCTTCTTAACATTTATTCTTTATGTGCACTGTAGAGAGAAGCTGAAAAGGTTGCAGAGCAGAAGACGGCAAAGAGGTCTTATATGATCCAAGGTTATCAGGGAAATTTTAAAGGAAAATAGTCTTTTATACTATAAAACCTATATCAGCCATTTGCACCATGTCAGGATTTTCAAGAATTACTACATTGCATTCTGCTCCGTTGAGGCTAATTGCATGTTTTTTTTTTGCACAGTATAATAATGAGCAAACATTACAAGGATAAAAATATTAAAATAAAATAATAATAATATTAAAACACAGTGCAGGGAGAGGCCGAAAACCCAGGAGGATTATTTGAATCCTCTACCTGAAAAATATATATAAAAGAATAGGGTTAATTAGGTGTCAAATAAATTTGTAGCTTACAATCACATTAATCACATTGCCAACTATTTTGATAATAATTTTATTGTTTTGATTCATATTTAAGAAAAAAGTGTCCAAATTGAATCTTCAGCTTTCAACATTTCACACCATTCACCACCAAACAACCTATTGAATAATTGTTTGCAATGCATTGTGTAAGCGGGCTGTTATTTATATGATAGCTTACCTCTGTCCATTCTCAATTAAAGCTAACGAGACCTCATTAAAAGGACAACATAATGCATTAAATGTGGTATATTCTTTTCCAATTGACATTATGTTGAAGGCTGTTTCTCCTAAAAATCACTTGTTCTCTTGTTATATTCATAAGATTTAAACTCACTCACTACCTATTACATGTTCAAATACTTACAATAAAAAACAAAATCTACAATACCTCTGCCAAAATTGATTATGACTTCTACTCCATTAATCGATGCAAAGTAGTTCAAATGTATTGTTCGTTAATGTATTTGCAGTGGCTGAAACAGATGCAGTCCAAAAACATTTCAGTACAGAATTATAGTTATCAAGGCCTTTAGTAAAATACTATTTTGGGGAGGTGGCAACCATAGGCCTCAGGTTTTGTCTGAAATAGTATTTTTTTTTTGATACTTCCACTTATACAGAATCATTTCTAACCCTAGTCTCTATACTTCTACCTGAGTATTGAATGTGAAGAGTTTTGACATCCATGAAAATGACAATGTGAAGTGGACAACCTGGTTCCTAACACTTGTTTATTTTATTTATTCATCTGAATGATTGTGCACTTAAAGCTAGACACCATTTTCAGAATGTTTTTTTTAAACATTTTACTACAATCATAATGAAACTTAACATGGTATTTTTTGTGTATCAAAAGTTTTCAAAATTAATAATTGAATCATAAGATTGACAACTGTCAACTGATGCATATATTATATTCATATTTCATACATAAATAAACTTGAAATGTCAAAACATTTCTAAAATATTCTAGGTATTTAAAATAATCCTTCATAAAAGACTAGACATACATTCTATGAACCATCACAGGAAATTCTGTTGATGTGCCTCCTTTGGAGTCTGGGAAAAATTATTTAGCTTAAATTGTTAAGAGTTCTCAAGGAAGGATAGACCCAAGTGCAGATCAAAGTGTCTTTATTCTCTTCAGAAGAAAATCAAAAACTCAAAACTAAGGTAGGTTGGGGGGTTCCCAACGATTCCAAAAATCTAACCAGGTTGACAGGCGCAGAAAACTCAAAACCAATTCTAGATACTCGCAAGGTTCAGGCAGGATTTGACAGGCAGGATACACGTGGTACAGACAGACAGGGTTTTCGTGGTGACAGCATCAACGAGCAGTAGAAGCAGAGAACCAGAGACCGAGCAATGGACCATGTGGGACTTAAATACCCAGAGTCCCAGGTGGGGATCATTAGCTGATTGGATGTAGTTCATGCAGTTCTCAGGTGGGGGCGCCAAGTCCACCCCAGGGACCTGACATAAATTGTCAAAAGGTCAAACTGTCATTTTGAGAAAATGTCCTTTAAAGAATGAAATTTATGCTCGCTGTAGATGACAATCATAGCCTAAGGTGCTGAAATGTATTCGTAGCAGGTTTTAGTTTGCAGTTTATTTGTCGATTTTACAAAAGTAAAGTAGTTACAGTAAATTCTCTTTTTACTCTCTCTGGCCTTTATTTTAAGTAAGAGACAAGCAAAGAGGAAATATTGTAATATCAACATTTTGTCCCACCCCTACACTTAATTCACAATCCACAAGCTCATAGAGAACTCTGCCCTGTTGCACACACACACACACACAAACACAAACACACACACACACACACACACACACACACAAACACAGACACCTCCTCATCTATTCACCTGGTCATGACCTTTAGTTGGCTGCAGGGCATGTATTTCAACATCCCTGCACACTAATGAGTTTAAGTGTGTGTGTTCTTGCATGTGTGTGGAACTCTATGTGTATGTGTTTGCTGCCTGAGTTTCAGTGCTGCTTTATGGTTGTGTATGCAGCCACATGTGTTCTTCATGGAGCATGAAAGGGGAAGAGAGTGTAGCTGCTCCTCAACCTAATTGTGTGTGAAACAAGATGCATTTCAGCAAAGAAGCTTTTTTTCCCCATTTTCTCCAGAAAAGTCTTAACTAACTATGATGCATTGTCTGGTCTAGTCTGTCTAACTCTGTATGTGCTGTTCTAAAGTAAGAGATGTGCTGGCCATTTCCATCTTTGCTTAACACTTTTCACTTCCAAAACCACTAAAACACTTTATACATGTTTCATAATAAGCTTGTTCCTCCATAAGAGTGGAAACAACTTTCACATAGATTGCATATCCCAAAAAAGTTAATTTTATTTCATTCATTTTTTAAACCTGCTTATTCCTCATTAGGCTCACAGGGGTCTGCTGGAGTCAAACTCTATTTGTTTAGCACCTTTCATACAGGTTAGTGCTTCACAGATGAGAAACAAGCATGCAAGAATGTAAAAAAGATTTAACAACATAATAAATGATATTTGAAAGCAAAAAAACAGCAATAATTAAATAGAGTGAAAATGTTTTTAAAAATTAAAATAAAATAGAAAAAGGCAAAAACAAATTAGAAATAATCATACAAAAATGATTTAAAAGCTATAATAATAAATTATGGCTGAGAGGTGACTGTATTTAGTATTTAGCTAGTCATGTATGAAAAATTATATTTGACATATCCCACTAGATTAATATAAAGCATCATTGTGTTAGCACTTGCACAACAATTTATCAATAACCGTGAATGAATGAAATAAAAAAGTGGGATCATTAGATGATTGACGCGTCTTTATGTCTCTATTCTGAGATATAGGAGACACAGGTCAACAGAGGTCATAAACGAGTATGTCTGAAGAGCTGTGAAGAAGCACTTACAAATACAGTTTTATACAGCAGGATGGGGTCAGATTTACCCAAAGGCATCTTACATTTAACTATTATCCCTCTATTGCACAAAATATTACTTTACATCATAAAATGTTTTTATTACTTAAAATGCCCTTAATAAGTGTATTAAAAAATGGAGTATAACAAAAAATTGTTAACATAATCTGAGGATAGTTTCATGATATGGAAGCCAATGGGATTCCATTAGGTGGTCGAACTTGTAATTTTCCATATTTGTATATTGTTAACATATGGCAACAAATCTATTTTAGCATATTAGAAAAAAAATATATATAACATCAAACTTTAATAAATAATAAAACAATATACTAAAGTTGACTTACCTCATTTGATAGAGAATGTTCCGAAATTCTGAATAAAAGACAACTTTCATTTGTGAGACGATGATGCTCCCATGTCAAACTGTAAAAAACATTTTATCAACACTATGCAAAAGAAGGATAAGGTGTCAGACTGAGGTTCTATAGGTGAAAAGGGGAAACGAAGGGTTACTTTAGGCCACAGCTCACAAAAATACATAGGTTGAACAGTTTGTAAGGTAATAATAGTTTAATCATCAGTTTAAATAATCAATAATTAATTATACCTCCTAATAATTCAAATTAATGTCAATAACTATATGCACAGCAGCATGTTACTGTTGTAGCTGCTGTTTCATCTACTTTATATACTGTTAGGTGAATTTTAATGATCCTGTTCTTTTTGGAATTTATTTTATATTTGTGACCTGCAGTGACAGAATAAGTTGGGAGTTGATTTGGCCCCTTCTTGTAAAAACATGCCTTTGCATGAAAAATGGATTTTGTGCTGTTTAGGGTTTTTAATGATTTATTAATTAATAACATGTTATAATAACACATTTACTATTATTAAAATCAAATGATATAGTTTCAAAGCTCTACAAGTAGTTGAATTTGAGTCACACTGCTCCACTACCTTGCTGACAGCTTGCTGTTGTACCATGTGCTGCTGACATGTGACGTGGACAGAACCACCAGGCAGCAGTGATCCGAGCGCTGTCATCTAATTATAACAATTACATTTTATATATAGCAACTGTTAGGCAGAACCAAAGTATGTTTGTTATTGATTCCTACTTGGGACATAACTTTAAAAGCTATTTGGCTAGTTGAGTCTTGTTTTTTTTCATAGGATGAGTTGAAATGTAAGTAATGTAATCTTAATATCTCCTCACTAGAGGTTGGTCTTTATCTGTTTTTATAGGATGTGTAAAATGCAATTTTTTAAATTCTTTATTCAACATATTGTCAATATGTAAATAAACAAAAATATTTGAATATCTGTTACATTGCCCATTTATAAAATAATTGTGTTATTGAAATAATACAGTGACAAGGTCACCATATAATAAAATGAAAGTCAAAACTAAATAAAATAAAATTATATCTTAATTAATCATATGAAGATTCTATTCTACAGTGTTTATACTTGTTCCCCCAAGTAAAGTTGTAAAGTATTTTAATGAAGTGATATATAAAAAAAAAAAAAAATTCCCTTCTCACCCTTCCACGGATGGTCTCATCCACTTTCCAAGCTCGGGTCCTCTACCAGAGGCCAGGGAGCTTGAGGGTTCTCCGCAGTATCCTTGCTGTTCCAAGGACTGCGCTCTTCTGAACTGAGATGTCTGATGTTTTTCCAGGGATCTGTTGTAGCCACTCCTCCAGTTTGGGGGTCACTGCCCCGAGTGCTCCGATCACCACGGGCACCACTGTCGCCTTCACCTTCCAAGCCTTCTCCAGCTCTTCTCTGAGCCCTTGATACTTTTCCAGTTTCTCGTGCTCCTTTTTCCTGATGTTGCCATCACTTGGTATTGCCACATCCACCACCACGGCTTTCCTCTGCTCTTTATCCACCACCACAATGTCTGGTTGATTTGCCATTACCATTTTATCAGTCTGGATCTGGAAGTCCCACAGGATCTTAGCTTGGTCATTCTCCACCACCTTTGGAGGTGTTTCCCACTTTGACCTTGGGGTTGCCAGCCCATACTCCGCACAGATGTTCCTGTACACTATTCCAGCCACTTGGTTATGGCGTTCCATGTATGCTTTACCTGCCAGCATCTTACATCCTGCAGTTATGTGCTGGATTGTCTCAGGGGCCTCCTTGCACAACCTACACCTTGGGTCCTGTCTGGTCCCCAAGGTGTAGGTTGTGCATATATATATATATATATATATATATATATATATATAGTTATATGTTTTTTTGTAAAGCATCAAGAATCTCAATCTACAGTGGGGAAAATAAGTATTTGAACACCCTGCTATTTTGCTATTTCTCCCACTTAGAAATCATGGAGGGGTCTGAAATTTCCATCGTAGGTGCATGTCCACTGTGAGAGAGATAAACTAAAAAGAAAAATCCAGAAATCACAATGCATGATTTATTTGTGTGATATAGCGGCAAATAAGTATTTGAACACCTGAGAAAATTAATGTTAATATTTGGTACAGTAGCCTTTGTTTGCTATTACAGAGGTCGAACGTTTCCTGTCGTTTTTCACCAGGTTTGCACATACTGCAGGAGGGATCCTGGCCCACTCCTCCACACAGATCTTCTCTAGATCAGTCAGGTTTCTGGGCTGTCCCTGAGAAACACAGAGTTTGAGATCCCTCCAAAGTTTTTCAATTGGGTTCAGGTCTGGAGACTGGCTGGGCCATGCTAGGCCACGCATGCTTCTTACGGAGCCGTTCCTTGGTTTTCCTGGCTGTGTGCTTTGGGTCGTTGTCGTGTTGGAAGACCCAGCCACGACCCATCTTCAATGCTCTGACTGAGGGAAGGAGGTTGTTCCCCAAAATCTCACAATACACGGCCCCAGTCATCCTCTCTTTAATGCAGTGCACTCGTCCTGTCCCATGTGCAGAAAAACACCCCCAAAGCATGATGCTACCACCCCCATGCTTCACAGTAGGGATGGTGTTCTTCGGATTGTACTCTTCATTCTTCTTCCTCCAAACATGCTTAGTGGAATTATGACCAAAAAGTTCTATTTTGGTCTCATCTGACCACAAAACTTTCTCCCATGACTCCTCTGTATCATCCAAATGGTCATATGCAAACTTAAGACGGGCCTTGACATGTGCTGATTTAAGCAGGGGAACCTTTCGTGCCATGCATGATTTCAAATCATGACGTCTTAGTGTATTACCTACAGTAACCTTGGAAACGTTGGTCCCAGTTCTTTTCTGGTTATTGACCAACTCCTGTCGTGTAGTTCTGGGCTGATTCCTCACCTTTCTTAGAATCATTGAGACCCCTCGAGGTGATATCCTGCATGGGGCTCCACTCCGATTGAGATTGACCGTCATGTTTAGCTTCTTCCATTTTCTAATGATTGCTCCAACAGTGGACCTTTTTTCACCAAGCTGCTTGGCAATTGCTCCTTAGCCCTTTCCAGCCTTGTGGAGATGTACAATTTTCTCTCTTGTGTCATTGGACAGCTCTTTGGTCTTCGCCATGTTACAAGTTAAAGTCTTGCTGATTGTATGGGGTGGACAGGTGTCTTTATGCAGCTAACGACTTCAAACAGGTGCATCTGATTAAGGATGATACATGGAGTGCAGGTGGACTTCTAATGGGTGGACTAACAGGTCCTTCAGGGTCAGAATTCTAGATGATACACAGGTGTTCAAATACTTATTTGCCGCTATATCACACAAATAAATCATTAAAAAATCATGCATTGTGATTTCTGGATTTTTCTTTTTAGTTTATCTCTCTCACAGTGGACATGCACCTACGGTGAAAATTTCATACCCCTCCATGATTTCTAAGTGGGAGAAATAGCAAAATAGCAGGGTGTTCAAATACTTATTTTCCCCACTGTAAATTATCCTAAAATAAAAAACACAAAGACCAAGGAGATGTTGAGAAATGACTTCCATTTCAAAAAATACACAAAGAAGATCTTCCAACAATGTCACCATCTAAAAGAAAAGAAACAAAAAAATATCTGTAATAAACTAAACCTGTTTGTATAACGTTCTCGCATTTTACTTCTTTAAAAAACTGCTAGGGGGAGGTCACATGACTTGGGGAGATGATGTGTGGCCCCTCTTCCTGCAGTGATGTACTCTTGCAACCTCCAAAAGGAAACCGGTCTGCCATGAGAAGCATTCATGTCAGCAAGAGATAATCATTCAGCCATTTTGTAGATGTCGATTAGATCACATCATTTTTCCAGTGGTGCTGTTAACAGTAAAACCTCCCAACACAGTGACTCATGTGTCAGAGCCCACGTAAGCTTGTCTATAGGTTTCCAGCTCAATGCTGCTGCTCCATGCATTATTCTGTCAGTGTAAGCTAGACCACGCCTGTCTCCTGTGTCTATACTGTATAAAGTGCGTCAGCGTGTCTCAACTGACACCATTTCCGTAATTGCTTTACTGTTCTTCCCTTCCTTCACACTGAGTCCCTCCCACTCTAAAGTTTTTTTTCTGCTGTTGTTTGACAATTGAAACAAGGTTGATTTTGACAGCTTTCTTTCAGTCCTCTTACTCCGACTTCACTCCGATTGGCCCAGTCTGGCTGAGGGGATAAATATTTTTCATATAAAAGAATGGGGGGGAACCTCTTTCCTTTCAAATGTTGGAGTATTAAGGCCAGGCATAGATAAACGTGAGAGTAGGAAGATTTTTTATATTTATTTCAACATCAAGACCAAGCATGAAAAAATGGGAAGAAGACCATAATTCTTATTATCATTATTTTTTTGTAGATTGAGAATTAAGTTGTATTCTGTCATCAGTGTGTGTAATGTTACATTACTGGGAAGCAACTGACTGTCCCAATAACTGCCTGTCTAGAATTAGAATTACCCCTGCGATGCAACCTATCCTGTGTGTGTGTTGCATGCAGATGTAACCATTGATACCCTTATAGCCGACATTACATCTGATTCAGTCTGCACGAACGAGGCCACCTCTTCCAGGTTTGTGTGGTTTCTCCTTCTGATACAACTTTCCACAGAGTTTCTTGAGAGTCCGGTTACTCATTGCAACTCCATGGTTAGGAACTGAAAGAGAAAGAATTTCCTTGTGATTCTAAAAGTCCATTTACAGCAGTTCATCTGCACAAGGCATTTTGTAGAGGCCACCATATGCTCCAATGTCGTATTTGTTTTCAAAAGTTTGACTTCAATCTGCAAAATGATTCAATTGCAGCACAGTGGTTTAGATATTGATTTTATTTATTTTTATATTTTTTATTGGTCTTCATGTAACTATTTTCATTAAAATTAAGGATAGTTTAACAAAAAATAATAAAAGGGAGAGAGAGGGAGGACTCCTTGTGGTTTGTTCACTCACTCATACTGCAATGGAAGGACTCTTCTGTCACCGTGACACCCACAGCAGTCTGTAGGATGGAGATAACCTTGTAGACACGTCTCCTAAATCATCTCCCAAAATTCCGAGACCAATCCCATCAGTCATTAATCAGAATCCTTCGTCACTGATTGGTTACTAATTACACACGCAAAGCCCTCTGGGAAATGAAGTTTATGGATGAAAGCGAAATAAAGAAAAAGATGTAACCTATTCTGACATTTGAAGTTCTATAAAATGTTTCCCAGCCTGTATTTTCTGCATCCTATATCTCCTTCATCTGATGACACATTATAGATTAAACTTTGTGGTTGCGTTGCACTGTGGGTGAGTCTTTAAACTAATTGGATGTCAATCAGCCTCTGGTGCACTTTGTGTTTAGAGCTAATTGGCTAATGTTAGCATGCTAACATGTTTCCCTCAGGTTATGACCATCAGCATGTTAGCATAAAGATGTTAGCATTCTGGTCAGAGTGCTATGTTGCTAACTCTGTTAGCTAATAAACCGGTTGGGGCCTGTAGGTGAACAGTCATTTGGGGGATATCCTGCCTCCATCAGTCTAATGTATTATTAACCACGTCATCATTTACCTTTGTTTTCCAGAGGGTGACAGTGGGTGAGTTGTTCTCATGTTTTCAACAATATCCTGTGACAACTACAACGAGAGGCTAGCACAAACACAATAAGATCAACCATCAAGACGTGTGGTTTTACACAACATGTCACCATTTACCTTTATTTTCCAACAAGTAGCAGTAGGTCGAGTGTTTTCTGATTTTTTGACAGCTATGAAGTGAGGACACCACACAAGACAATATAATTAAATATGGAAACACAATATTTTAAACATAGGTAATGAACATGATATGATGTTAAACATGTTTACCTTTTCTATTGAGCCCTATTTCTATTGGCTTTCAATTTCACTGTTTCCTTGAATATCTCTATTTATATTTCTGAATATGCAAAAAAATTATATGGGCTTGCAAAATCCTTCTCATCAGATACTGATCATCAAAGAGACAAATCAAAATGTTTGTCTTCCCTAAAAAGGTAATTGGAGATACAAGATTGTCTCTTAAAAGCCTAAATGACTATTAGCTAACATGCAGCACAACATAAAGAGTGAGTCACTGTCACATTTATGTCTACTACATTGTATTCCTCCACTAACAACATGACAGATGGACTGCTGGCATTTTGTACTCTTTGGTCTGATAAATGGAATATTGATTGGCATCTCACGTCTATACATGAGCAGCGGAGTCAAACGACCTTTTTGAATACAACATTAGCACATAGATGCTTACACTCCCCTTGAGTACTGTGTCATAACCCGGGATGTAGAATGGACCTGGAACGATGATCTGATCCATCGTCTTTAGAGACGCTCATAGGGAAAATGGGCCAGGAGCAGCTGGCGCGGGTTGATGTGCTGGATAGAGAATGAGAGAGAACAAGTATCTCCTCATAATTTAATATAAACACACAGCCCTCATGGTGTATTATCTGAACCATGGTGGAATGGTGAAGAGCCAAGGATTTTTTTTTTTGTGTTACAACTTCTTTAACTGACTGGTAGCTGATGTCTATATGATGGTATGAGCTGACTCTGATGATGATCATGTTGTGTTGAAACATTTAATGTATCCGGTAATCATATTTGAAGCTACAATTCAGTGTGTGGATATCCTTACTGCTCTCTGAAACAAACTTAATATTAGTAGATAAAACAATAATCACAATAAATGAAAAATGTTTTAAACTATTTTTACAGTCATAACATGGCAAATAGGGATATAAAAATAGAATAATCTCATAATATGCAAGTACAATGTGCAGTTTCTGGTGGTGTCTAGTATTATTCTATATTAATTTGAACATACAGGTCAAAATTTGCCAAGTCTTTAAAGATTTTGGTAGCCCCACTTCGTAATATGGAAACCCACATGTTACCTGCTATAGTTAGCCAGCTCCTGAAAGTGTGTGGGGTGACTCAGCTTCTCAATTTTATTACATCAAACACGTATGGAATGGTTACATTTTCCTATGTAGGAAAGTAAAGATAGCTACAATATCACTCAATTAGTCAACACTGTCTCTTTGTCTCATTTTCCATCTATCTATAAAATGTTCCAGACACACACACACCTTGTTAAGTGGTCTTTCGTCTGGCATTTGTTCTCTTTTCTCTTTGTCTCTTCTTTCTCCTTCCTGCTTCTATCATTGTAATAACTTACTGTCAAAGATACAGTCCTTTTTCTTTTAAGATAAAATAAGGATAAGAAACATAACCTGATAAAATACAGGGAAAGCGTATGGTGGCCTTCAAACTATTGCAATATATATGATAGTATATATCATATAATTAAGATTTTTTGTAATTACCAGATGGTGTTAATCATAAGTAATAATTATACTATACTTATACTTCACTATAAGGCATATGCCTAAATAAATAGAATGTGTTTCTATTCCTTTCCTTAAAACTGCATGTGATTTTTTTCAGAATCAATCAATTGATCAACCAATCAATCATTTTTTTTCTTTTTTTAGATTATAGATCTTCTACTGGTTCTGTCACATTCCATGTCATGACCAGACAGACATGGCAGATCGAGAGTAGCCCTGGGCAGATCTAACAGTAATAAACTACAACACGGTTCTTGCATTCAAGTGAGTTAACACCTGGATAGTGAGCAGACTCTGTAAAAAATGAAACGCAGTATGAGAGTCTGGTTGGAACAGGTTAAAAAATTGGGTCCAGAGTTGAAAAATGCTCAAATCCATCTTGTAATGGTTTAACTCACCCATCCCCATATTCATAAAAAATAGTTTATGCTTCACTTCATCTCAAGTAATTAAAGAATACATTTTAAATTAAATTTTAATTGAAAATTAAATTGAAATTTCCTTTTGCTTGTTTGCTTCATCAGGAAAATGCTGTAACCGTGTTTCTAGTGTCTAATAAATTTTAACGTCATTAAGATAAAGTGGATTTATCATCTTAATACGTATATTTGTTCTGATTTCATGGAACAGTTTGTCAAATATCAACATGAGTTTATCAACTCTCTCTCTCTCTCTCTCTCTCTCTCTCTCTCTCACACACACACACACACACACACACACACACACAAACATCCCTAAGTCTAGAAGGAGAAATGATACACACTTTGGCTACATGCTCCTGAGCCTCATTTTAGAGCGATGATGTTTATTCTGTCTTTCACACACATCATCTCACACACCTCATTTGGAACAAACGCGCCATCATGATAATTCCATCCCCATCCACCGAGTCCCATCCACTGAGTGCAGCTGTTGAGATTAGAGCTGCAACGATTAGTCTATTCATTGATTGGTTGGTTATTTTGATAACCAATGAATTGATTTGAGTTACATTTAAGAGAAAAAAAGACATTTTAGGTTGCATCTTTGGCTTTAGGTGATCATTAATCATTATTGTACAATATTTTATGACCTAAATAACTAAGTAATAGGTTAAACAACAATCAAAGTAGTGAGATCTTGCTACAACCCAGAATATCACTTGTTTTTACTCTTTCATTGTGTATTTTAGATCAGTGAGTCATTTTCTATACCTGCTAGTTCCTCACTAGGGTGTTGGAGCCAATCCCAGCAAATTTTAGTGGAGAGAATAGACCCCAGACAAGTTAGCAGCCTAATGTGGGCACACACCCTATTCACTCGACCACCTACAAAGTCTCCAATTAACCTAAGTATGTGGACTGTAGAAGGAAGCTACCCACTGCACCAACACATCACCCAAGGTTGAAATCATTACTCACAATTATTCACATTAAAGTAGCAAAATGCTGTTGGCCAAATAGTTACATTTTTACTCCTATCATTAGTTTATGGAGGCAACAGTATCTAACTTCATATATAATAAGCCTTATGTACTCCTCGGAATCAATACCAAAAAAAATCAAACTGTTCTCTATGCTGTAACTGAAATATTTTACACCTTTATTACCAGTAAGCAACCAAGCAATACATTAGCTAAGCACACATGTAAACCACTGATTCTACAAAGGTGAACTCTAGACTCGTTCAAAACACTGCGTTTATTTTTGGTTATGAAACAGTCTAATTCTAATTTGGTTGAAGTGACATTAGACACAACTGTTTACATGGCAATTTTTCACACTATGTCCATCCAGCCTTATGTTTTGCATTTTCGTGTTTTCAGAGGCAGGTTGTGTGTCAGTATTTTCCCTTTCAGGTAAGTTCTTACCACTCATTACTGATGCTCTGTTGTATGCTTGTTTAACTAGATTGTGTCTATATCCAGTCCATATCGCTCACAGATATGTATTATTTTGCCAAATCTGCGGCATTAAGACAACCATATATAGTGCAAACAGTAGCAGTGCAGTAACTACTGTAGTTGGTCTACTGTAACATACTTTGACTTGCTTCATTTTGATGAGAAGAGTCTGGGGGCTGTATTGTGCCATCATTGTTACTGTCTAAATGTCCAACATGTGTTGCTAAAACAGACTTTGTTAAATCATGATGTTAGGGTAATGATTTTTTTTTATTATTATACTTATTTATCTAATCTCCATCTCTTGATGTCTTAATTTTAAGAACTGCTACTGTGGTGTGCTTGTACTTGACCTATGACCCCACTTTCTCCGAGTACTGACTGGTTGTTTGCTACTCTACTGTCTGGCTCAGTCATGCACCACCTCCCTCTTAGCACCACTTGTATCTTATTACCCAGCTTCTTAAAGTAGGAAGTAATCTTTCTCTCCATTGTTCCTAACAGGTACAAAATCAGATAAAGCATCATGGAAAGTACTGGCAAAGTTAACCATTCACATTGTTTTGCATAGTAGAATTCAAATGCCAACTGTCATGCGTCAGCTATACAATGCACATGGAAAACAAGTTAGAGTGTGATGCAAGTTGCAACCCTGCGTTGCCCTGAAGATCTGCAGTTGCTTCACCGATGACACACAAGGACATGTCCCTCCCACCTGCTGACAAACAACAAAAACAGTCAGTCAGTCAATCGAATTCTATACCCACCTATTCCTCACTAGGGTAATGAGGATCTGCTGGAGTCAATCCCAACATATTAAAGGCTAGCATGTTTTTTGTTGTGGATGGTACAGGTAGGTAGCTCTGCTGCCTCACAGCAAGAAGGTTGCAAGTTCTCCCTTTGTCTGTGCGTGTGTGACAAAAAAAAACAAAAAAAAAAAAACATAAGAGGCACTGAGTGAAGAACAATGTTTTACTCAAGTCGAGGACAACAGGCTGGTCAATGTAAATGTAATCAAACCTTTATGGGAAATGTGTAAACTGCTGGCTGAAACTCCATCCCCTCTCTCTCTACCAGTCTTTATTCTCTCTACCAGCTCCTCTTCTCTTGGTCATCTCCTCCTCTAACCACAACTCCCTCATTCTTCATTTGATTTGTATTTTTCAATTGGGAACAAGAAAAAAAGTTTATTTTTATAATTGTAATAACAAAATGTGACCACTATATGCAGTACCAGTAATCTGTTGGCTCTTCTTGTTGGTCTCAAAATGCAAACACAAGACAAGGCAAACACAAGACAAGGCACATTCTGCACATTCAATAATAATAATAATAATAAGAAGAAGAAGAAGAAGAAGAAGAAGAAGAAGAAGAAGAAGAAGAAGAACAAGAAGAAATGATGAAGGAAGCAAACAGCTGATTATGCTGAAATATTAATAAACAGGTTCTGGTAGTGTACTTGCCTTCTCTATTTCATCAACTTTTGGAAACTCAAATTATGTAAAAGCTGTGATTAGTGTACACAATAAATTTGTTTGAAGATTGTAATGCCATAAGCACTGATATAATTTACCACAGAATAATGAGCTACATTAGCAAGAGAAGATAGTGATGTGATGATGATGTGATTTAATTTATAGTACATTCAGTGAACAGATTGACTGAGTGAATGCAAAATTGTTGAAACATATCAAAGTAATTTTAAAGCAACTGAAGTTACAATTCAGTGTAGAGAAAATATATATTATTCTTTATTCTCCTTAAAAGTCCAATATTGTATATATTTCCATGTTTTTTTATTTGAAGCTGTAATATTCTTAACAAGATATAAATTTGTTGTTTACACTTTTTACTCATGCTCTGGCAGTGGGCCTCAGGGAGCAGAGGAGAGACACTTGATCATCACGTGAGAGGGCAGCTTGTCACACCCCAAGGTGACTGGAGCATACATAATCACACACACCAGCAGAACACAGAGCGCATATGGGAGTGCATGTGAACCATTTACACACAAGCATGCTTCATAGTCTGAGCAAGTTAGCTGCCTGATGCTAAATTAAAGTTATACAATCCTGAAGTTTGACTATTTCTTTATCGCTATACATATTCACTGTGCAACATTGTAATGGTAAATTCAACAGATTTTTCAGGTAAGCAAATGATACATTGTACTGGCCAAAATGAGGGGTCCTGCACATACTCACTGCTGGAGTTACATCCATGTAACTGCTATTTTGCTCACACATAAGTAGTTTTCCAAGATGTTGTGGGGACTTCTTCTTGCAGCCAACAACAGAATGGTAAATGGCCTGCATTTATATAGCGCCTTTCTAGGCTTTCTTGACCACTCAAAGCGCTTTACACTACACTGTCCGTTCACCCATTCACACCACATTCATACACCGACGGCACATGCCATCGGAAGCAAATCGGGGTTAAGTATCTTGCCCAAGGATACAACGACATGCAGCTTGGAGGAGCCGGAATCGAACCACCAATTTTCTGACTGGTGGACGACCGCTACCTCTGAGCTACAGCCGCCCCCAACAACCAGAACAATTCCTTTCAGTAGGTTTTCAGTGGGCAGGGGCCATGATGTTACAGATTCCCTTTAAATCTAAATACTATGTTTGCAGACAGCATTTTAACATGGGGTAGGAGAAACAGAGCGGGGTGATCTTTCATCATAGTTTGTGGGTCTCTAGACAAATTAGGCACAGTTATGTTGAAATGTTGTTCATTTTGCCTAATGTGACCTTTAAATTGTGCCCATGGTGTCCTGTGTTGAGTATGCATATTCTCCCCGTGTGGGTTTTTGCAGGATGTTCTCGGTCAAATAAAGACAGACTTTTTGCATAGATTCTATACAAATTCACTAAACTTTTACTAAAGGCAGCTGACATACAAAGAGTGAAAAAACGGGGAAAAAACAGTCAGTACATTTATATGCACAGTTAAATCAAGCTATGGTTATAGTTGTAGTCCCTCAACTACTGTGCTTCTCCTAGCCTTCATACACAGGTAGTGAGTGGATCTTTTGGTAAAGTCAACTTACCTCTGCTACAATAGGTGGTGATGTACACTCTTTAGCTTGCACCATAAACAAAAATCAGAAAAGACAAGTAAACTAGTAAGTTACCAGCAGCCCAGGGATAAACTGGCACAATAGTCAATCTTGCAAATATGTGCAAGACTGACCATTCTGTTTGTACTCATAGATAACTCATCCAACGCTGCTACTCTATAAGCTGACATCCACACATGACCGCCATCTTGTGTTGGTCTGCTCATTATGTCTGTGGTGGATAAACTATTAAAATAACCAACCCACTCAATTTACAACCAATTTTTGAAGTGTTTGGTTTGTTATAAACATTAATGTTGTTACGGCACTATATACTCATAACTATGATTAATTATAATCATGGACTTTCATATAAAATAACATTTTTCATTTAATTAAAATAGAAGCTACACACACACAAAGCGTCTTACACAGGATCACAATAGAAGAACCTTCACATTAGCAAAAGCAGAAATCCTATGAATGGAAACACTTTATTACAATGAATTACATTGCAATGACAAGTACATGAAAAGCTTCAATTTAAAAATTGTCAAATATCCTTCATCATAGCTACACTAATAAAATATGTTTGAAAATAAGTCAAAACTTCCTCTTAGTATTTTTGTCTGCACAGATCTCCCACTTTATTGCGGTTAGAAAACCAGCCGGAGTCGGACTGTTATGTGCAATAAGTGCACATAAATGCACAGATCATCTCATCCAGCTTCAGTATAATTCTAATTTTTGGGATGTGTTACTCTGACTCTGCAAGTTCAATCTTAAATAAGTTAAAATGTTTACGTGTACTTTAAAAATCAGGTTTTAGTCAGAGTAATGCAATACTTCAACTTTCTTTTGGTCATGTAACGTAATGAGTGTGCTCGTGACTGCTGGCCTTGGCTTGATCTGGATAAGCAGTGCGATGCTGAGGCCCCGTGTTGACAGGGTGGTAATAAAGTTGGGCACAATGGCACCTGGGGGCTTTGTTAAGATGTGATTATAGTAGGTACAGTCAGACACACACATAGACATGTACTCAAATGACACTGTACTACTTACAGAAGAAGAGATGGAGATTTTTTACATGAATGTGGTGTGTACATTACAGCTGCCAGACGGTCACTGGTGTTCATGTGTGTGCAGTCCGGGTCTGACCTCCAGGCCCTGCAGAGCCAGTATTTATCTAGCTGTGGCAGATCGTCAACCAGCATCTGCTAATGGCAGGCCTGGTTATAATTAGTAAAGCCATTACCACTCCTTCATTATTCAATTGGTTTGAAATTATGTCCTTTTCTGTGCGCTCTCTCTGTCTCTCTCTGTCTCTCTCTCTCTCTCTCTCTCTCTCTCTCTCTCTCTTGCCTTATCTTTCTCCTTTTCTTTCTTGTTTACTTTTTTAACACACTGTGATTGCTTCTCCATGGCCAACAGTAAAACACTGTGTGTGTGTATGTGACAGCGGAAGCGATATGAACGTGTGATAGTGTGAATGTGAAGGAGGGTGATGCTGGAGAAAAAGCAGCCATGTTTAGACACCCTTGTCTAGATGAATCAATTTTCAAATGACAGAAAATCATCCATCTGCTCTCTTACTTGAGGGGGGACATCATAAAGTCTCCTTAAATCTAAATTTCTATTTCAGTGTTCCTGTCTTTCCTCGCTCTGCACCTCTTCCTGTAGCCTTTTCCTTTCCTTTACTTCTGATCTCCCTGGTTTCTGCCACTTGTCTTTCATACAAAGCCATTTCTCCATTGTTCCTTCTATCTTTTGCTCTTCTTCTTTCACGCATTCCCCTTCCTCTCTGACAGGGTCTGTCTTTTTTGTTCTCTCACATCCTCCTTTGCTTCTGATTTCCGTGGCCTGATGTAAACTGCTAACTGTTCCAATTAGTTAATTATTTTTCCTGCAATGATTCATTTATTGACTCAAAGCTGTGTGTGTGTACATGCTCGTTTGTGAGCCTGCCAGCCACCAGTTTAATTGATGGTAATCAAAGCTGTGATGTTGTGTATTAAGCAATAAGCAGCTGATGTTATTGATGTTAATGCTAATCCATCTGCCCCCTCTCTCTCTCTCTCTCTCTCTCTCTCTCTCTCTCTCTCTCTCTCTCTCTCTCCCTCCCTCTCTTTCTCTTCTTTTGAACTTCCCCTGAAACTCACACATATCACTCCCCTTTTTTCCAGCAAGTTCACTACTTATTATATCAGACTTGGTATATGCCTTTTTTTCCCTACACTGTTATTTATTATGGCGCCGTGCGAGTGGCAGCCTGTTACAGCAGCTCTCGCTCACCTGAGTTTTCTTTTCTTTTTCTTACGTTTTTAACTTAATTTTTCTTACTTTTTTTCTCGAGCCACCAATCAAGGAATTAGTTTTCTCACTATGGAATTAACTTTCTCCGTGTTTGTTGTGGCCGTTCTGCTGTTTTTTACACTTTTCGTGTCCGGGGACCCCGCGAGCAGCCATGGCTCTATTGTTTACAGTAGGGATCAGCTGTTGGCGCTCCGTAGCTCCGTAGTGTTGCCCGAGGGAAGACCCGATGTCCCCCGTGAGATAAGGAGAAGGAGACGGGGACGCCGTGCGGGGACTGAGCACCGTGCCAGGAGGAGGAGATACCGACCCGTCCTCCCGTCCATTATTATGGGGAATGTACGATCTCTCCCCAATAAGATGGATGAGCTAGCAGCGCTAACCCGGCACCAGAGGGAATACCGGGAAAGCAGCATCATGGTGTTTACGGAGACATGGATGAACACGCTGACTCCGGACACGGCTGCTACACTGGACGGCTTTAATCTGGTGCGCGGACAGAGGAAGGGACAGCGGTAAGAAGAAGGGAGGAGGACTGGCTGTGTATGTAAACGACAAATGGTGTACCCCCGGGCACATCATTGTCAAGGAGCGGCTCTGTAGTAAGGACATTGAACTGTTAGCTGTTAGCATGAGGCTGTATTATCTGCCGCGGGAATTCTTGCAAGTTATAGCGATAGCTGCGTATGTTCCCCCCTCGGCTAACGCAGACGCAGCTCGTGATGTCCTACACACTGTCACCAGCAGGCTGCAAACACAGCACCCCCAGGCCCTCCTCCTCATCTCTGGAGACTTTAACCATGCTTCTCCATCCTCCGCTCTGCCCACTTTCTCCCAGTACGTCACGTGTTGCACCAGAGACAATAAAACACTGGACTTATGTTATGCCAACACCAAGGAGGCATACACCTCATCACCCCTCCCCCCCTGGGAAGATCTGACCACAACCTGGTGCATCTCCTGCCTGTGTACAACCCACTGGTACACAGGCAACCAGCTGTTTCCCGCACAGTGAAGAGATGGTCTGAGGATACTGAAAAGGCTCTGAAGGACTGTTTCGACACGACCGTGTGGGAGGAACTGTGTGATCCCCATGGGGAGGATATTGACAGCCTCACTGACTGCATAACGGATTACATCAACTTCTGTGTGGAAAATACTGTACCCACCAAGACCTTACGGTGTTTTTCCAACAATAAGCCATGGATTAATGCCGACATAAAGGAGAAGAGGAGGGCCTTTAGGTCAGGTAGCAAGGAGGAGCTGAAGACTGTGCAGAGAGAGCTAAGGCGGAAGATTAGAGAGGGGAAGAACATTTACAGGAGGAAGATGGAGGATCAGCTGCAGAGGAATAACATCAGTGGAGTCTGGAGAGGCCTGAAAACCATCTCGGGCTACAAAGAACCAAACTCCCAGACGGCAGGGGATCAACAGTGGGTGAATGACCTAAACCTATTTTTTAACAGGTTTGACCAGTCATCTGCCCCTCCCCCGGCCCAGCCTGCCCTGCTGCAGCCCTCCCTGACTTTACCTCCTGGACAATGCCCTCCCCTCTCCCCCGCTTCCACCTCCGCCTCTCAGCCCTGGCTGAGTTCACACTTACCAACGACACTCCACACCATCAACCCAACCCCCTCCCCAACACACTCGGGCACACAGCCCCCCATCTCCAGCCTGTCCCTCACAGCACTACAGGTGAGGAACAAGTTCAGAAGGATGAAGACGAGGAAGGCTGCAGGTCCAGATGGCATCAGTTCCAGGCTCCTGAAATCCTGTGCAGACGAGCTGAGCAGGATTGTAGGGCATATCTACAACATGAGCCTGAAGCTGGGGAAGGTGCCACAACTGTGGAAATCATCCTGCGTGGTACCCATCCCCAAAATGCCACACCCCAAGGACCTCAGTGACTACAGGCCGGTGGCACTAACGTCCCACCTGATGAAGACACTGGAGCGCCTGGTCCTCGACCATCTCCGCCCCCTGGTGAGCCCACTGATGGACCCCCTCCGGTTTGCTTACCAGCCTGACATCGGGGTGGACGATGCTATCATCTTTCTCCTCCTCGCTCTTTCCCACCTGGAGAAGCCTGGAGGCACTGTGAGAATCATGTTCCTTGATTTCTCCAGTGCCTTCAATATGATTCAACCAGCACTCCTGGGAACAAGCTGGAGAACACTGGGGTGGACCGTCACCTCACATCCTGGATTCTGCACTACCTCACCAACCGTCCACAGTATGTGAGGACACGGGACTGTGTATCCAACACAGTCGTCTGCAGTACGGGGGCCCCACAGGGAACGGTCCTGGCTCCGTTCCTCTTCACCCTCTACACTGCAGACTTCGCCTACAAGTCACCAACCTGCAACCTGCAGAAGTTCTCCGATGACTCTGCCATCGTTGGCCTCATTGAGGATGGTGACGACAGGGAATATAGAGAACTTACGCACGATTTTGTTAACTGGTGCCAGCGGAACCATCTCCAGATCAACACGGGGAAAACCAAGGAACTGGTGGTGGACTTCCGCAGGCGGGCATGCAACCCCCCGGCACCAGTGAACATCCAGGGAATGGACATTGAGATGGTGACATCCTACAAGTACCTGGGTGTTCACCTGAACAAAAAACTGGACTGGACGGACAACACAACTGCTCTATACAAGAGGGGCCAGAGCAGGCTCTACCTGCTCAGGCGGTTGAGGTCTTTTGGAGTGCAGGGGACACTCCTTAAGACATTCTATGACTCAGTTGTGGCATCAGTCATTCATTATGGGGTGGTCTGCTGGGGAAGCAGCATAACAGCTACAGACAGGAAGAGACTGAACAAGATCATCAGGAAGGCCAGCTCTGTCCTGGGGTGCTCCCTTGACCCGGTGGAGGTGGTGGGAGAGGAAAGGATGATAAGGAAAATATCATCAATGATGGAAAACCACTTCCACCCCATGCAGGACACACTGTCTGGACTGACGAGCTCCCTCAGCGATATCGGAAGTCCTTTCTTCCTGCAGCTGTCAGACTGTACAACAAGTACAGCTCTCAGTAACCGCCCCCCTAACAGAAAAAATGGACATTGTATACATAGACCAGTGCAATACATTTATATTTATATTTATATATATCTGTATATATCTGTATATTGTTTTTAATTTAATTTCTTTTAATTTTTTAAGTTTTTTGTAACTTTTCTAACTGCTGCTGTAGCACTGGGAATTTCCCCACTGTGGGACAATAAAGGAGCTATCTAATCTATTCTGAATCAAGACTGGATGATAATGGAAACAACTGACACTGCAACATTCCTCCCCCTGCAATATTGCAAATCTGAAAAAATATGGGAATTCAAGGTTGCTGTTTTTTTACGTATGAAAAAAATCCTTTTTTGAACTTTAACCCTATAAAATTGGTTTCTGGAGTCTTTCTCATGTGGTGCGATATCATACTGTGCGATGTAGTTTTGTGGCTGGAACGCTGTGAGTAGCAACTTGATTGGCTTACTGCTGGTCTTTGTTGAAACTTTGTTGAAACACATCCAAACCTGATCCAAACACACTTCCACATCAGATGCTCTGAGCAGACAGGCTCTTACATGCAATCTCTTGCATTGTTGAAACCATCCTGAAAACAATAGATCGCACTTCTTTTTGCTCTATGTATCAGTCTGTACTAGAGGTCCCATAATAAATAATAGCATAATAATAATAATAATATTTAAAAATAAATAATAATTCTGATTCTGAAAAATTCAAAACAGTGTTCTTTTCTTCGTGTGCTTGGTTAATGCTTGGAGACCAAACTGTAGCTTTTTCGTAAGGCACATTAACTCTATGTTCATAGAGAAGAATAAGAAGAAAAGAACACTGTCCCTACGGTGAAACATGGAGGAGGCTCAGTAATGTTTTGGGGCTGCTTTGCTGCATCTGGCACAGGGTGTCTTGAATGTGTGCAAGGTAAAATGAAATCTGAAGACTATCAAGGCATTCTGGAGTGAAATGTGCTGCCTAGTGTCAGAAAGCTTGGTCTCAGTCGCAGGTCATGGGTCTTTCAACAGAACAACGATCCAAAACACAGCCAAATACACCCATGAATGGCTGAGAGAAAAGCGTTGGACTATTCTAAAGTGGCCTTCCATGAGCCCAGATCTGAATCCCATTGAACATCTGTGGAAGGAGCTGAAATATGCCATTTGGAGAAGAAATCCATCAAACATGAGACAACTGGAGCAGTTTGCTCATGAGGAGTGGGCCAAAATACCTGTTGACAGCTGCAGAACGCTCATTGACAAATACAGAAATCGTTTAATTGCAGTGATTGTCTCAAAAGGGTGTGCAACAAAATATTAAGTTATGGGTACCATCATTTTTGTCCAGCCCTATTTCATTAGTTTGTTTTTTTAAATAATTATGTGAATCAACAATTCAAAAGTAATGGCTGAATTTGATTATTTAATTTTCAATAAATCTTTATTTATTGTTACTTTTGTAAGTTTCAAGTGATTTCAGTGAGAATTGTGGGTTTTTCCTTCTTTAACTGAGGGGTACCAACAATTTTGTCCACTTGTGTATATGAAACCAATTTTTCCCAAAAATAAACAAACTACCTGATGCATGCCTGAGGGTGTCAGACTTTAGGAGATGCAAAATTCAATACAGATCAAATACAATCCAACAGGTCTAAACAAATTTATTTACAATCATCTATTTATAAATAGACGACTGTGTAATTGATTCACATTTAATATTACCACAATACTCTGTATTGCATAAAGGTACAACAGCAACATGATATCAGCGGGAAAAGGACCACTGCTTAAAACTCAGTTCTCAGGTGTTATGCATCATCATTAGTTGTTATACCGAGACCTAAGGAAAGAGAATTGGACCTATCGAATGTCATCATGTTATCAGGATTTAAGTAGTCTGCACCAGTACATTTCCAAGGTACATGATACTAATTTCAGTACCAAAAAATTATCTCATATGGCTTTCATGTTGAAGGCTTTTCATACATTTTACACTTTTTGTGATGATTTTTACAAACGCATCAGCTTTGAATCTGAAAGCCGTAATATACTTATATATGACTTTTTGTGGATTGCAGGTTTTGCAGGATGCAGACAGTTGCACCAGCATAAGAAAGTTGAAATATGCTGTTATGTTGTATGTTCCTGTTGAGCAGTGGTTCTCAAATAGTGGGGCTGGGGGGCGCGAGGCTCCGTCAAGGAGGGGGCGTTTGACCTCGGGGAACATGCTTTTTTATGTTTTTATTTCAATTTTTTTTTACGGTCTAGAATAAAGTGCAATTGCATCTCCACTACATTAGGGGCGCTCTCATTGGCAGAATGTGCGTAGGGAGCATTTGCTCGGTGGTGTAGGTGTAGAGTAAGAAGTTTACACACAAAGTGTAGCAGACCCTCAAGTTACGCCATGAAAACATATTTAACAGGGATGAGTAGACAGGCGAAGAGAGAGACAAACGAAAGTCTGCTAAATCGAAATTGAGGAAATATGAAGAAACGTGTGTAGTCCTTGGTTCACTGTGAAAGACCAGCGTGTTACAATGTTGGCAGCGGACAGCATGAAGACAAAGAAATTAAAGACATTACACCCCAATAACGCTGATAAGCCTAAATTATATAATTTTATTCTTCAGTATCATACGATTTGACATACTCAGTCAAATTTGTTATAGTTTAATTAAGGATTTAATTTTATTTTTTAATTTCAGATGCACTTTAATTCTTTTCTGTTAGTTAATAAAGCTATGCTTTTTTATAAGTTGGTTCATATTTCTTTCTTTTTTATTAAATTATACATTAATAAGGATACAGTGTTATGCAGAGGTACTCATAACAATCTTACAGACAAATGATATTTATAATAATTTTTCATAATAATATCATTTGGGGGGTGCAAGATGTTTTCTTCTTCCATAGGGAGGAGCGACAGAAAAAAATGAGTACCACTGCTGTAGAGCTTCATGAACCGCCTCCTGCCTGAGGAGTCATGTGTGAACTTTTTTTTTGCTGATAATAAAAAAAAAACTGAACCTTCAATACCACAGCAATAAAACACAGACATGGTACTCAAGTACTGTATACCATGACAACACTACCCAGTACCAATGGCAATTAAAAACAGAAGGACCTGGACCTGTGTATTGAAGCAGATCTTGTCTATTAGGTGTGGGTAGACATGTGAAGACCTCTGGAATTAGTCTTGAATGGACAGAAGCATATAGACTTGATCTGCACATTTATATGACGTCTAATGTTTAGTGGTGTTAGCTCAATTGAAATGGAACTTGCAACACACACACACACACACACACACACACACACACACACACACACGCAGATATTGTGATTGGAATTGATATGGTTTACCTAGCTGGTCCTCCAGCCCAATGTCTGTAGTTGGACAAGGGGATGCTTGCAGGCCTTATTCTGCACATTGCTTATTCGGTAGTAATTGACTCCAAGTCTATTGATAAAGATAGATAAACTATTACTAATGAATTTATTTATTTTTTTTCAGTATGTTTTAACTTATTGCCAAAATTAAATTAAAATGCAAAATTCACTTGGCATAATGCCCACCTCCACTTGATGATGATTGAGTATATAATATATTTTTTTGTTTTAATTGCACAACAGGTTTGATATCAAATCAGGGATGAAATTAGGATTCGTACCTCCCCACTTGTGTGTCCTGGTAAAGTGTGCCAAGCTGCAAAGTAAACATTTAGATGGAGATTTCTCCTTTGAAGGCTGGCAGACCTCCACCAAAACAGCTGCCAGCGAAAAGTTCATTTTTACAGTTGAATCATGAGACAACGTGCAATTTCAGAGGATAATTCATTTGCTTTGCCTAGTAGCTGTACACAGAGCCCAGTTTTGAATTGATGTTACAGCTTTGGTAATGATATATGCAAATAACATGTACATAATTTCTGTTTGCAACTTGCTGTTTTTATGGTGTTTACTATACGCTACTACTGTTGTCACAATCCCTTTATACACGGTCTTTCTCTCTCTCTCTCTCTCTTTCCATGTGTGTGGAAGGGGTTGAACCTTACCCAAAGGCAAAAAGAAGAGAAATTAAATGATCAAAATGATGATCTTTGTGTTGTGTACTATTAGTCTGGGCAATATAATACATTCAGCTTTGGAAAAAGTGATTGACATTTTACACTGTTTTATGAATCAAATGTATTGTTTTTATTGTCAATAAATTAATCAACTACTGTATCAACATATTTGTTACTTGCAGCCCTACAGGTCATATTCACATTTCTTAAATAATTTAATCAAATGTGTCCCAGTCCATCCCTGACTGTGGTGTGAATCGGATCTCAATGCGTCCTCCCTGCATCTCGGCAGCTTTTGAGCTTGTGTTTGGATCACTTGGGACACATGTTAACACCACATGCTCGCAGGACCTAATATATCGAACAGAGGAAATGAGACTGCTTTGTGGTCAGAGAGATAAGGTCCATTTCTAAAGGGTTTAATCTCTCCATCTTAATCAGAGACCTATGGCGGGGCCTGTTTGCGACAACTGTAGTTGTGACTCTGCTCTAATAATGTTGTCTTTACACTGTAGCCCCACATGTTCACATCTTTATACTGGATTAGATCTCTGTTGCTAACAACCTAATTAGAACATGCACATGCAGTCCATTCTGACATCCGCAGACAAATAATTAATAAATTAAAATGTTATAAGTTGAAACAATAAAAAAAGAATATATCCTGTATATAAAAAATTAAAAACAAAGCTATTGGTTATAGAAATAAATATTGATTGGTTCATCATGTTTCCCAAAACTAAAGATTCAATCTGAAATATCTTTTTTTTTTCATCCACCGCAACCTAAAGATCATTAGTTTACTGTTATAGAAGAAACCATAACAGTAAACAGTAAACTAACAGTAAACTATATATATATATATATATATATATATATATATATATATATATATATATATATATATATATATATATATATATATATATATATATATATATATATATATATATATATATATAGGGCGACACGGTGGAGCAGTGGGTAGCACTGTTGCCTCACAGCAAGAAGGTCGCAGGTTCAAGACCGCCTTGGGGCCTGGGTCTGGGACCTTTCTGTGTGGAGTTTGCATGTTCTCCCCGTGTCTGCGTGGGTTTTCACCGGGTACTCCGGCTTCCTCCCACAATACAAAACATGCTCAGGTTAATTGGCAAATCTAAATTGCCCATAGGTGTGAGTGTGTGTGTGAATGGTGTGTGAATGGTGTGTGTGCCCCACGATTGGCTGGCGACCATCTGGGGTGTATCCCCCTGCCTCTCGCCATAAATGCGCTGGGATAGGCTCCAGCAGACCCCTGCGACCCCGAAAGGGAATAAGCGGGATAGAAAATGGATGGATGGATGGATGGATGGATATATATATATATATATATATATATATATATATATATATATATATATATATATATATATATATATATATATATATATATATATATATATATATATATATATATATATATATATATATATATATATATATATATATATATATATATGGGCAACACGGTGGAGCAGTGGGTAGCGCTGTTGCCTCACAGCAAGAAGGTCGCAGGTTCAAGACCTCCTTGGTCCTGGGTCTGGGACCTTTCTGTGTGGAGTTTGCATGTTCTCCCCGTGTCTGCGTGGGTTTTCACCGGGTACTCCGGCTTCCTCCCACAGTCCAAAAACATGCTCAGGTTAATTGGCAACTCTAAAATTGCCCGTAGGTGTGAGTGTGTAAGTAAATGGTGTGTGTGCCCCACGATTGGCTGGCGACCATCTGGGGTGTATCCCTGCCTCTCGCCGTAACGCGCTGGGATAGGCTCCAGCAGACCCCTGCGACCCTAATGAGGAATAAGCAGGTATAGAAAATGGATGGATGGATGGATATATATATATATATCCAAGCTTATAAATGAGTTGGCTTTTTTTAGCAAAAAAAAAAAACTAATGACAGAGGAGTTATGAGTAAGTAAAAATGTTTTCTTCTTCTCTTTCTACTTCTCGTCTATCTACACATTGATCATCTGACACCCTCTAGAGAGTCATAGTCCTTTTGCATTGCAGTCATAAAACCACTAACCTGCACATCATTTTGATCATCTTACAACTTAAGATTACTGCATCTTGAAAAAACATCCGGCTTAAAATACACAAATACACTGAGTGGTCCAAGTAAAACTGAGGGTAATCAGGCTTGGTTTGTGTGGGCTGATTACCTCTACCATAGATGGGAAGTGTGTGTTTGTGTGTAACCATGCACATGTTTGTTTCCTCTAGTGACTGTGTGTGTATATATATATATATATATATATATATATATATATACACTGTGTGTATGACTTTTTGATTGATGGCATTAGGCCTGCATTTAACATGGCTGACACCAGAACTCAATAGATGCCCTGCTTAATTAATAGGACCGTTCATTCTTTATGTCAACTTCCGATAGATCTCTGGGTAATGGCTCAACGGTGCAGCCTGGAGGGCGAGGGGCCACTCACCAGGGGACATCCATCACTGACACTTGAAACCCCCAACTGGCAATGGGAGTAATGCTCTTTCACTTGGATGCACAGTTTATATATATATTTCTCATCTGCTTTAATCCTTCTTCCTCTCCCTCTGCCTTCTCACTTTCTGGGTTACTCATAGGGGAATTTTGCATTCCATGTATGCACAGACAGACACAGATACAGGCACACGCACACACACACACACACACACACACACACACATACACACGCATGCACATACCTAAAGCCTTACATACTGACAAGTTAATGCTCCCTCATTATCTTTCTATGACAGATATATGCAGGTGCACCTTTAACTGTAACTAAATGCGCACATGCACAAATTAGCAGATCAAAAATGGAAAAGGCCACAGTCCCTTAATCACTCTGTCACCGGCAGTCGTGTATGTTCCTCACACTTTCATAACACACTAACACTTTCCCTAACCCTAACCCTATCCCACTTTCATAACAACCACAAACTTATGGTGTGCCACGCTTTAAACTGATCACTTTTTAATCCATAGGTACACTTATTCAGCAGCAGAACACATGACTGTCAAGTGTCATCTGCCCGCATAGTTGCCATAGTTGATCCTGTTATTTACTGGAGAGCTGCTAGCTAGGAACCATTGAATGTAAATTATAACTTGGTTAGACTGAAGAGAACTGAGATCAAGGGAGAACAGTCAACTTATTTCTGATCCACAAATAATCAATGAACCAATCAATGACCCCTTATTTGCAGCTACATCCTGGAGGTCTGGACCTGAGACTTTACTTAGGTTATTGTTTTATTTATTCTGAATTACTGTATTTTGATATATAACAATTTGTTTATATTGATTGATAACCAAAAACGGTTTGCTTTTCAATATTTGAGGGCATTTCATACTTATGTATGTAGAGGTGGGTGATATAACTGGAGCATGTATTGATATAAAATGTTTCATATTAGTGGATAACGACGATTATTGATCAATTTTAATTATCTATAAAAAAAGAGACCAGGAGAGAAAAAATACTGAATGTAACCACTTATATTAGACTTGATTTGTGGTTTGTCTGACTGCATGTTTTATACAATTAGTGGAATGTTTATGAGCCAGGGAGGCATTAGTATTATTTTTTTTTATTTTATTTTATTTATTTATTTATTTTTTTGTGCAAACCATAAGTGAAACAATCAATATTATGTTGCACTATATTCTTATTGTGTTGATGTAGGTATATGTCACCTGTTCATTATCCTTTAACAACTATCTTGGAAGAAATGTTCAGGGGATGGCAAAGTTGACTTGTAGCTTAAAAAATTTATCCCCTCAAAAAGGAGATTGTTTATCTCAAGGAGATACCGATAATAAAATTCCAACACATATCTTACACTATTCAGCTTTAATTTAGAGTGAATATCGAATGTTGACAACCATTAATGTTTACTGTACCTAATAAGAAAAGGTCTTTAATAAGATCCAGAGGGAACAATGGAAAGGCCCAAAATGGGTGATCAGGGTTGATATACATGTTTTATATATTAGGCCATGTCCTGTGTTTGTCATTATTATCCGGTGACATATTAGTAACTTTAGTGAAAATTATAAAAAAAAGAAAAAAAATAATTTTAAAAAATAGATAAAAACAAACAAACAAAACACTCTACAGTATGACCCTTTTTTGTTTAAAGTAAAACTTGTCTGGCCTAAAATGAATAATAATGATGGAGTCACTTCCTACCTGAAACCGTGGAAGTCTGTTTTCTGTCCTTGAGGCAGCAGCAGCTGCAGAAATCTCTTCTTACCCTGCACGTGGTGGCCAGTCCAGTCATTTATAAAAGCTGATGCTCTCCTAAAACACCTGCAGCTTTGTTGATCATATTAACACTGATTTGGGTTTGGTGTGAAAACATATATGTTACCCCTGTCTGACAACAGATGCTCCAAAAGCTCTTTATGATACAATTCATTATCCAAATATGGATATTTTTTTTCTAGCCAAGGCTCATCTTTGGACTGTTTACAATCCTGTGCTGATGTTCTGCTGATACAATGGTAATGACTAAAAGACTAAACAGACCCCGACTAATGCAGGGAAAGGAATACAAACATTATATCTTAAGCTAGAGAAACACATTCATCTGCTTTACTATTGTGTTTGAGTTAGGCCTCAAAGTTAATATGCAGAAAGAACTACTCTTTTATTTGATTCATTTAATGAACTTAAGATATATGATCTTCTAGATAATCCTCACTTTGTTTGCACAAAGGTATAACGATACATAATACATAAATGACTCATTATTGGGAACAATGTTGGCAGAACTAATCCCAGAACTGAAGAAGCCTCATGGATGTGAGGTGAAATGTTTTCAACCAAAATAAGAAATCTGTTTACTTTCTCTACAACTCTATAAGACAAAAATGACCTGGATGTTAGAAGTCACTTTTTAGATTATATTTTGTAGTTATGTTGGATTCTTTCAGTAAAAATGTAACGTAAATCACCCGTTTACACCTACTACTTACAAATTTTTACTCCTCAACTTTCTATCTTAATTATTCAAAATATATTGTTCTTCTCATTTAGATAACATGAGATAATCAAGTTAAATATATTTTTCATCAATCATAAATCACAAATTCACCTTAGTGGGCTTTACTGTGCAGGAAAAATTTAGACCATTCAGATCAAACAAAGAAATTTCCTCAAAAACGGCAACAGAAACAACTGCGTGTTTACCAAGACAACCTGATGTGGTTAAATTTTTACTGAATTCTGTGCATTTTTCATATAGGAGACTAGCCACACTGGCATAAAATAGTATGTAAACACAGGTGCTAGCAATGGTACTAATTAAGGTTTTGTTCCATTTAGTACAGCAGAGCCTGTCCAGTGAGCCAACATGAACAATAGCAGCACCTGACTCATTTTGACCTGCCTGGAACTTTATTTTGTATCACTGCTAGTGCCTGTGGTTACCTACTATTTCATGTCAATATGGCTGACATGAAAATGGTTGAATTTTGGCCATTAATAAAAAAAAATACTATTGTAGTTCATACTACAAAACTACTTTCATCATGGCAGGAATTACTGTAGAATTACAGTACCAACACAATAACACTACGATACTAGTACAATATTATTACCACCATGGTAGAAAATATTATAGAACTACTAATAATAAACTACTACTACAACTATGGCAGAAATTACTGTAGGAGTATAGTACTCTCAAATGTATACTACAATGCTACTTCCACCATGGCAGGATTGACTGTAAAGCTACCATACCAAGACATTATTACTACAATACTCCTACTACTACTTCTACTATGGAAGGAATTACTGTAGAAGTACAGTACCAACACATTATTACTACAATACTCCTGCAACCATGGCATGGTTCACTCTGATAATCTTGTCCATTTTGAAACGTCAGCTGTGGCTGGTCATTTAGCGGTGTTGCTATGCTGCTTTTTGAGGCATTTAGGGCAAACACCGGAGTCATTAGTTACAGCTGTAAGAGGCCTGCTTCACACTGGGGCGTGAGGAGCGCTGTGGTCAGCATTGGCGAGCACGTTGACGGCCGTGCCGCCGGCGACTGGCAGCTGTGATCTCACCTCTCCTCACCTAGCTGATCAGTAGAGACAAGCCTCGTCTCTGATCCATCCTGGATCTGACTGGGGTCGTGGTGATGGATTTATCGGGATCCCCCTCTACGCGTCCTGCAATTTTTTGCCATTGCTGTGATTCTCTGCGGCACTTTTAAGAACCTGAAACAGACAATGATGTATTTCATTGTCTGCTACCAGCAGCAAAATTAGCTTATTTGGAATAAAATACAGAAGGAACTGTGTATCTGTATCAGCACGACCGTGACTGAACTAAAAATAAAAAGCTCTGGCTACACTATTTATTTGCTCAGTCATCTTAGTGTAGTATGAAGCAAACCAAAAATAATCCTAATGTAATGTAATATGCAGTTTTTATGTATTGTAAAATATTCACAAACATGAAGGTCATTCATAAACTTTCTACATAGCCATACAGGATGAAGATTTGTGTCTTGTGTGTGTGTCCTTTTTATGAGATAGTGACAGTAGAGTCATTATGTTTTTAGTGCATTATATCTCAGGTTTCATTTTCTTTGCCTTTTCTTTTATTTCATTGCTATTCTTAAATATTTTATGCACCTCATTTTCCTCAACTTAATTATAAAACATATTCAATACCACAACAATAATATGACCACCATGGCAGAAGATACTGTAGAACAACACAGTACCAACGCATTTTTACTATAATAATACTACTACTACCATGACTTATTGTAAAACTACAACATATTTTATTGGATTATTTTTTAGTGCAGGTGTTTCTTTGATGCTGTTCCTAATTATTTTCTGCATCTCACAGAATTTTCCATAACCAAAAATGTCAAACTCGTCCTGTCGCTCTCTGTTCATATTTTGTCATATTTTGTCCCTTTGGTGGTCAGTGTCTCTCTCTCTCTCTCTCTTCCCTACCTCTCTCCTCTCTTCTTAATTAGCCAAGGGCTTGTCAGCTCAGTTTAAGTTACAGGTCTACTCCTCCCTCTCTTTTCCACCCTGATTTACAGCTCATTAATATTTCACAGCTAATGAATCATTTAGGTGCTGGCTTTTTGTCGTTCTGATCTTGGCCATAATACAATTTTGGGTCGGCTCACTAGCTGAAGCCAGCTCTATTCACAGGACGGCTGCTTCCTCTAATGGCGTTTTTCATTTGCCTTAAAGGGATAACTTGATTCATTTTTTTTTGGAAGTAGTATTGTTCTGCATTACTGCATGAACAATAAAGTGAAGACAAAGGTTTATATAATTTGTTATTTCCCTTTAGTTTTTTATGAATAATTTAATATAAAAATGTAATAATATTGGTTAAAAATTTGGGCCATTTATAGTAAAACAATACATTAACTATCATGAATAAATGGATTTTTTTAGTTTATTGCATTCTAGATATTTAACAAACAAACAACAAAGCCGAACTCAACTTTTCAGGTCAAAACATAATCAATTTGTAAAAAAATAAATAAAAATGATAAAAGGGTTCATCAAAAAGAGACATCCCAATTATAGTTTCAATTACAATTTAATTTAACAAAATCAACCACTTTTATATTATTTCAATCATATTCCCTTTGATTAAAAATATAAATCTGTGATATGACACATCCTAAATTTATCATCAGGTTTGTTCCAAGAATTCATGAATTCACACCTTTTATGTACATTGCTTTTTTTCAATTTTTTAACTGTCAATAAATTAATAAATACAAATTATACGGTCTAATGGTTCTTAGTTACTATCAGTCATGAATCAGTGTGGTTTTAAACATGCATAGTTCTTTCTAGACTGTGTGGGCTAAAACACACAAAGGGCCTAATTCACCTTTACTGTAAGAATGTATTTTTTCTGAAATGCCTCCTCCCTCCTACATTAAAAATGTTGGCACATTAAAACTTTACCAAGTGTTTGAACCAGACTTGAAAAGCTGGCTGTCCAATTTGCTTCACTCACTGGTCATGATCTCTGAAGCACCACTGTTGTTTCCAATTGTCTCGCAGCCTTTTAAATTGCACTGAATAGACAATGAAAGTGTCTCGCCTGGCGTGACATTGCCTGGGTTGGTTTGATTTTTCAACATAATGAGACGTGTCTCATTGCCGGCAGCTTCACACAGCACCGCCATCAAAACCACACAAGGATCGTAGCTACTCACTGAGTCTGGGAGCCTTTCATGACAAGTAGAAAGAGAAAAAACAATGATGAGATAATGGAGCGTTGGGCATGTGCTTATCAGTACATGCAGCACACACTGTGATGCTGTCTGTCAACGCAGTGTCACTCAGCTGAAATGCAGCTTTAATAAACAATACAGTTGATTTCACATTGTAAGCAAACAGTAATTTAGATGGCATTTACTCCCATCCTTAAAGTAAATGTCATATTGATAATGGATTAATCATTGAATTGGGCAGCCAGTCAGTAAACAGACAAACCACAAATCAAGTTAAATATAGAGGTGACATTCAGCCGAGATTTTTGATAAAAGTACATAATAAATTTTAAATGATCAATAATTATTGTTATCCACAGTTACATAGTTGTGTCAATGCAAATGTATATCTCTGCTTCTACATGTATGTGTTAAAAGTAGGTCATTAAACATAAAATTCCCCCCAATATATTAAAAAAAATAATTGATAATTATGCAATTTATACTGTTTTTAATCAATTTATTTATTTAATTATCATTATTTAATAATTATTATTTAATTATTATTTAATTATATCAAGCATATCACCAAGCCCTACTGGTGAAACCAAGGCAGTCGTATAAATATGTTTAATGTGAGCAGTGAATGACATATCTTGATCAAAAAAGACTCCCCTAAAAGTAGCTATATCACTGGATAATGAATTTCAAAGTGCTCAGTCCTGTGCACAATAGTTTCAGTTTTGTCTGAGTTTAATAGCAGAAAGTTACAAGTCATCCAGGACTTTAAGCCTTTAAGACATGCTTGAAGTTTTTCTAGCTGGTTGGCTTCATTTGGTTTAATTAAGAGAGTGTAACCTAATCATTTTACCTAAAGAAATCATATGGGTGAAAAGTAATGGTCTGAGCACAGAACCTTGTGAAACTCCATGTGTAACTTTTGTACGAATATAAGAAACATTACTAACATGAACGAATAGAAAACGATCTGAAGGATAGGATTTCAACCAGCGTACATACAACACTGCGTTAAAAAAGAGAAATTGTGTCGTGTATAAGATGTCTAGCTTCATTTAATTGTCATTAATCATTGTCCCTGGTCAGGTGTGGAATACAAGAAAATAATATACTTAAAACAATACTAATTGTTGTTTGTTTTTTTAATTTTACCAATTTGTATTAATCTTCTCCATGTCATTGTCCCAGAGCAAATTTTCCCATGTGCACGTATGTGAATTTTCCTCGATACATATCATCTGTTGAAATGAATGAGGATTGACACATCAGCTGTGGTGAGTGTGATTTGACAGAGACAGGAATACACTGTGGGTGATGCCATCATCCAGAGAGGAGGAATAATCATTTATTACGCTGAATTGTGGGAAAAATCACGTTATTGATCCTCATTCATCCTATGCCATCAATACAAAGCTAGTCTGAAAGGAAGCTCCTGTATACACTTCAGTAGAATGCCCAAGCTAACGCATTCACATATCATGAGATTTTACAAAAATGTATAAAAATATCTTCTTTTATTCACATTTGATTTGCTGTTTTCTTTTCTGTGGAATACTGCATAAAACATTTATTTGAATAGGGCTGGTTGTTCTTTTCCCTGTCAGGCCACTGTTGTAGGAAGAAAAATGTTCCTTCCCTAACAAAGCAACTTTTGTGTGTGTGTGTGTGTGTGTGTGTGTGTGTGTGTGTGTGTGTGTGTGTGAGTGTGGGAAAAACTTTTTTAGATAATTCCTTAGCTTTACAATGTAAATAAAGTTTTCTCTAGGTGAAAACAACTGATAAAAGAAAAAGGAAAGTTCTTTGTGGCAAACCTGGAACTTCTAGTATGGATGTATATACTTAGAATGCCAAAGTATTACTTAACATGGGTAAAAACATTATGATAGTCATCCTAGATTAGATTAGATTAGATTAGATTAGATAGCTCCTTTATTGTCCCACAGTGGGGAAATTTACAGTGCTACAGCAGCAGTTAGAAAAGTTACAAAAATTAAATTAAAAAACAATATATACAGATATATACAGGTATATATATATATATATATATATCCTAGGTCATATAGTATGTTACAACAGCTTCCAGCTTTGGTAAAAAGCTTCCTGGCTGCCTGGTGGTTCCAAATACATTCCAGGTTATGTGGTTGTCCTGACAAATCTATGTATATCTGCCAGGATCTACATCTGGTGGATGTATCTTTTAAATTCTGGAAAAAAAGATTACATTTGTCTTGGACTACAGCCTTTGGCATGGCATTGTGATGCAATTTGAGGTATGCGGTGCACAAATGCAGCCTTTTTGAAGGCTGAATTTGCACATTTACATGATATTTTGTGAATGTTTTAACAACTTGGATTTGTTAGATTGGATTCCGGCAAAGACACACATGGATGAGAAGAGGTTGAGACTACAAATAACAAAGGTTCCGGTGATCGGTTTGTGTTTAATTTGGGAAACTTATCCAATGTACATGCAGAACGTCTGCATGACATATCACAGTCACATCTGGCCAGTAAGCACTTTGCTTAATAAGATCAGTATCAGCATTGATTTGCTGCAATGGAGTATATCGGCTGGTCGGTCCCTACATCGGTAGTAATCAGACTGACCAGTGTCCGGGTAAAGTCTCACTTTAAACAGGAGTTTTTCAAACCCTACGTTTTTTAAAGATGTTCTCCTTTCTAATTTTATACTGACAAGACTTTAGCTCTCATTCACTCCCGTGTCTTTGTAGGCTTGTCTGTTAGTGCTCAGGAGATTTGCGATTGTATCTATAAAATCCTAGGATATGATTATGGCTGAACATCAATAGCGTCCAATGTACCAGACGAGATTTCTCCTAAGATTGTAAGCAGGGTGAATTTAGAATAAATCTTACCAAAACGCCTGCAGTCTGAGCTTCAGGAAAGACAATTCTGAATTCAAGTAGTTGCCTCAGTGGAAACTATCTTTCATTTTCCACGTTTTAGTGTGAAGAGCTTGCTGCAACCACTTCATCATATTTTCCATTGTCTCTGTCCTTGGTGCTGAATTCACTCACAACAGTGCAGCAAAATGTGGGTGCCTTTTTAAGCCACTTTTAAGCTGCTTTTTTTTCTTTCTGGTTTTCTTTTTTTTTGCATTACATTAACAAGACACTGCCAATGTCTCTTAAATGAGCTTATCAATCATTGTTTGTCTTTTGTACAAAAACAAGGAGACAATGTTATTGAAAGTGGTTAATCTCTCCTCACTCAAAACAGGAGAAAATGATCACTTTGAATGAATTTCCCAGTTAATCAGATCCTGCAGAGACAGGGGGGCTCAGAGAGATTTCCTGGCATGATGAGACTATTTATCACCGTGCTGAGTCTTAAGCAGGCCAAATATTTAGAACTTAAAAATGTTACATTTTAGAGAGGCAACAATTGGTCAATTAACCAATTGGTTGTCCCTATTACATTATTCACCAACTCTTTTAAAAATCAATCGATTTGAGTCATTCTTTAGTCTTTTTAAACAATGATCTGTGGGTTTTGGACTGTTGGTCTGAACAAAAAAAGACATCTTCAGCTTTAAGAAAGACTGATGGAAATTTTACACCATTTTAAAACAACTGAGAAATTAAATGTTACAGTGATCCATAGATTATATTGACTATCAAAATAGTTGTTAGTTGCAGCCTTATTACATTATCCATTTTTTAGGTTCTTCAGCAGAACAACTTTGATATTGTGTATTTTTCATCCACCTACTCCTCTTTTATCCAGTGTGTCTGTCAGTCTCTCCCCACCTGTGTCTCTCTGGATACGTTCTCTCATTTTGATCATCTCCCCTCTGTTGCCTCATGTCTTTCCCCCTCCCTGTTATGTTTATTCCCATGCCAACAATCTTTATGCCTGCCTTGCTGTCACTGTCACTTTATTTTATCCCACCTTGTTCTAAATTTCATCTGCTGTCTATTTTAGACTTAAAGAAACTTTCATTACATCCCTCCACGCTGTTAGCAATCATCATCCTATTGTCATGTCAGTGGAAAAGTTAAACTAACCACTGCTCAGCTTTTAGGATCCATCCCCCCATTCCACCCTTCCATCTCTCCCTCCCTCCACATACATTAGTAGTGCTCGTTATGCACAGACATGACATGAAACCAATTCAAGGTCCTACAGGCAGCCAAACATATCTTCTATCTGTGTGCATGTATGTGAGTAAGAAGAGGTCTAGATGATTATCATTCATATTGAACACCAGTCTACTGTTTCATAGCGTATTGTTTTCACTGCCTGTCATTAGCCACCCTGAAGATGAGGGGGGAGGAAGGAGCAGGAGAACATAAGAAGAGAGAGAAAGAAAGGGTCCTAAAAAAATAAGTGGTTTGGGAGAGAGCTAGAGATGCCTATGATGTACAGTGTGAAGGTTTAATAAGACAACATCTGACAACATCTGCTGGGTACCAGTCTGTCACTACATGGCTCTGTGTTTGTTCACTATAATCGCAGAAATCACACATTCTCTGCAGTTGTTTCATCTGTTGGATCTTTCCACTGATCAGACAGGTGTTCAGAAGATGGGAGTTAATTGTTTTTTTTTTGGAAGGGTGGGTAGGGAAATGATACCTCCCTCATCCAAGATTCGGCTTGTAATAGAGGATTTTAACAGCGTGAGAGGAAAGAACAGGTCATTATGTGTCTGTCTCATTAATATTCATGAACCCCTCACATGATAGGTGGGTTTAAAATGTCTGTCAATGAGAGAATGAGTGGTGACTATACAGTTGTGTCATCACAACTGCAACTGAAGTCCTGATGGCTCATTTTAAAGCTCAGTTGGCCTCACCTGGCCCGGGAGTTCTCGCATGTTATCGTGCTAACTGTTTACATCCCACCATCGGCAGATGCTAAGGCAGCCTGCGAGGACATCCACACCACCGTCTCTCAGTTACAGACGGCACATCCACAGTCCCTCATTATTATCTCTGGGGACTTCAATCATGCCTCACTCTCCACCACTTTCCCTAACTTCACCCAGTATGTTGACTGCCATACCAGGGACAATAAAACTCTGGACTTGCTGTTTGCCAACACAAATGAGGCTTACAGCTCATCACCTCTCCCCCCACTTGGCTGTTCAGACCACAACCTGGTCATCCTCCAACCCATCTACACCCCCCCAGTGAGGAAGACCCCTCCCACCAAGAAGGTGATCAGGCTGTGGTCTGAGGACTGCAGTGAGGCCCTGAGAGACTGTTTTGAATGTACAGACTGGCAAGAACTCTGCAGGCCACATGGTGAGGACATCGACAGCCTCACCCACTGCATCACGGACTACATAAACTTCTGTGTGGAGAACACTGTGCCGACCAAGAAGGTATGGTGTTTCTCCAACAACAAACCATGGGTGTCCCCAGAGTTGAAGGCCCTGCTAAATGAAAAGAAGAGGGCCTTCTGGTCGGGGGACAAAGTGGAACTGAGGAGAGTGCAGAAGGAACTAAAATATAAAATCTGGAGTGGCAAGGAGAGTTTCAGGAGGAAGATGGAGGAGCAGCTCCAAGCAAACAATGCCTGAGAGGTCTGGAGAAGCATGAACAAGATCTCTGGTCACCTCAAGGACAATGGAGGAGCAACAGTGTCCACCAACCGGGGGTGAGCTAATGAATTGAATCTGTTTTTTAATAGATTTGATTCTGGACCAACAACCTCCCCCACCCCCCAGCTTCCATCAACCCCCCTCCATGTGCTGTCCCCCCTCTCTTCCCCTCTCTTCTGGTGCTGTGCTGTTGCCAGGTGCACTCTCCTCGTTCCATCCCACCGCACCCCCTTTACACATACCCACAACAAAGCCAGCCCCTCCCCCCACCCCATTACACCTACCAACAACAAAGCCAGCCCCACCCCTCACCCCGGACCAGCCACAGATCTTCCTCACAGCTGATCAAGGTCAGGAAGGCAGCAGGTCCAGACGGAATCAGCTCCAGATTGCTCAGGGACTGTGCAGACCAGCTTTGTCAGGTGGTCCTGCACATCTTCAACCTGAGTCTGAACCTGGAGAGGGTTCCTGAACTGTGGAAGACTTCCTGCGTAGTTCCAGTGCCTAAGATCGCACGGCCCAGGGAGCCCAACCACTACAGACCTGTAGCCCTGACTTCTCACCTGATGAAGGCCTTGGAGAGGCTCATCCTGCACCACCTTCGCTCACTGGTGAGCTCAGCACTGGACCCTCTGCAGTTCGCCTACCGGCCCGGCATCAGTGTGGATGACGCTGTCATCTATCTGCTGCACCGATCTCTCTCCCACCTGGAACAAGCGGCGAGCACGGTAAGGATCATGTTTTTTGACTTCTCCAGTGCTTTTAACACCATTGAGCCTGCACTGCTGAAAGGGAAGCTGGAGGGAGCCGGAGTGGATGAGCAGCTGACGGCCTGGACCATCAACTACCTCACCAACAGACCACAGTATGTCAGGCTTCATGACTGTGTGTCTGAGGTGGTAGTCTGCAGCACGGGGGCGCCACAGGTTACAGTGCTCTAACCTTTTCTGTTTAGTCTGTACACCTCAGACTTCAGCTACAACTCTGACAACTGCCACCTACAGAAGTTCTCAGATGATAGGGCCATCATCGGGTGTGTATCAGATGGGAATGACCAGGAGTACAGGGGGGTCATCAATGACTGTCAGCTGGTGTGAGATCAACGCTCTCCAAATCAATGCCAGCAAGACAAAGGAGATGGTTGTGGACTTCAGGAGGAAGTCCCCCCCCACCACACCGGTGAGCATCCAGGGAAAAGACATTGAGACAGTGGTCTCTTACAAATACCTGGGTGTTATGAACAACAAACTGGACTGGACCAAAAACATTAATGTCCTGTACAAGAAGGGCCAGAGTCGACTTCACCTGCTGAGGAGACTAAGGTCCTTTGGTGTGTGCAGGACTCTGTTAAAGACCTTCTACGACTCCGTCGTAGCATCTGCCCTGTTCTACGCAGTAGTCTGCTGGGGGGGCGGATGCTCAGACGGGGACAGAAGGAAAATCGACAAACTGGTACAGAAGTCTAGCTCTGTACTGGGATGTCCTCTGGAGTCGGTGGTGGTGGTGCGAGAGAGGAGGATGTTGGCAAAGCCGACATCCATCATGGACAACCCCCATCAACCTCTGCATGGGGTGGTGGGTGCGCTGAGCAGCTCCTTCAGCCAGAGACTCAAACACCCTCGCTGCAAGAAGGAGCGCTTTCGAAGATCATTCATCCCGACAGCAATAAGACTTTATAACAACACATACAAATAACCCTCACTGTAGTCACTCTGTCACTTTTTCACTGGTCACTTTTTTTCTCTTCACACACACCCTGCACCTTAAGTGTGCATTAGCTATGTATGTGTACATGTAGGTATGTGCGTGGATATGTATGTCCATATATATATATATGCAAACATGTGTGTATGTGTATGTATGTAGGTATGTATGTACATGTATGTATGTATATATGCCTTGCTTATGCATACTTTTTTCTTACTTTTTTCGTACTATTTATTAGCATTTTCTCTCCATTCTATGTCGATAATGCATACTGTGTATGCGGATCATCAACAAATTCTGCGAATTTGTACATTGTGTTGTGTGTTTTTTATTTTTATTTCTTTATAGTTTTTTTTTATCTTCAGCTTTATTTTCTTCTCTTTATCTGTAACGCTGCAGTAACACACAAATTTCCCCGTTGTGGGATCAATAAAGTTTTATCTTATCTTATCTTATCTTATCTTAGTTTCTATGATCTGTGACTTCATATGTCCATCCACCTTCCATACCTATTCCTGAGTAGGGTTACAGGGATCCGCTGGAGCCAATCCCAATCGGGTCAGAGGCAGGGATACAACCCAGAAAGGTCGCCAGCCCATCATGGAGAACACACACCATTCACTCACACACTCATACCAAAGAGCAATGTAAATACTCAAATTAAGTTAAGTGTTGCAGTCTCTAAACGATATGTGAAAGAGGAACAATTGGCTTGATTTGGAAACCCTAACATAAAGGAAGGACATCACAGAGTACAAGTTTTAAACTATTTTACCACCAGTTTCCCCACAAAGGTACATATGAAAAATAAAGTGACGCAGACAAATGTTATTATAATAAAAAATACCTTACCAAACAAAAGAGGCCTGAAAACCAAAGGTACCTGCCGACCAAAAGTGAGAGAATGAGGGGAGGCCCAGGCTAGCACCTATAGGGACAAACTAAAGCAATAAACTGAAAGAGCTAATAAAGGAGCATGGCTGGCCTTTATTGCAAGTAACGATTGGGGAATCTGCTGTAGCTGTGCTAGCCTGGGAGAAAGAGACAGAGGAGATGAGGTACTGATTGTTTGAGTAAGTCATGGCCACACACAACACTAAGCATGGTTTTAGACCAGGGGTGGGCATTTCTGGTCCTGGAGGGCCATTGTGAGTGCAGGTTTTTGTTCCAAACAAGCAAAAACAACACCTGATTCTACTAATGAAGCCCCTTGTGGTTCACTAGTAGAATCAGGTGTGTTACTGCTTGGTTAGAATAAAAACCTGCAGCCACACCGGCCCTCCAGGACCAGGATTGCCCACCTAAGTTTTAGAATGTGGTAGGAAGACAGAGAAAAACAAAAAAATCCACACAGGAAGGTCTCACCCTGTGAATTGAGTGTTTTGAAATATATAATCTAGCCCTTCTTATAATCAAATGACATTAATGTTTTCAATTTCTACATTATTGGCCCTATTAAACAAAGATTTCTACTTATTACAATTCATTCATTGCATCAATTGAATAGTTTGGAAATGGTTTGGTTTTAATATGTGTATGTATCTATCTGTCACTCAAGACATGTAATTTCAGAAGAAAAAAAAAAAAAAAACATCTATCATTGTTTTTTTGTTTTTTGGGGTAAAGGGTCAATTTATTTATACATAATAAGAGAACATACAGGGCTACATTCTTTTTTTCCAGCTACATATTAGCCACAGCATGATAAATTCTGCAGCCATTTGAAATGAAGAAAAAAGTTGTTAAAACAGCATTTAGAATCAGTCCAGAGATCCTGGAGCTGCCAGCCACCTGCTTTCATTGCCTCACTTGTTTGTGCTCCTGAGTGATGTTTGTGAAATGTGTTTCCAGAGTTCCCCCCTCTAAACTATTGTAAGTGACTGTTATACTGTGTTTAATAAGCCGATGTTGCCTAGTAACATGCGGTTAGACACTGGAGGTTGGCCATAATACTGCAGTAAACAATATCAAGTTTCAAAAAGCCATAATGCCCCTTTTAGGAGAAGTTTCTTTTGCTCACTTTGAAACCCGGACAGATAATCTGTCTTGCAGCTGCCAATCTCTGTCTGCCTCTCCAGCTTCATCTCTCCATCATGAAGTTAATGTTCCCTCCTATGCATCCACTTCACCCGTCAGCTCGGTCCTGTAAGGGGTCTTGTCCGATTGAGTTAGACATGGAGGCAGAGACTATGCACATTGTTCCAATTATTCCAATATTCCCAATGTGCTTTTTGTGTGTGTGTGTGTGTGTGTGTGTGTGTGTGTGTGTGTGTGTGTGTGTGTGTGTGTGTGTGTGTGTGTGTGTGTGTGTGTGTGTGTGTGTGTGTGTGTGTGTGTGTGTGTGTGTGTGTGTGTGTGTGTGTGTGTGTGTGTGCGTGTGTTTTTTGATTATAAGATACTGATGGGCTTGATATCATGGCTCAGGGTTGCGCTAATGGACTGCTGCTTCACCGAGCCGCCAAGCTGTCCTCACCAATCCGGCCCAGTAACAGGACAACTGTCCGGGGGGGGTGTCTCTGCTCTTGACCCAAAGGCAGAAGGGCAGGCGGTGATGATGGTCCTCCGGCAGCATGCTTGGCATCTTGGCAAAGGATAGATTATTGGGGGGAGGACTGAAGGTCGGTAAACAGCTGGCTCAGTACAGCTGACTGTGAGTAATGTGAGGGCGTGGATACGAGCATATGACCATCGTTCAAAGGTCAAAATATTCTTCGCATGCAAACCCGCATTGACTTTTCTTTCACCACGATTTATTCTTCTATCTGACATTTATCTCCAGAATTCCTGACTTCAGAGTGTGTTTCATTGCCCAATAAATATAAAGGAAAAAAAATCTTTATTACAAAGTTTGATTTTCTTCATAAAAAGCTCCACTTATTGCATTTTTTTCTTTTCTTTTCAAACAACATAATAGGTATATTCCCCAAACATATACATAAAGACAAAAAATAAAACACAACAAAAAAGAAAAACAAGAAAAGCAAAAATAAGGTGCTTAGTAAAGGCTCTAGTGGTTGATTAGTAGAGTCAGGCATCAATACCAGCCTTCCTGGACCAGGATTGCCCACCCCTGCCCTAGACACATGGTATCATTTTGAGCCACTGGGGGGGTCTCATTAAAACAAAGGGTTGAAGTTATTATTGCTCTGAATTTTTCTCAGAGGATGACTGCTGCTGCTCATTCACTAGAATTGCCTGGCAGTTCAATACAAAAGCATTCTCCATTAATATATCCACTATCTCTCCTCTGTCCAACCATCTCATTCAGCTCTCTCTGACTTTATTTCTGAAACCTCTAACATGTGCTGTCCCTCTGATTTACCAAAGAGAACAAGCAATTTAATGTGAAGTGTTAAAAATCCTGAAACAGATTCTATTCTATTAATCCTCTACTGATCATCTGATCCTACTTAATATCTGCAGAAACAACCTGGAATAACTGTTGGATACAATGGGAAAAACAACTCATCAGGATGAATATTTGATTTAATGAAAACTAAACTAAAATTGAATTTAAGAAAAACAAAATTCATCATCTTTGAGACTTGATCAACCTCCTGAGTAAAAACTCAGGATAAATGAGATAGATTGAAAGGAATTAAAAATAAATTTCATCGAGAAATAGAAAACAAATTATCCAAAATATCCAAAGCATGTATAGTACTTCTCTACATACACTCATGTTAACCTTTAATCTCCCTACATTGTCTACTGTAGTGAACAAATATTCGAATGTCATCTACAAATTATAAATAAAAAACACTTACAGAGAATCGATTGATTAACTTTTTTTATATATTATTTTAAAACACTGAAATGTAAAGGCTTGGTTAATTCTAAAACTATTCTAACCATGTACAGGGTGAGAAAACAACAAAAAACAGCTACTATCCAGGGGCTGTGTCAACTGAGAGACAAGGACACAATTACCACAACTTGAGAGCTAACTGCATAATTAAAAAAAACAAAACAAAAAAACCCCCAAAAACCCACTATATTACAACCAGGGGAGTAAGTCTGTGGAATACATGCAGTGATGCTCTGATGTGTATTATTTTCTCCAAAATAAGAAATAAAATATAATAAAAAAAAAAAAATAACTGAGTAGTTTTCCCTGCTTTTTAGTGTTCTGATTTGTTTATTATTGGTTATTCCGCTCTTTGCGGTTTTGTCTATATGAATATGAATTCATAAACATGTCCAGATTATTGGAAACATTTAGGACAACTCAACACAAGATTTAACATAGATTTATTCATTATGAGACAATCAGTCACACACTGTGCCTTTAAGATGCTGGTTTTGAGCCACAGTGTAGCCAGTTTGAGTCCCGCTGCGGGGCATCATTCCATTTCTCATTAAATTTTTGTTGGCTCGCTACGATCTGTAATAGATTTATAAAACAGCTCTTTGAATAATAAAACATTGTATAGATTTAATTTGACATTTTCTTGGTGGGGTGGAGATCAACAGAGAACAACATCCAGTCTTGGGTCATTCACTTTCTCTATTTGATCTACTACTGACTTCTCCGAAGAAGGATTCCGGCTATGTGAATTAAAATCACTCCGCAGAAACCAGAGATGCCCAATTGATGGATTTGATGTGAGAGTAATGTATGAAGTGTGAAGTCTGCTGTGACATCTGTGGGGTATCAAACACTCTTCTGTGCCTTTAGGTAATTGAAAACATTTCTGCCACCAGGGGCATCCTACATTAAAATAAAACAGTAGCAATGAAAGCAAAGTATCACCACACACTCTAATGTGTGTGAAGTGCAGTAAATACTGCGTCTGTGTGGAAATGTTGTGAATATGGTAAAGAACCTGGCACTCACACACACAAACACATTCTGATAGGTGTCCCTCCCCACTGGTTGAACGTTCTGCCTTCACATCCCGACTCCCACTCCTCTCCATCCATCTCCAGTCTGTTTTACTTGCGCCCATTTCCTCTACCTCTGTTTTCTCACTTCGTCTGTCTCCATCGTGACAATCTTTCCCTCCCGCAGGGGTGATGATGGCGTTTCTTTCCTCACAGCAGATAAAGAGGGCAGAAGGTTTCCAATGGTTGTTGGCAGGTCTGTCTCATAGCTCTCGAGCCTCGCAACCATCCATCCATCCATCCATTTTCTATCCCGCTTATTCCCTTTCGGGGTCGCAGGGGTCTGCTGGAGCCTATCCCAGCGCATTTTATGGCGAGAGGCAGGGGGATACACCCCAGATGGTCGCCAGCCAATCGTGGGGCACACACACCATTCACACACCATTCACACACACACTCACACCTATGGGCAATTTAGATTTGCCAATTAACCTGAGCATGTTTTGTATTGTGGGAGGAAGCCGGAGTACCCGGTGAAAACCCACGCAGACACGGGGAGAACATGCAAACTCCACACAGAAAGGTCCCAGACCCAGGCCCCAAAGCGGTCTTGAACCTGCGACCTTCTTGCTGTGAGGCAACAGTGCTACCCACTGCTCCACCGTGTCGCCCAGCCTCGCAACCAGTATTTGTATTTTCTGACATGTAATACCAGTGTGGGTTTCTAAATGGAATGCTGCCATATATCATTCTTTCTATTTTCTCTTCCCCAGCCCCCCCACATAAAAAAAATAAAATAGATAAGTAAATGATTATTATTAATCAAAACTAATTAGAGAAAATATATACAAGTCAATGATCAATATTGTTCAGTTCTGTTATGTATAAGATGAATACAATTTCAAACAGGTCAGCATTGTCTTTTTTGTCTTGTCATGAATGTAATTAATCAGACAACAGTGAAACTGTAAAATAAGAATCCATCACTTTCAGGCCTAAAGAAAAGCAGCAGCAACCTCTCCAGTCACCAAACATGGAGCATGTCTTGCTGTGAACAATATAAATGTAAATTACAACTAGGATAGACTGAAGAGAACACAGATCAAGGGAGTACAGTCAACTGCACAATATATATAGGTTGCAGAATGATTTCTGATTTATGAATTATTAGACTGGAGGTCTGGACCTGAGACTGAATAGGCAAGAGGAAAAAAAATCCTACACTTATAGACAGGAAAAAAAAAACATATTTCTGGCACTTGTTTTATTTATTCATATTACTGCAAAAGAATAAATAAAATCTATGTAACAGTTTCTTCATTCATACACACACGTAGACAAAATTGTTGGTACCCCTCAGTTAAAGGAAAAACCCACAATTCTCACTGAAATCACTTGAAACTTACAAAAGTAATAATAAATATCCATTGAAAATAAAAAAAAATAAAAAAATCAGCTATTACTTTTGAATTGTTGATTAACATAATTATTAAAAAAAAAACTAATGAAATAAGGCTGGACAAAAATTATGGTACCCATAACTTAATATTTTGTTGCACAACCTTTTGAGTCAATTACTGCAATTAAACAGTTTCTGTATTTGTCAATGAGTGTTCTGCAGCTGTCAACAGGTATTTCGGCCCACTCCTCATGAGCAAACTACTCCAGTTGTCTCAGGTTTGATGGGTGTCTTCTCCAAATGGCATGTTTCAGCTCCTTCCACAGATGTTCAATGGATTCAGATCTGGGCTCATGGAAGGCCACTTTAGAATAGTTCAACGCTTTTCTCTCAGCCATTCTTGGGTGTTTTTGGCTGTGTGTTTTGGATCATTGTGGAAGACCCATGACCTTCGACTGAGACCGAGCTTTCTGACACTAGGCAGCACATTTCTCTCCAGAATGCCTTGATAGTCTTCAGATTTCATTTTACCTTGCACACATTCAAGACACCCTGTGCCAGATGCAGCAAAGCAGCCCCAAAACATTACTGAGCTTCCTCCATGTTTCACCGTAGGGACGGTGTTATTTTCTTCGTATGCTTGGTTTTTGAGTCTATGAACATAGAGTTGATGTGCCTAACCAAAAAGCTCCAGTTTGGTCCCATCTGTCCAAAGGACAGTCTCCCAGAAGCTTTGTGGCTTGTCAACATGCTTTTTGCAAATTCTAGTCTCGCTTTTTTATGTTTTTTTTTTTTTCAGCAGTGGTGTCCTCCTTGGTCGTCTCCCATGAAGTCCACTTTGGCTCATACAACGACGAATGGTGCGATCTGACACTGATGTACCTTGGCCTTGGAGTTCACCTTTAATTTCTTTGGAGGTTGTTCTGGGCTCTTTCGATACAATTCGAACGATCCATCTCTTCAATTTGTCATCAATTTTCCTCTTGCGGCTATGTCCAGGGAGGTTGGCTACTGTCCCGTGGGTCTTGAAATTCTGAATAATATGAGCCACTGTTGTCACAGGAACTTCAAGCTGAAGCTGTTTAGAGATGGTCTTATAGCCTTTAGCTTTAGGATGTTCGTCTATATATATATATATATATATATATATATTTTTTTTTTTTCCAGATGTCCTGGGACAATGCTTTCCTTCACTTTCTGTTGGCCATGTTCAGTGTGGTACACACCTTTTCACCAAACAGCAGAATGACTGCTTGTCTCCCTTTAAATAGGCAGACTGACTGATTATGACTTTGGAAACACCTGTGATATCAATTAAAGGACACACCTGAGTTAATCATGTCACTCTGGTCAAATAGTTTTCAATCTTTTATAGAGGTACAATCATTTTTGTCCAGGCCTGTTTCATTAGTTTGTCATCAGTCAGTCACTTTCTATACCTGCTTATTCCTCATTAGGGTTGCAGGGGTCTGCTGGAGCCTATCCCAGCGCGTTACGGCGAGAGGCAGGGATACACCCCAGATGGTCGCCAGCCAATCGTGGGGCACACACACCATTCACTCACACACTCACACCTACGGGCAATTTAGAGTTGCCAATTAACCTGAGCATGTTTTTGGACTGTGGGAGGAAGCCGGAGTACCCGGTGAAAACCCACGCAGACACGGGGAGAACATGCAAACTCCACACAGAAAGGTCCCAGACCCAGGCCCAAGGAGGTCTTGAACCTGCGACCTTCTTGCTGTGAGGCAACAGCACTACCCACTGCTCCACCGTGCCGCCCTCATTAGTTTTTTTTTTTTTTTAAATTATATTAATCAACAATTCAAAAGCAATGGCTGATTTTGATTATTTAATTTTCAATACATTTTTCTTAATTGTTACTTTTGTAAGTTTCAAGTGATTTCAGTGAGAATTGTGAGTTTTCCTTCTTTAACTGAGGGGTACGAACAATTTCGTCCATGTGTGTGTATATATATATATATATATATATATATATATATATATATATATTCCAGAACTACCTGAAGAAGGCTTTAAACATTATTCAAATTAATTTAATTTTAAAAGCAAGGTGTTTTGACGGTTAAATAGAAACTGAATCTGCTTTATTTTGAAGGAGCCAGAGGCTAAAAAGAGGTTGAAAGGTTAGAGAAGTGAGTTAGTGACTGGAAAGTTCAATCACAAGAACAGCAAAATAATTCTCTTTAAAAAAATTGAAAGTAAGCAACAGAACTTGTCCTCATTACCACTGCTGAGTTCCCCTTGAACAGCTTATAGTGTACAACTTACAAAGTAGACAACTTTTCTCTCTCTATTTTATCATTATGAAGTAAATTTCCAATTACAGCATGTATTAGCTGTTGAATAATAACACCATCAGGACTTACAGAATGAGTTCAAAGGAAGAAGAGAAGTGAAAAGGGCAAAGGAACAGTAGATGAAAAGATGAATGGATAAGGGGAACAATTGGAAAAGCAAACAGGAGTAAATTAAGGACTTATATAGTGAAGTGTGGTAAAAAAGAACTATACAGGGAAGAAAGTAGAAAATGAGATTTGCATGAGAAGATAAGGATTCTTCTAGTTTTTCTACATTACATACACACAAAAATGCACACAAGCATGCACACGTGCGTGTGCACACGCGCACACACACCTACACACACACACACACACACACACTCAGACACAATTTAGGCTAATTCAATTCAATTTAAATGCCCCAGTCCGACGGAGCCGCGCACCGCACTATTTGAGGACCACTACTCTTAACTCTAGCAAATATCATTCTAAATCACATTTTACCAATTTAGCACTCAATATTCATTATTACCTTAAGAAAAATAACTCTTGCCTTCAAAATTATAACATCAGCAATTGGTTTTGCTTACACACACACACGCACACATTAATGCACACACTCAGTCCACTACCCTTTCATGTTCAAGGATGACTGACACACACTCACACAAACACACACACACAGCAGCACACATATCAATGCAACTGATGATGCCCAGAGAGATGACCCTTTTGTTCTCCTACATGATTAGCTCAAAGAGTTTGCTTTCAGATAAGCAGAGAAAAACTGGCTGTACTGATAGATAGGACTTTAACTAACAACTATTTTGACAGTTGATTAAATTATTGAAATTAATGAATGGTTGTGAAGATATGAAAGTGTAATAGGGCTGCAACTAATATAATCTGTTGATTATTGAAACGATTAATCGATTAGTTGTTTTAAAATGGTGAAAAATGTTCATCAAAATCAATATTTAACAGTTAACAACTCAAAGAACATCAGTTTTCTGTTATAGGAGACTAAAGAGACCAGAAAACAATCAGACTGAAAAGCTGGAACTAACAAATTGGACATTTTCTTCTCAAAAAATTACTTTAATTGATTAATCAGTAATTAGAATAGTTGGCAATTAATGCAATAGTTGGCAACTAATCATTTAACTGACAGATTGCTGCAGCTTTAATAGTTAGCATGAGAGCAGTGGGCTCTGGGCAGAGGATGATCTGTGAAGGCTTTCCACTTGCTGCAGTTTAAAGTCGGCTGTAAGGCTGTAAATAATGACTTTAATTTGTTGATTATTAAAGTTGTTTGGTTCATAAAATGGTGTGAAATGCTGACCACAGTTCCCCAAAGCTGAAGATTCAACTTTAAATGTCCAGACCAACAATCCACAACCAACAGATCATCAGTTCACCACTATAGAAGACTAAAGAAACCAGCAAAGACGAGATGCTGGAACAAGAGCATTTCATTTTTATGATTTACTTAAATCTATTAATCGTGTATCAAATAATCAACTGATCATTGCAGCTCTATTAGTAGATAGTGACCTTGGTGACCTTCCTTGACTTGTCCTATTAAGTTATGCCTCATTTGCATACACGTTTCATATGTAGAAAACTATTTGACAGATCATGCAACACGCCAGCAGGTATATGTCTGTAGTTTATTACAGTGCTGAGGTAGGTGTTCTGCTGTAACATGAACTGGTTGCCATTCAGAAAAGCGTTTTACCTCCAATGAGTGTAATGTGCAAACAGAAATTGCCTCATTTAGTTCACAGTCTGTATCATTGCTTTGCATTTCTATTTCCTCATATGGACTTTGAGACTAGATGTCTTAAATCTAGACAGAATATAAAAACAACAAATATTATTATTTACTATAACACTACATCTCCTTCTGCTGATTTTCTCTGCCTTACGAATTGGGCTGTGAGATATTGATTCCCTGTTAGATCAAAGACATTTAATCTCCTTGTTGACTGCTGTTGAAATTTGCCCCGGTGCTATCACTCTTTATCTTGTTTTTCTTTCATTCTCCTCAATTTCGATCAGGCAAATTGACCTTTTGTCTTTTTTTTCTGATTCTCTGAGCTCAAAGGTTTTACTTTACTTACTTTACTTTACTTATAAAGTGGAGTCAAATATTTGTGTCCCCAGGTTATATCAGAATGTTTATTTGAATGCATTGTTAAAAAACCTGAGCTGATTCCCTCCTTGCAAAAGGAAACTGATAATTGGTTATGTTCTGTGTAATATATGTGCCAAGTTTGTTTTTGGTGGAGGTGTGCTGAAGTCATGTAAATCTAGCATGGGTAGTTAGACAGGATGTCAGACTAGGAAAGGACCTTAATAAACCAGTCAGTATATAGTATTCTATTTGCACACTATGTACCCCGTGGGTTCCAAGGGATGGGCACTGGGTGGAAATATGTGACACAACTTAACTCAATTTCGATCAGGCAAATTGACCTTTTGTCTAATTTTTTTTCCCTCTGATTACTTTGTTTGCATGTGTAAGGATGTGCAGTTCCTTGTATACTTAGGACATGTGGGGTTGGTTTTTATATATGTGCATTAGTGTGAATGAGAAAAAGACATGAAATGTAAGACATGGTGAATGTGTATTAATTATACTAGTCCAGTGTCTGTAAGAAAAGTGGAAACATAAGAATATTTTTCATGTTTGGCAGACGTATGATAAATGTCTTACTCTGTAGTTTTTCCTGTATAGTGTAACAACCTTGGCATATTACTGGTATATGTTTGAACATGTTTTCAAGTAGATGCTGCAGCTACTGTGCAGTCTAGTTCTAGCAGTAGTGCTTCTTGTGAGATGTTACAATACTTTTGATACGCAACATGAGGAGGACTGATATACAGATGTCATACAGAGGTTTACACTGTAAAAGAAAGTGCAGTATGGCACTGTAATGTGTAGGTTTATAGGATTTTTACTTCAACTAAAATGATAACAATGATGTTTTGAATATCCATAAAAAAAAATCCACAAAAAGTTGCACACTTGTGCCATGCCAAAGCTATATGTAAAATCCAAGGTTGATCTGACCAACGAGACTTGAGCTAAATTAGCTGGTATTGGTATCTTGAGACACAACTGTTGAGAGAACACATGAGAATAATCATGTTAAGTTACTGGGTTACAGCACTCATAGCTGAGCCATTAGATCAAATTGATATAATGTCATAACTGTGAAAGTTAATGGGAGTGCTTAGTAGTGTCAGCTTTCTATGCACTTAATCACAACAAAACCGCCTATTCGTTCTAGAGCTCAAAAAGAAGCTTGGGGGTGGTTCTTGAAATAGGGAATTGCTTATATCTTGTTGGGGATATCAGAACTTCAAATACAAGCCAGGAAAAGTGTACAATATGAGTCAAACCTACACATCTGTGCATCTTTTAATTATGTCATTATAAATGATAAAAACCACTGAATATGACTCCTACTACCTCTACTGGTTGAAGTTTTTCAAGTTTGGAGAATGATTTACCTAATCATTTGGGCAATATTGACATGTGTTTTTTTTTTCTTTTCAATTTTTGTCAACACAGTTATTGTAAAATATGCAAATTATGATGACTTTCAGTTTATGAGGAGTCACTGCAAAAAATAAATTTTATCAAGGAAAAATACAGTATATTGTGTTCAGTACCATTAGTCCAATATTGAGTATAATTATCTCAATTAATTAGACTTAATTCAAGTGTTTCACAGAATTTGAGACAGGCTGAATTATGAGATAGGACTTCCAAGGCCAATTATGTCACCCTTTCTTTCCAATCTGCTTCCAATGAAGGAAGGACCATACAGATGTTTTCTTTTGGATCCTCCTTCATTTACAAATACACATGTGTCCTGCAGTGAAGATTTGGTCTGAAACTGGGGGTCAGCGGTGCTACACTATTCTCCAAATAGACAATTTTTCCCACCCACCCCTTATGTTCTCTAAAATGGAGTCGGATAAATGTTCATGAGCTACAGTTTCTCCCACATACACACACATTTCATTCCATACAAACACAGCTGTATGCTTATGCATGCAGAGAGACATGCACAAACTACAAACCATTCTCCCCGCCCCTCTGGCTATTTAGTATTTTAGAAGCCCTTAGAGATGATGGCAAAACAGGTATGTGAACACTTTTTGTTTCCTCTTGGCAGCCATCACAGTAGAGATCCTGTTTGGGGGTTCTTATTTATGTAGGTAGCTCCTACATCTGCTACCAAAAAATCTCATTTTGTCTGGTTTATTTTTGGTAATAGGGTTAGGGTAGGGTAACCAGAATGATGTCTGGAGGCAGCACGAAATCTACCCTATTTCCAACACATGTGAAGAATCTGAGCATATTTATTGCACTTTGAACAAAGGTAAAATGTAAACCTATTGGTTTTTACCCTGGAGGACCTGTATTGAACCAAATTTCAACCAAAAAAAGTATTGTCCAGCTAAGGTAGAACAAATATGCAGCCATTGACTTTGCACTGCTTTATTTGGATGATGCTTCCATTTATATGTTGATCACCAAAACGCCACACAGCATGTTTCAAAATCCTAGCTGAGAGCATCTGCCATCCCCCACAAAGGTGTGAAGCTACACTTTGCAGCCCTACAAGGAGAACAGGGTATTTGATACTCATTCATGGCTTCTGTTTATTTGACAGTAAAATGTTTTGTCTCAGTTAATTTAGACAGATTGGCTTCTGCTTAACAAGGCAAAAATATCTTAGGGGCACTCTAATTTATATGTGAGTTTGGACTTGTAACCTTGTATTAGATCTGCAGGTGTAAGGACCACACAATCAGAGGAAATACAGTATATGAGAGGAGTGTTTACTCCTTCTTTGAGCATACAAAGCACAGAATAGTCAAGGGGAACAGCCTCCATCAAAATCCCACTCCACCTGTCCTACAGGTCTCTTTCGGTTAATGGACTCTGCATGCGAGGGCCCTAACCTCCTTCAAATAATGCATCATGTTCTACCTTAGCTAAGAGAATACTTAACTAGTGGGACCTTGTGTCAAGTGGGCAACGATTACCTTAAAATGCTACACTAACAGATATGGCATTTAAAGTGACCTCAGAAATATCAACCTTTCATCCTAAACTTACTTTAATCAGTAGAGCTTGGAGCATATGAAGGTCTTTTGTAGTGAAGGTCTTCAAAGGCCATGTCAATCAAATGCTACTAAAAGGAACAGCAAGGCATCTATTTGTTGTAGATAATGTTTCCAAATTCGCATCCAAGGATTTGATTATACAGTCAGAGTACATATGTTGTGTTTTCACAGATCAGCAGGTCATTATGATGCTGTCACGTGTACCTGTTCTGGTTCTTGCAGCATGTGGTGGTATGGTAAAGATCACCAAACACTTAGACAGATATTAACGGGTCGCGTCAGTAACTTTTAACCGCAGAACCATGTTTTTTTTTGTTTGTATTGTTTTGTCAGAGCCATTACAACTACCACCTTTTCAATCAATGAGTTATCCATCACCGTCGCCTCGTCACATACATCTGCTGCTTAGTCCTTTGTAATTGGAACTGATGTATCATGTATTCAAAGTCATGTTGAGAACTTATTCTAAGAATTATCTGATTGAACTTATCCACAGCAAATAACTGTTCGATTTTATTTAGATACATCTGCCTGTCTTCAATATATATTATTGCACCTCTTAAGGTCAGGTTCAAGTCCTCTGAAAGAAAGCGGACTTGGTTTAAAAGCAAAATTCACAGGTGTATTCCAAGTAACACTTTAACCATATAACAATTTAGGTAAAGACTATTTTCAGAACATAATCCAGGTGCGAGGTTTGTTTTTGGTGGAGCTGTGCTGAAGTCATGTAAATCTAGCATGGGGAGTTAGACAGGATGTCAGACTAGGAAAGGGCCTAAATAAACCAGTCAGTATATAGTATTCTATTTGCACACTATGTACCCCGTGGAATCCAAGGGATGGGCACTGGGTGGAAATATGTGATACAACTTACCTGTCCAATAGTTAGTTCTGTTTCTCTGTGAGCAACTTCATTTCTTCATTTCTTTACTTAATTTGATTTTCTGTTAAGTATGGTGTCCCTTAAGGGTCAGTTTCGGGCCCCCTTGTCTTTTCTTTATAGATGCTTCTTCTTGGGCACATTATTCATAGACATGGTAATCATTTAATGTTATGTTGATGAGACACTGATGTACCTGCCAGTTAGATCCACAGGCCCAAAAATGCTGAGTTCATTAAATGGCTCCCTGTGTGGTGTCAAAACCTGAATGTCAAAAGATTTTCTTCAGTGAGGTAAAAAAAAACAGAGATAATACAAATTCTGCAATCCGCTGGCTCCTTATAGGCAAACTTTTTCCAAGAATCTTGTTATCGGGTTAGATATTAAATAAATAGTAACAGTGAATAAATTAATAGGGGTACAGCTTTTACAGTCAAGGCTCCAGGCTGAGATGATCCATCTGAGATCTCAGGTTGGTGATCAGGTAAGTGATCTCTTTTAAGTATTTTTTAAAACATACTTTTATCAGGGAGACTTTCCTGATTTTCACTTCACTAGTTGTCCTTAATATCATAATCTTCTTTGAAGATTATTGGTATTGGATTTCATAAGACTTCTTTATTCTGTTTTCTTCACAAAAAATGCTTCATCAATAGCCATGCTCTCCCTTTTTAATCTAGCCAGACCTAACCAATCAATTATAACTGCTCCTCTTTATCTCTACTCTGTGGAGAAGTTTCATTACCTTCTTGTCACATCCTCAGGGATGTATGAATGCTGAGATCTGAGCATTTTAAAAAATAATTTTAAACAAATTGCTTGAAAAGCCATTGCCACGGCTTCTTCCTTGAAAACTCATTATGCATGCTTTGGGAATCCTTGCTTGAATGATACTATTTGATGATAAACAGCAAGTGCATCAAAAATGGCTGGGCTGTAAGAAAAAGATTACATATACATATACAAACAATTTCAATTTGAAAAATATTTACACTGGTTACCTGTCAGAGAATTAATTTTAAAATTACATTAGTACATTTTTACACAAAATGGCTTCTATTGTATGCATCAATTATGCTATATAAATAATAATTATTTTTATTATTATTAATATTATATAAACCATATTTAACAAATGTGAAAATAAAAGTGAAATGAATGCAGACAGGAAGAGGAACGTTGTAGGAGCACCATATATAATCCCCGAACTTTGAATTCAACTCCACTTACCTTGCTATCCATCATGTCTACCAACCTGGGGGCACGTTCAGTCCCTTTGCCTCTCACTGTGAGGTCTGACTTGATCTGAAATTTATGTGGCTCACTTCAGGCCTGACTACTCAGTTATGGTAGTCCGTAATTGAATCAGTTGGGTATTGGGTAAATTGCTGTATATATTGATTCCTTTGGGTCCCTCTCCAACAGTGCTTATCATGTCCCTGCTCCACTCCCCATGGCAAGCATTTCCTCTTCAGTGTTCCTCTCTTTAATAGCACTCCTCTGTGAGCTTTTATCATCACAGCCAGGGAGGAAATCGCCTTTGAAACTCATTTAGAGAAACTTTTGGTGGTGTTTTATAACATCTCCATGTCCCACGCCCTGTTTAGCCTGTTTATCCTTCTTCCTCCTTTTCTTGAACTCCCACACGCACACATTCAGAGCCTTAATGACAAGGCCTTCCTCTTGTTAATGTTCACCTTCCTCCATGCAATGACAATTACCAGCCTCTATCTCTTCATTTCCTCCCATCTATGCGCATATCTTGCATTTGCCCATTTCTCAGTGGTTCCTCAGCAGCCCACAGCCACTCATGCCCATGAGTCACCATGGGGAGCGACACACACACACACACACACACACACAAACACACACAAAAATACAAACAAGTAAATTGCCTGAAGGGATGTCATGCTGTTAAATTGTGTGCCTACCAACTGGCATTCTGCTTGTCCACACTAAAGTTGTTTTACATGCTGTGTGATACAGTCCCATTGAAATATTCATGCAGCTGTTTGTATTAGTTTAATTCCCTGTTCTCTGTTGAAATATTTGTGAGGGCACTATTTCGTAAATCAACTGCTGTGGGATTTTCACAACAATAGAATATTGGAGCTTGGTCTCATTCGCTTTTCATCAGCTACAAATCAAATGAAGGAGGGATGGGTTCAATATCTGATCCTTGAAATAATGATAGACCATAATATTGAATTCACAAATAGGAAATATGGCTTTTATAATAAATATTACCTTTTAATTCTTTTAGTGCTGCAATTTCTTACTTTATCTTCATTTTCCTACTCCTGCCACTTTGCCACTGTTACTCCTCCTTCTCCCCCTTCTTCTGCCACTTCTGCTCCTGCTATAGCCCTCATTATTCCTTTCAAATTGTGTGCATTCCATTTTCAAAGACTGCCCTATCAGCAATTAGGGCCTTTAGAAGCCTCCTTCACACACAGCTTTCTGTGTATAATATCATTTTTTGGATCTTCTCCTAGTTTGCTGATTTGCAGTTTTTGTCAAACAGACAAACAGTCATACAAATCTACATTTGAAGTTAATATATTCAGCCAGTCACCATTTCATGCTACAGTAGTTTGTGAGGACACATTGCAGACATACTCTTATTCAATCCTAAAGGATTTAGAGACAAATTTACAGAGAATATAGCTTTTGAGGCTGCCATGGTGGGGCACTGTGTAGCACTGCAGCCTCACAGCAACAAGGTTGCTGGTTCAAGGCCTTGAGCTATAGCCTTTCTGTGCGGAGCTTGCATGTTCTCCATGTGCCTGTGTGGGTTTCACCAGGTATTCTAGTTTCCTCCCACAGTCTAAAAACATCCTAATGTTTTTTGTGACTCTAAATTACCCATACGTAATGTGTGCCTAATGGTAGGCTGGATGGCTGTCTGGGTGTATCTCAAAGTCAAAGTCAAAGTCAAAGTCAATTTTATTGTCAATTTCTTCACATGTACTTGACATACAAGGGAATCGAAATTGCGTTTCTCACTATCCTATGCGTTTACATGTACAACAACATCAAAGTGCAGGTGCGCAAGACGAGACAATCCTAAACTACGGTACAACAACAACGGTAAAGTGCTAAACTAAAACTAGAAACAAACAAACATGTATGACAGGACAAGACATGAGTACCCCAAGACAAGACATAAGTAGTACAGAGTGGAAGGACAAGTTCAACAAGATAAAACAGACAAAACAAGACAGTACTGATTGTCCCAGTTATGTGCATTATGAGGTAGTTGTTGTAATGTAATGACTAGTGCAATAGCAATATATATATAAATATAAATGTACAAGCAGCAAGTGTGTGCAAATTTTTGCATGTGCAGAGTCAATTTAGGTGGGTGGGTGTGTGTGTGTGTGTGTGTGTGTGGGGGGGGGGGGGGGGGGGGGGGAGTCCAGTGACCTAGGCTTGGTTTGCCAGCCCGGTGTTCCTTCTGGCTGGGGCTGGGGGTGAGAGGGAGAAGGGGAGAGAGTTCAGCAGTCCCGTGGGTGGGGAGGGGAGAGAGTTCAGCAGTCTCACGGCCTGGTGGAAGAAACTGTTCGTGAGTCTGGTGGTGCGGGAGCGGAGGCTCCTGTACCTCTTTCCAGAGGGCAGGAGGCTGAACAGACTGTGTGCAGGGTGACTTCTATCGTTGGCAATTGAGATAGCTTTGCGGCTGAGGCGAGTGGTGTAAAGATCTTGCAGGGAGGGTAGTGGTACACCGATTATCCTTTCAGCTGTTCTCACGATGCATTGCAGAGCATTCCTGTTGTAGTCAGTGCAGCTCCCGTCCCACACGGTGATGCAGCCGGTCAGGTTGCTTTCGATGGTTCCTCTGTAGAATGTCGTCATGATGGGTGGCGGGGCACTTGCCCGCTTCAGTTTACGCAGGAAGTAGAGACGCTGCTGTGCTTTCTTGGCCAGTGATGCGGTGTTGGTGGTCCAGGAGAGGTCATCACTGATGTGCACCCCCAGGAACTTGGTGCTGCTCACCCTCTCCACTGCAGCACCGTCGATGGTCAAAGGGGGGTGTTGGGTGTGACCTCTCTGGAAGCTGACAACAATCTCTTTGGTCTTGCTGATGTTTAGCAGGAGGTTGTTGTCTTTGCACCATCTGGTCAGAAGCTCTACCTCTTTCCTGTAGTGGGTCTCGTCGCCGTTGGTATCTCTGCCTGAACCTAGTGAGGAATAAGTGGGTAAAAAAGATGGATATGATGCATTTTACATTCTTATTGGATTTTTTTTTTGAGGCATGCAATTTCTTCACATTATGGTGTAATTTCCCAAACAGGTGAACTACAGCATGTAATTTATGCAGATCTGAAGAGAATTTAGTTTTTTGGGGGGAGGAGGAGATCGAGTTGACTAAGTGGTTGGCCAAGTTTAGTATAGACAAGATACCTAATCCCAAATTGCTGCTGATAGCTGTGGTTAGCACAGCCATTATCACATTTATGGGTCACATTTATAGGTCAATAAATGTGTGAATGAATACCAGATGTAAACACTTTTTTGAGTTGAAAAAAACTACGGCACTAGACCAATCAAGGCCATAACTTGGCCATGAAATCAAGACAACAAATAAATAAATAAAAAATGTGTACCTTATTTTACAAAACTAAAGATTTCAGGCACAGTTTCAGACAGAATCAGGCCCAAAGAAGTAGAAGCTCAACGGCAAGGCCTCTGTAGAGAGAAGTTGTAACGTGTGTATGTGTGTGTGTGTGTGTGTGTGTGTGTGTGTGTGTTTGCCCAGGAAAACTTGCTCACAGCTGTATCTCTCCAACAAGGGCTTAATGGGGTAATGGAAACCTCCTAGTTCATGCTGGTGAAAAAGTAGAAGCAATGCTATTTTTAAGAAAGGTGAAATACTGGTGGATGGTTGAGCTGGATGTAATATCGTGCCTTTTTCCTGGAAGTGTGGATACCTTTCTTCCTTTTGATTGGCAAAAAAAAAAATCTAGTTATGTTAGCCTATAACCATATAGTCATATTAGGAGTTGGAGAATACTTGACTGTTGATGATGCAAACGTTTTTTAAACATACACACAACAATGGTGCTAGCTGTATGGGCTGTTATATACCACAGTGATGTAGGGGGAACAGGGATGCTTTTTTACCATAATATTGCTGACCCATCGCTGTGGAATAGGACAGCACTAGTAGACAGGAAGGCAGCAGACAGCATCAGTTAATAATTACATGAGCTGCTGTGGAGGAGTGGGGATTTTGGAAGAGCCCCTGATTGGTAATAGCATTAAGATCATTTTTAAGAGAGCCAACAGCTGAGTGTGAAACAATGGGAATGAATTTCATATGAAGCTAAGAAAGGGAGAAAGAATCCTTCCTGCCTGTTGAATCTGGACAAGCTAAGCTGAAATGGTTAAACTAGCTAAGGTAAAGGCTAACACCTGAAACAATAGTGCTATGAATAAAGCTCCTAGAGGTCACATCCTATGTATGCCCTCCATGAGCAACAAAAAATATCTAGATGATCTCCTCCTATCCTCCTCTTCCTCCTCCCTCACCAGCCCCTTTGAATAGTGAATTTGCATTGAATTGAGCCTGAGTGAAACAATAAGTGGTGAAATTAATCCAACAGACCTTCACATTCTTACAAAAAAAACATGAAAGTAAACACCTGTCTCCTATAATAACAGACTTAGGAAGGTTGTGCACTATTACTTGATTTTTTCTAACAGCCTTCTATTTTGCAGTGGATTTTGACCCCGTTCTTGTAGAATGTTGACTTTAACTCTGCATATGAAAGGCATAGGACGGAGGGGTTTGGCTAGAGCTTCTCCAGGGGGAGTGGGTTACTGATGTCATATCACAGAGTCAATAAAGTACTATCAAGCCATAAAATGGCAAAGTTTGTAAATCCCACCTGTGTGCATTTGTATATTTATTTTGTTATTATTATGCATAGCACAGTTTTTATGTAACGGTAGACCTTTTCTAGAATTGAGAAAGTGCCTATGAAAGTGTCGATTTGCATGATATTTCAAACAGACAATTTCCAAAGGGCTTTCACAGGTCACTTAACATTCCCACACAAAGAGTTCCCATCTTAACTATTAACATGAATATAAAAGCTCTTACAGATTGTGTGAGTAGGAAAACATTAATGTCAAGGGTAATTATGGACCCTTTTTGATGATGCAAATGAATGGCCTTAGCATATGCTAGATTTGGGAGGTTGTCAACCATTTTGCTAGTTAAAGGGTACATATAGTGGGCACAAACCAGAGAAACAGTGCACATGGTGAGTTCCTGAATATTTAATCAGCTTTTGGGCCTAGCATAAACTCAGGTTTTATTAAATGTATAGATTTTAGGGATGACAATATTCAGAATGTGAGATCACTGAATGATTTTACAGTGCTCTGAAATAACTAACTAAACTCCATTGGTATATCTGGTGCTACTGTTTTTTTTTCAGTTGGTCGCCCTCGCATATGACTTGAGCAAATATTTTTTTTTTTCAAGCTTAAACTGTAATGAAAGGGTATTGAACCTTGTCTACATGGCTCTGAGATGGCCACCAATGGCAGAGCCATGATTCACTTTAAACTGACTGTAGAGGATGACTGCATCTGGTGCCTCCCATGCACTCCATCCCAGAATGCATCTTAAATTATATTAGTTTCAGATGAGACGGAGGCCTGTATTATGTCTACTGTGTCTCTTGCCCATTGCTTCACCTCTTCTTGTAAAAATAAGCACCAGTACCAGTCAAATTGCATACTGGGTGAATCATTGAACTCGCACAGTAGGACCACTTAAAATTAAAACTTGGACTTAGTAAGTCACATATTCTTCACACCAGAAAAAAAAGGTAAAACACAAAATTAATCAATTTGTCTTCTTGATTTCACAAAAGTATCATCTCTCCCTCAGGATCATCAAGCTTTAAAAGCATACAGTTAAAGCAAGCAGTTAAATAGGAAAATCACAGTGTGAAAATCTGGCATACAGAACACATCTCTATTTATTTATTAAAACTGCTCAAAAATACACAATTGTCAACCGATTTCTCTGAAGTATTCTCTAAGTATTTGAACACCTGAGAAAATGAATGTTAATATTTGGTACAGTAGCCTTTGTTTGCTATTACAGAGGTCAAACGTTTCCTGTAGTTTTTCACCAGGTTTGCACATACTGCAGGAGGGATCCTGGCCCACTCCTCCACACAGATCTTCTCTAGATCAGTCAGGTTTCTGGGCTGTCGCTGAGAAACACGGAGTTTGAGCTCCCTCCAAAGATTTTCGATTGGGTTCACGTCTGGAGACTGGCTGGGCCATGCTAGAACCTTGATATGCTTCTTACGGAGCCAGTCCTTGGTTTTCTTGGCTGTGTGCTTTGGCTCGTTGTCGTGTCTTCAATGCTCTGACTGAGGGAAGGAGGTTGTTCCCCAAAATCTCACAATACACGGCCCCAGTCATCCTCTCTTTAATGCAGTGCACTCATCCTGTCCCATGTGCAGAAAAACACCCCCAAAGCATGATGCTACCACCCCCATGCTTCACAGTAGGGATGGTGTTCTTCGGATTGTACTCTTCCTTCTTCTTCCTCCAAACACGCTTAGTGGAATTATGACCAAAAAGTTCTATCACACAAATAAATCATTAAAAAATCATGCATTGTGATTTCTGGATTTTTCTTTTTAGTTTATCTCTCTCACAGTGGACATGCACTTACAATGAACATTTCAGACCCCTCCATGATTTCTAAGTGAGAGAAATAGCAAAATAGCAGTGTTCAAATACTTGTTTTCTTCACTCTATATATGAGGCTGTTTTGATCACAGGGGAAGGCGATTCAGAGAAATCGGTTGACAATTGTGTATTTTTGTTCAAATACTTGTTTTCTTCACTCTCTATATATATATATTCACGACTGTACATATTTCCGTGACCAACAACACTTTCATTCATGTCCTAATCATTTAGGCTGCGAAACAAAAAAAAAAAGGAACAGAAGTGTTATTTTCCAAAATCATCTCTTTGACCACTCTAAATAACCTCAAGAATTATCACGTGCACATTACACAAAGGCTTAAATTGTCTGAGTGTCCAGTGATCTCTCGCCACTTGTAAATGATACTCTTTCACATATTTTTTAATTCCTCATCTCGGTTTCGATTCTTCTGCACATTCCCTCGTGTGTGTAGGAAGTGAATAGTTGTTGTGCATCTATCTGTCAGCACATTTTACTATTTGTCTTGCCTATGGTGATGCCTTTGTGTGTCAGACCTGCTTTGGTCAGTCTTATTGGATAACGTTAAACTGTAATCATGTTACTATTGTGCTGTTAATGCACAAGACCACATTGCAACACACCCCTGGCACAGGAATGAGCTTGAAACTGCTGTATGCTTGATGTGGGCTTGGGTGAAACTGACTGCTGGTTCCAGTTGTGTTTGGGTGCTACAACCATTAATTGCACCTTCTAAATAGGGCCTTCCCATAATGAGACATAACCTTCTTGTTCCTTAGCACTACCAATCTCTCTTCATAAGTAATTCTCTAAAATGGTGGGATAAGGCCCGTGGACCACATTGTTCAATGTTGCGTTGATTTTTGCTTCACCTCGTTCAACATGCATGCACAACCCAATTTCACAGCTGTCTGAATTGGACAGATTTGACTCTGTCCAATGAGAAACCACAGTGGATTTCACTCAAGCAGGGGCGGGTGAGAAAGGAAGGAAGGGAGGAAATAGTGCAAAAAATTTGAGGGGAAGAGGGGGGGTTATCCACCAGACTTTATAGGAAGAAAAATAAATATCAACAAATAAACATCTCCAATTTGGTCCAATTTGTTCAATAACATGTATATTATATTGTTGAGTTTACACTTAGATAAGTGCAGACAGGGAAACATTGTGTTTTCTCTGGAGAGTGGGCTGGATATGGGGGTGCAACAACCAATACAAGAGCGACTTTTTCTATAGTACTTATTATTATTATTATTCCCATAATAATAATAATATTATTATTATTATTATTATTAATAATAATAATAATAATAATAATAATAATAATAATAATAATAATAATAATAATAATAATAATAATAATAATAATAATAATAATTATTATTATTATTATTATTATTATTATTATTATTATTATTATTATCATTATTATTTGTAGTAGTATGGTGGTGATTTTATTCAGTACAGAACAAGTTAAATTAAATTATAATTATAAACACTGAAGTACCTCAAAGAGTCGTGAGCTCCTTTCCCTTATTCACTTTGATACTAGTAAGTGCAAAAGCAAGCAGCCTTATGACCACGTTGAAGATTTTTCTGAAGACACATTATTTTAGCTCTGTTGAGTGCTGGTGACTGTGCCTCTGTTTATTTTAGAGAGATTGGTTCCTTTCATGGCTTGACCCAGTGGTCATTGATTACCAGAGATGTAACTAAGTACAAATACTTTGTTACCCTACTTTAGTAGAAATTTTGGGTATCAATACTTTACTAGAGTAATTTGTTTTATTTATGTATACATTTTATTGTTTATCGTAACCAAATTATCACAATTAACTTAAAAAGAAATTCAAAAATAATTGCAATTATTTGCAATTCATAGTGTAATCAGGATGTTATTTATGTGATAGGCAATACCATACTTTTCTCAGATTTTTATGCTCTGTTTGTAGCCTTCTTATGTCAAAAATCCTTGATTGGACCTATTTACATAAGATTTTAATTAACATGATTCACAGATGGGTTAGATGTGTTGCAACTAAATGCTCATTGCTCTTTGCCCTAAATTATAACGAATTCAACCCTCTTTTATTCAGCCCCTCTCTTGTGTCAAAAGTGATACAAAAAAGGTTATTTATGCCTAAAAATCATTTGTTCTAATTGTTGAGTAATATATTTAATAGATTTCAGTTCACTTGCCCAATATACACGATACAACACACAAACTGCAATATCTCTTGGCAACAAGTCACAGATAATATATTTTGACTAAAAAGGTAAATAATAGGGGTAGTGCACTACAGGCCCCTGTGGAGTGGTCAAAGCTTTTGTCATAAAATTAATTGTTAAAATTACTTTTACTTACATATTTGTAAGTAGTTTTGTAACCAGAAGTTTTACACTTTTACTTGAGTTAATGGTAATTGGACTGCATTTGTATAGTGCCTTTCTAGTCATTTCGACCACTCAAAGCACTTTACACTACAAGTGTTTGTTCACTCTTTCACACACATTCACATATTGATGGAAACGATGTGCTGCAGGGACTCAAGGAAGCTAACCATTCACATACGTTGAAAGGAAGACAGCACTAAACCTAATAAAATGTCTTGGTATTGAAGGAGTCTTTTTTTGTGGAATAAATTACTCTCATTGATTTTTTACTCACAAGGCTCTTATTGTGACTGTTATTTTCGGCTCAAAATAAAAAAAAAATCTAAATGTCTCTAATACAGTTTTAAATGACATGATAGTAGATGACTTAGACTAGGGGTAGAGAACCTCTGGCTCATGAGCCGCATCTGGCTCGCAACAAGTCTTTAATGATAAAAGTTTTGTCAGACTCTGTTGCGCATGCGCGCACCCAGCGACTTATTAGTGATTTATTTATTTATTTATTTATTTATTTATTTATTTATTTATTTATTTATTTATTTATTTATTTATTTATTTATTTATTTGTTTGTTTGTTTGTTTGTTTGTTTGTTTGTTTGTTTGAGACCAGGAAGTAATAGCAATGTTAGCCAACATATTTTAGGAATCTATTTTAAGAATATGGTTACAAGGAAAAAACACGGGAAATATAATTTTCAGCAGGAATGGACAGAGGGACTCTGTAGAGAGTTTGTGTCCAATATGCAATGATAAAATTCCATCTATGAAAAAGATAAAGACATGATAATTAAATTGATGGAAGCCTCTGTCGGCAGGAGCTGTTTACGATCAGTACCATCATGATGTCAAATCAAATCAACAGAAGCAGATGAGGAAAGTCTTGTAAAAACCTTACTCATCATTGATTAGCAACAGCATAACAGTGTCATTAAAAACAATACATTTCTAATTCCCTGAGACTTTAAATGTGCTGAAATGACATAAAATGCACATATGTACTTGTATTTCTTTGTTTTAAACATCATCCGCTTTTGTGCTCCTTCTTCCTTTGTAATATGACGAAGACAAACCCCTCCAAGGAAGAGATCACTTTGTTTAAATCAGTATGATTTTCAACCCTGATGTATATGTATCTTTTTAGTCACTAAAGTATCTATATTAACCGGAAAGAGAATTTATTTTCTAGGGCTTTCTATGATGAAATGGGCCAGATAGATATTTGCAACAGTTTAATCAGTGTTGGTTTTGAATATCGTCTGTGCAGGTATACTTTCATCCCCGATGGTGCTTCTGATCAACTTTTAGTGTTCCTGCTACTACATAAATGGTTTGTGTTTTGTAAGTGACTGCTTCCAAAGTGATCTTGTGTACAGGTGTGTGAGAAGGTGATGACCCCTCCCCTTCTCACCTGGTTATAAGGGGGAACTGCACAGCAGAGAGAGAGTTCCCCTGGACGGGTTTGCGTGCGGCAGGTGACGCGACGCGTAGGACTGCCTGTCTGGTCCACCTGGTGCGAGGTGGACTTTCCCTGCTGGCGTGAGCGTTGAGTTTTCTTTTTGTATCGACGTCAATAAATGTTTTTATGTGAGTTCCTTTGCCGCCTGTCTCCGCTTCTTTTCTGGTTGCCCTGATCCCTTTTGTGGGGAGACCAGGTCGGTCGCTCACAAGGAGAATTGTTTTTTTGGTGCCATCAGTAAATGTGTGACGCATAAAGTGACTGTGTGTGTGTGTGTGTGTATGTGTGTGTGTGTGTGTGTTAAAGCTCAGGCCTGTCTCTGCCCCCGGTGCATTAGCAGGACCTTTTTGTCTGGCCTCCAGGGGAGCGGCCCTTCACGTTACCTCTCTCTAATTTAATTGTTCAGCCTCCACCAGGCTCAGTACATCTCATCCCCCTACAGTCCACATCTTCACCCGGAAGGTGAAGCAAGTATAATGTACAGCTCTCATCTCCATCCTCTGGAAGTTTTGCTCTTTATCTTTGTACTTGTGAAATTTATTGATTTCAGCTGACCTGAAAAAGGGTGTGATTGATCGGGAGACCATGAGACATGGACAGTGAGGTTTAAATATAATAAAGAGAGGAAAGGGGAGAAAGGCTTAACAGAGGTGGCTTGAGAAATGAGAGTGATATAGAGATAGGCAACAAAAGTAAGAAGTAGTGAGTAAACATAAGCAATTGAACCATTATGAATACTTATACAGAAATAACTAGAGTTATAAGCCAAATATAATCCCCTAAAACAAGACACACACAGCTATTACATGAATATCTCTTTCAGAGCATCAATTAAGTTCCAGTGTGATAACTTTAACATGATCATTAAAATATCATTTATATATGTTTTATGTTACACATTTTAAGTGTATAAAATGGGGTAGAAATTGTTTTGTTTCCTTCCCTTTTTGAAGTTGAGGATTATTGGACCAAAATAGTGTGATATATTATGCTAAATAAGGTAGAAAGAATACAGAAAGAGTGTAATAGTTTCAAAATATCACATAGATAAATAATTATTTTATCAGACTAAGACACTACAAATGTGTCTAATTTAGTACCAATCTAAACTCACAACCGTCTTCATACAGTGTTATATCATAAACTTACAATTGATGCTAAAACATTGTTACAGTTCTGAGATACACAAATCTTTCCTATTCTGGCAGAAGTCACAATAATTGCTCTGATAAGTAAAATGAGAAAGACCACAGTGAGGAAATATGTTTCTGGAGATGTAAGGATGAAATCGGTACACACAAAAAGGGTACCAATGTAAACATATTTTTTTTCTTGTGGAATTGTAGAGAAAAGAAACTGGAGTTAGTTGGTTTGGAGACATTTTACCTCTACCACACCCTGAAACTGGGGGGTGGTCATATGTATAGGTGTCACAGGCCCCAGATGTGCCGAGTTTTAATATTCCTGGGGAGAGCTCCCAATCCAGCATTGTAAGTGCTGTATAAATTGTGTTTTAAGTGGACATAGATGGCTTCCTTTACCTCTCTCTTAAGCCATCTGTCTTCTTGGTCCAAATACAGGGCATTGGAGTCCTCAAAAGTGTGACCTTTATTCTTTAGATGCAGATCTACAGTTGAGTGTTGAGCCGATGAGGTGGCTCTGTTGTGTTGAGCTATCCATCAATGGAGATGTTGCTCCGTTATGTAGAGTTTTGGATTTGACCTGGATATTGTCTTTGTAAGAGATTCCTCTGAATTTTTCATATAAACTTCCCATATATTGAATGGCAATTTGTCCAATTTTCCTTTTCTACCCCAGGTGTGTGTTTGATTTATTTTTGCTGATTTGACAAAAATCCACTCCTTGTATGTGTTAGTTCCTTCTGTTTGCCATCTGTACACAATGGGACTTTTTGCACTTGTAGTGTAGGGTTAAATCACCCCCAACTTGTGGGTAGTGGGAATCAAGCTAAAGATACTGGTTTATGTATGTGTGCTTACACTACACCTCAATGCTGAGGTTGTTCTTCTTGTCTAAAATGCACAATCCAGAGCCCTGGATGACCTACAAGGACACACAGTAAATGAGTGTACTGACAGTAAAGGAAAAGAACAAGTTTTCAGTAGAATAAAAGAGTGAAAACAAATCCTCCTTTGCTCTCACTCTTCATTTCTGTTCTTCTTGCTGCTTGCTGCTCATTTTTTTAACTCCTAACACAGTTCAGGTCACATGCCTTCTGTTTTGTACTGTGACATAACAGTAAATTGTTTTGCCATTTGAACACGTGAGGAGTGATGGCTAAAGTGTGCTAAATGATGTAGCTTTTGCTGAGAGAGCTAAAATGTGATTTTGACTTTCTATTTGAGCGATCTGGCAGCCTGAGTCTTATTCATACATGAGGTTTTAAGTTTTTCTATTTGGTTTTTTGATGTTCTAGCTTATCCACAATGGAAAAACAAATAAAGTAATGAGGTATGGTTGAAAACAGGATGACAGAGCAACATCTGAAATGGGAAGAATATGATAATATACTTCTCTATAAAAGCTCATTACTTACCTCATTGCCAAATGTCAGTGGAAGCTGAAAGACTTAAACTAAATGGGGTGATAGCATAAAGTCTTTTCTCACAGAGTGCCTTGTTGCTGTTTAATTGCTCATGGCATTGACCAAAACGTCCTGCTGGTTCACAAAAAGTCAGACCCAGAGGCCCGATCTAGTTAGCCGCTATGGCTATTGAAGTCTCCTTATTCGTTTGTCTCCGTTGCCCATCCAGCTTCCATCTCCCTTTGTGGGAAATTGACTGTGTCTGCTCTTTTGGGTTGAAAGGTGTTTTGGAGGCGAGCTATTTCCCACTGTTGCCATTCTTTGCACTAAGCTACTTGTGGTGATGTTTGGCTGCTGGGTATTCAGTGCACAGAGATGCAACTGACCTTCTCATCTAATACTTGGTAAGAAAGCAAAAGTATCCCTTTTATGTTTCAGTGAATTTGAGAACACGGATCTGAAACAGAAGATCAGATAGAGACACAGAAATGAGAGGAATCTGTAAGATGATACACATATACTACACCTGTACCGAATGTGTTTCATTAAGTATGTCTTGTCACCTTACCAGCAAACCTCAATCTACACAACAAGACCAGATAAAACGCTTTAGACAAATAGTGTTGTCCAGTAGTTAGTGGTATGGTGAAATCATTCAAAAAGTCTAGCGGCCAGTCCTATTAAATGTGTATGTGAGGCGGATCAAGAGTGCGTAGACCGAAAGCTGTGCTTACACAATGCAGGTGTGTTTTTGGTCTGTTTTGTTTTACAATACAGAACAGATTAGACCATTATTACCACACTGTGCTGCACAGGCTCAAGGGTGGAAGCACCACGCTCACCAGAATAGAAATTTGTATATTTTTCTGTGGGAAACAGGATGAGCATATTTTCAGCCACAATCCAAAAATCAAAAAAAAAAATTGCAAATTATATTTTCCATGTCTATTAAACAGATGAAATTGGCTCCTTCTTGTACCGGAAAGGATAATTTAGACAAGTGGCAACAATTCTGCCATCCCTATGAAAATTATCATTTTTACTATGTGCTGTTACACTGTAATCATTGTTAAAAAAAAAAAAAAAAGCAAACAAACAGCATTTAATCACAGTTTAAACCCAGGCTGTTCATTAAAGCAATATATACAGGAAACAGGGCTATGCATTCCTAAAGATGTGTATTTACAAGAGCTAGCAGGTCCACACAGCGAGTGCATCATGTCACACATGAAATGTGTTCTGAATGTGGACTAATAGTCCCTAACAAAAATCGCATACAGCTGGTGGGCACGGTTTCGAAAATTAGTCAAAAACATTGGTGTATGTTGTTATAATTTGCACTGCCCACACACATTAAAATATATCAAGGGGAGAATCATGACTTTAACATGGCTGGTTAGTGACGGCTGGTTAGTGATTTTGTCATGACGTTACCCAGCAGGTGGCCTAGCAGGAATTGCCCTGACTCTCTTAATTGCCACTTCACCTTTGTACTGAAGGTGTGTGAATGATCGGCCAGTGATCATACCTGGTTGATAGACAGTTGTCATTCATTGATGTGCACTTTGTAGGCCTGAGTAATAAATCAAGATCAATATATATATCTTCAATATCCATATCAGCAATATTGTAGAGTCTATCTGCGGGTGATTTAATTAATCTATTTTAGATCTCATGCTTTGAATGTTTTTATGACTACTCTAAAAGAATTTATTTTCACATTGTTTTCAAGCAGACTGGATACTGGCTGATCCTTTGGTTGCCTGCTGGTGTGTGGCTGTGTAGAATTTCCTAACAGTTCATCCTCCTCCATGAGAGTAGCATTAGCAGGTGAAACTTTGTCCTGCTGGTCGGCTGCAGTGGTTGCAACGTCCTGGTTGAGCCTCCGCCCAGGAAGGTCCAGCATGGTTGACAGATGGCATGCTGCTCAGTTTGTCTATTGTTGCCCCAGGATCAAGTTGTGTCATCAAGGGCCATGGTTTAGGTGATTATTGCTGGCTAGTAGCAGCAGAGTCAGCACTACTCTAGAAGCATGCCACAAAGTGATTGATTTTGGAATACAGCTCATTAAAACCCCTGTGAGGCGACTGATGTGGCCTCCCAACAAAAGGGATCAGGGCAACCAGGTGAAGTGGAGACAAGAGGCAGCAGAGTTTGATTATGCCAACACAAGGAAATTTATTCACCGCTATCCACTGTAGCAACACAGTCAATGCTCAGACATCAACATTTTACTCTCTACTACAGGCCCCCGTAACAGTCAAAATGGCCACTCTTTTAAGCATGCACCTGACACAGCTCAATTGGGTGGAACCATTAAGCGGGGGAAGCCAATATCCCCAATAATTACTGGCCCATTTACCATTAAACAAAACATAACAAAATAGTAAAGAACACAGTAAAAATAGGAAAACACACATTAGAAAAACATCCCACAACGTATACCCCACACATACATATTTACAATACCCCAGAAATTACAACACACCCCTGTGCAATGTGTAGTGCACCCTCTAGCGCCACCCTCGATAAGTACTGCCCCTGCAACGGCGCGCGCTTCCGCACAGGAGCAGAGCATATTTTAGTTTCATTACACACCAACTGAAATGTTTCAGGTCTTTTATTGTTTTAATACTGATGATTTTGGAATACAGCTCATTAAAACCCCACATTCCTGTCTCAAAAAATTAGCATATGATTAAAAGATGCTCTAAACAAGCTATGAACCTAATCATCTGAATGAGTTAACTCTAAACACCTGCAAAAGATTCCTGAGGCTTTTAAAAACTCCCAGCCTGGTTCATTACGCAAAATCACAATCATGAGTAAGACTGCCGACCTGACTGCTGTCCAGAAGGCCAACATTGACACCCTCAAGCAAGACGGTAAGACACAGAAAGACATTTCTGAACAAATAGGCTGTTCCCAGAGTGCTATATCAAGGCACCTCAGTGGGAAGTCTGTGTGAAGGAAAAAGGCAGAATACGCTGCACAATGAGAAGAGGTGATCGGATCCTGAGGAAGATTGTGGAGAAGGGCCAAATCCAAACTTTGGGGGACCTGCGGAAGCAGTGGACTGAGTCTGGAGTCGAAGCATCCAAAGCCACTGTGCACAGGCGTGTGAAGGAAATGAGCTACAGGTGCCGCATTCCCCAGGTCAAGCCACTTTTGAACCAGAAACAGCGGCAGAAGTGCCTGACCGGGGCTACAGAGAAGCAGCACTGGACTGTTGCTCAGTGGTCCAAAGTACTATTTTCGAATGAAAGCAAAGTTTGCATGTCATTCGGAAATCAAGGTGCCAGATTCTGTAGGAAGACTGGGGAGATGGAAATGCCAAAATGCTTGAAGTGCAGTGTCAAGTACCCAGAGTCAGTGATGGTCTGGGGTGCCATGTCAGCTGCTGGTTTTAGTCCAATGTGTTTTATCAAGGACAGGGTCAATGCAGCTAGCTATCAGGAAATGTTGGAGCACTTCATGCTTACTTCTGCTGAAAAGCTTTATGAAGATGAAGATTTCATTTTTCAGCATCATCTGGCACCTGCTCACAGTGCCACAACCACTGGTAAATGATTTACTGACCATAGTATTACTGTCCTCAATTGGCCTGCCAACTCTCCTAACCTGAACCCCATAGGGAATCTGTGGGATATTGTGAAGAGAAAGTTGAGAGATGGCAGAACAATAACTGTGGATGAGCTTAAGGACACTATTGAAGCCTCCTGGGCCTCCATAACACCTCAGCAGTGCCACCATGCCACACCGCATTGAAGCAGTCATTTCTGCAAAAGAGTCCTGACCAAGTATTGAGTGCATAACTGAACATAATTATTTGAGGGTTGACTTTTTTTTTGTATTAGAAACACTTTTCTTTTATTGGACGGATGAAATGTGCTAATTCTTTGAGTTTTGTTTTTTCTTTACTTTTTTGCCAAAATCATCAATATTAAAACAATAAAAAGTTTATCAGTAAAATAAAGAAAATAATTAACCTTATCACAATATGCACATTTTTTGAGAAGGACCTGTATTTGTTGTTAGTGTCATTTGTGTGGAATCTAACAAACAACACAGCCCCTCAGCCATCATCCTGCTTCTCCTCAAAATTGACATTGATATAACTAGCTACTTCAGCTTAACAGCTAAGAAAAGCAGGAGAAGGGCTGGGCAGGGCTGTGGCAGCTGACTGCTCACCAGCCAATCAGACTCTCTGTGAACTAGAGGGTCGGGCTGATATGAAGGCTCTCTGGCTGATTGGAAACTGGCTGGCGGACATAAAGACGAATGAATAAACTTTCCAAAACTGCACTCCCAAACTATTGTTGATTTTGCTGATAAAGCCAATGTATACACTGGACTCCCCTTCAACACTATGCATACTATACATAAGTCTACAATAGTTGTGGTTTCAGCAACTTTCAGTCTGGGCTAAACACAACAATGTGTCGCTCTACAATGACCTGTTTGTTCTTTTATTCCCCATCTCCCTCCTTTACAAGTGCTTTAAAATCAACTCTTCTGAGACCCTTTGTCATTATTAAATGCAAATGACACACTATCTTGCCTTGTTGCAAATAAATTGCATAATAATTAGAAGAATTAAATATTTGCATAAGTGCCTGAGCACATTGACCAAGAGGAAAATTAAAAAAGAGTGAGAGATGCAGAGAGAAGTTGAAGTTGTGCTGGGAAAGACGGAGTTGCAAATTCCATCAGATGTGTGTTTGTTTGTGTGTGTGCGTGAGTGTGTGTGTGTGTGTGTGTGTGTGTGTGTGTGTGTGTGTGTGTGTGTGTTTGTGCTTGTGTGCGGACATGCTCTTCACTTTAAAGGCTGCTGGGAATATCAATGGTTTGACCCAAAGAGCACTTATTATTATGCCACCTCAAGTCTGTAGGCAGAACCACAAAATATATTGATATCATGTCTATTAGAACAACATATAGTCGACTAATTGATTAGTTTCCAACTGTTACGTTGATTGCAAACAATTTTGATCATCAAGTATTCCTCATTTTAAGAAAATGTCCAAATTCTCTGGTTCTCTTCTCTGATTATTTTCTGGTTTCTTTAGTCATCTATAATAGTAAACTGATGATCTCTGGGTTGTGGACTATTGGTCTGAACAAAAAAAAAAAGAAAAAGACATTACATGAAATTTCATCTTTGGGAAACAGTGGGCTATCACAAGAGTTGAGTTGCAGTCCTTGGATATCGCAATGTCTGACTGTAGAAGAAGTGTCATTTCCTGTTTTTAAAGGCTGCATTATAGCAAAGTGATTTTAATTTTGAAATCACCAGTACGACTCACTGTTTTTAAAATAACTGGGTTATCAGGGTTCCAAAATACAAGAAAGAAGGTATACCAAAGTAATACAATCTGTTTATATGGAATTAAACAAAACAAAATCAAGTGTATTTTAAAAAAAAACAACAACCTTGGTATCCATCTATAACAGGGGGCATCAACCCTGGTCCTGGAGCATTACCGTGGGTGCAGGTTTTTGTCCCAACCAGACAGGAACACACCTGATTCTACTAATTAACCACTAGAGCCCTTGCTAAGGACCTTCATTAGTAGAAACAAGTGTGTGACTGCCTGGTTAGAACAAAAACCTGCACCCACGGTAGCCCTCCAGGACCAGTGTTGGTGACCCTTGATCTATAATATGTTACTCTTTTACCCACTTTACCTACTTATTGATTATATCCACATTGCTGATCAATATTATTCAGAAATGTCATCTCTAAAACTGTTGGTCAGCTTCAAAACATTTATTATGTATTGCCAGTGTCTCTCCAGCTGATATTAAAGAGCTGTAAATATGAGCTTTACAGAGGCTGTTGGGCATCAATGCCCAGCTGTGTACACGTATTAAGGGTGTAATCATTCATCATGCATCAATGTGTCAATTTATATTCCTGCGATCCAATTATATCGATCTGTGCTAGGCAAATTGGTCTTCCAGATGACATACAATGCATTGATCTATCATTGATTCGAGATTAGTGAATCAATTCTATTGATACTAGAATGTAACTTTTAATTTTAATTAATTTAAACACAGCAGACTTTATATCAATGTTTTGTTTGTTTTTTATTACTTTTAGTGATAAAGATGTTACTCAATTCATTCTGCCTGTCTGTGACATCATTGCCAAAACATGCAGTAGCATGGTAGATAGCAAAGGATAAGCCAGCCAGCAAGAAATTCTAAAGTCAGCACTATGGTCCAGGGTATGGAGACAGAGATTTTTTCTAAAAAAAAAAGTTGCTTGCTGTCTGCAGTATATGTCAAGTAAAATACAACAGAAACAAATCTTGAAGCACCTGCTAAGGCGACATTGGATTTCACACAACGGTTCTGTTGATGACATAGTAAGTCATTGAACAGTAATTGTTTAACTTTTTTGAAATGTTGTTTCTTTGATTGAGAGAAGTGGCTGGTTCATTCACTGCTCATGTATCCAGTAGAAATAGTGGTTGCACATTATATTTGATAATAATTTTGATAATAATAATAAGTATTATTTATGTTGGAAAAAACAACAGAAATAGCAAGTAAACCTAATGTTAATTCAACCTCAAGACATGTTGGTTGCACTTTAAATACAATTGATTTTTTTTTTTTTATCAATTAATTAAAATGTATTCTTGAGTCCCTTGCAAGAAACAACCGGAATATATTAGTATCCAGATAGTTATTTCTTAGTCAATTTCATGTCCCTTAATACAATCAATGGTTCAAAAAGTATCACCCAAGCCTATGCTTGCACACTGATGACACATGTTTTGCAGATTGTTTTCTTAGCACTCGTATATCTTTTGGACATACTACAACAAATGTAATGTCACAAAAGTGAAAGTAGCTAGCAGTACATGTGATTCTGTACAGTCTATACTAATTTTTCATTGTAATTAATTTCTATGAACATTTTTATGACTCTGCTTGCAGCTACTCTAACTCTAACTCCCTTCTTGTTTAATATTTGTTGTTATATATTTAACATTACTGTTCCAATCCCTTCCATTCAGATAACATTTTAATAACAGGCCAATATAGGGTCAGGGAACTCTTTACAACTTTAGCCATATTTTAGTCTACAGTGCTGTCCATCTCATAGTTTTATTTGAGGTTACATGCTCCATTAAAACTACAGTTAAAAACATGAGGAGCAATTTATAATGTCAACAAGCAGCCTTTCTGTCCTTAGTTGTTGTTGATTGTCTCAGTTAAACTGACATACAAAAGAGGATAAGCCCTCTCTAATCACATCACTCTCCTTGAATTATAATTTGTGTGAACGGTCGGTTAATCTAGAGGGAAATTAGATTCGACCAGTATTATCTCTCATGGGAAATTTCCACCTTTCAAACTACAGGCCTTGTGCTTTGAATAGAAGGCGGATGCCCTGTTTTTCCTCATGAGTAAATGCATAGAAGTATGAGAATGGAAAGATGGCTACCTGTGTATGTATAGTCATCTACTTATTTGTATGTGTAGTCTCTCAAACATAAAGAATGAATATATATATTTTATTTGAAGATGTTGAATATCCTGAGGAATCACAACACGTGACATGTGTTTAACACAAATTATTTATTCACAGATAGGCAGAACAGTAGTGGTGTTGTATCATCATCTGCACATTAAATCCTGCAATGATTGGTTGCAATCAAGAGACTTTCCTTGCAGCAGCCATGTTTGAGCAGCTCCCCATTTTTATGAACAACCACTCAGCCATCCATATTTTGACATTTACTCTGCCACTCAGAGTTTCCAATGCTGTCGGGTATCGATGGCCAGACCTCAGTGGGGCTAAATGGTAAATGGCCGTCGATAACCTTTTGGATAGGCAGCTGGTAAATATAAAGAACCAGAGAAAGCAGAAATGGAGGCTGATAGGTACTTACCTTTCATACACTGACATTTGCATCATTGAGGACAGATGCAGATACTGATGTGTTTAACATTGCAATTAAATGCAATAATAGGTAAGTGTGTGTGTGTGTGTGTGTGTGTGTGTGTGTGTGTGACAGTATGTTTTTCTAGGTGTGCTTCAAACATGAAAGGAGCATGTGTCCATCCGAGATATATTCATCCTAAAAACAAATCGTTTGAATAGGGAGCCTGTTAGTCGGTGCCTTTTCCTTTTAAGTATCAAGGACGACATTACATGCCTCACTGTGCTCTTCCAGTCCACATGCTGATGGATCTGTAGAAAGCTACTTGAACCTTCTTTAACCCACTTTAATAATGTGTTTTGCTACTCACAATCCATGTAGCGATTGAGAAGAAATAACAAAGCTGGCGTTCTGTGGAATCTTATGGTGTTAAGACCTTTATTAAAAGTTAGTTTTCACTCAGGGGCGGTGGCTACTACCTATCACGTAGTTTTAGCTTTAAGCCTTTCTTTAGTCATTTACTATTATTATTTTTTATTATTATGAGGCCATTAGGCCTAGTAGGAGTAGAGAGTGGTGGTTCTGACATATTTTGCAGGTACTTTTTTCTGCTACCCACACAGGACGTTCTAGTGACACCTCTGTAGTGTATAGCATATGACTAATAATTATATGTTTTGTCATCATCATCATCATCATCATTCTTTCTATTACTATTATATAAAGGCTTGTCATGTTCATCTTGGTCATTGAGTGGATCAATGTAACATCAAAACATGGTGTTTCTCTGTGTGAGTGTATGAGTGTATTTTGTGTGTTCACAAAATTGTGTAAGTAAACAAACAATTTGTCATTTTCTGCCACCAAGGGCCGCTTATAGTCTAAATTAGTGATGCTCTAATGCTACTCTGTCAGAACACACACAGTATAGGTTGCAATGCTTGATTGCTGTTTGTTCTATGTCAGTGAAGTATCTCTTGACTCCTGCAGCCAAACTCCGGCCTTCCTGTCTCTGCTCGATGATAGGCTGCAGCTTGTAAGAAACACTGTTCTAGCGGCTTTGTTTGTCTTGCTGTCTTTCTTTTCAGCTGGTTGAACTTCACTTGAATATCTACCAGACTTGTGATGGGGGTGAAGGGTGGTTAGAATGTGTTTTTTTTCTCTCCTTCATCGCTTCACCTAATGTTATTTGCTGATGAGAGGTTAAAGTCACATTTCCGTAGGGTAATAAAAGGTGCAGCTGTATTGTCAGTATGGGACAGATCCAAGAACAGGTTTTGTTATCGACAGTCAAGAAGCAGTGTGGGTTCGTTGTTAAACTACTATTTAGTACTATTTACTGTACGTTTCTCTCAGCCAAATAACGCTCTCAGTCACAATCATCATTAGAGGTCTCTCTCTTCAAAATACTGTAAAATCACTGAATGAAACAGGTTCAGTGTTTCTCTAATGCCCTCTTTGATAACATAAAATCCAGACAATCCTTCATATGGTTAAAAGATAAAAAATGTGAAAAATGACCATGATCTCGTATTGTATTGTAAAAATACAAAGTAAGTTATATGTGAGCTGGTGAAGAAACCACAACAATGATACATGCGCACATGATGATAATATGCAGGTAAACTGTTATAGGGGAAACATCCTGCTACCTTCATTAAAATAAATTACTTAAATTACATATTCTTAACACAAACTAATTATATAACATAAGTATTTTGTTTTTGGATACTTTCATGTCAAAATGTTATATATAATGGGCCTTTAAGTGTCATATTAATTGAAAAAAAACCCTTCAAATCTTTTCATCTTTGAACCCTGATGAAGTCTTAGTATATTCTCTATATATACTGTTAACTATCCACATGTATATGTATGTATGTATACTATATAGAGGTTGGCGGGTTGTGTGATTGGTTTGATAAGTAGATGTTAAAAGCACTTGCATTTGCCAACCATAAAATTATGTGGGGTTACATCATATAAAAAAGGATCTATAAAAACCAATTGTAAAGCAATTAAAGAAGAAAGATTGTTTTGCACACCCAGAAAACGAAAAAAAAAAAAAAACCTTCCTTCCTTTATTATTATATTATATTATATATATATATATATATATATATATATATATATATATATACGATTGCAAGATAATTATTTTTTTTTTCATTATTGACTAGCTCTAGTAGCTTAACCACACCAAAAATCATCATTATAATATACAATATTAACAGTGATGCATATCATACAGCATTGTGTAGCTATTGCATCCACCATAGAATGAAAGAAATATAACTTTTTTTGTAGTAACTACTAAACTAAAGAATGTATACCTTTACTGAACAAAGTTTCTGGAAATAAAATGCACATTTCTTTTTATGTCATCAAAATTCATTATAATGCCAAAAGTATTCTAAAGTATTACGTTTTTTTACTAAACATAAATCTACTATAATTTATCTTGAGGTCCTCATTGCATATGGTCTCCCTTTGTGCTAGACCTTATCAGATTATGCATGTATAATGTTTTTTCCAAAGATATTCAAACTATTCATTTTCATTTCCTGAGAATGAAGGCCAGTAGTAGTGGTGTGAGCCTGGTTGAGTTAAAGGGTGAACAGCCAGGTCTTTTGCAAGTTTTGAGCAATCAAGGTCTCAGAGAAATGTGACCTGTGAATTAACAATGGACCACAAGGGACAAGAGGGATGAGGGGGTGGAGGACGCATACGGTGTAAAGATGTCCCAGGAGGCAAAATGGGAGGAAAGAAAGACAAATAGGAGGCCAGTGTGACAGGATGTAACAGGATGTCAGTGTTTCTAAGTTGTCACAGTGATGCTTTGCACTAGACCCAACTCCAGGTCACTACATTCAAGGTGAATGGCTCTCAGCAAGATGTGTGTGTGTGTGTGTGTGTGTGTGTGTGTGTATGTGTTTGCATTTATGTGCTCTTGCATGTGCTGCTGAAACGGCCTGAGAAAGTGCCAACAGGGTGGAGCAAAGCCAAGGAACCGAGGGAGTTAGTGAGGGATGCCCAGAGTCCACGGCTGTCAGCCAGGCTAATGGAGGCCACCACACTTGGCCGCCCACTGACTGACAGGTACCAACCAAGGCCACCGACAAGCGGGGCACTGAGTTATCGGCGCCAGCCCGCTTATGCTGGTGAGGGATGATGACACATGGATCGCTCATTCGGCTAATGCTGACACACATGGCGCATACACACCCGCCTGAGCCTGTCACTCAGCGAGGAGCGTGGGCTGCAAGATGAGATAGTTTTTAAAGAACCCTGACTCATCAAGCATAGACAACTGGATCAAGTTGCTGCTTTGAAATTGGAGTCACTATTATTGGTGGCATTTTCACACAGGTGAATTGATCTATGATCTGTCCTGGCCCACATAGAGGACTACAGTTCCTCCTTATATGCAGGATACTCTCAAGATGAAAGATGATGAATGTGAAATACCTTCTCCTGAAAGGTTAAATGCACACTTCAATGCACCCCCAATGACCAGCCATCCCACAAATGTAGCTTCATGTCAACATGAAAAAAGGAGGTTTCAAGTTACTCTTGATAGACAATATAATCTTACACCCTGCAGAAAAGAGTACTTTAGAATAATTTATTAATCTCCAAAAATGCAAAAGTCTGGGATACTGTTCACGAAACCATATTCTATGTTTAATAGGATCGTTGCTTCCCTCTTCAACATGTCGACACGTTTGTTTTAATTTGACATCTCAGTATACTACACAATTGTGGAGCCTTTAGAGTTAATCAGATATTAAGTGGCACCTTGGTACTTGAGCTTTTTTTCAAAAGGACCCTTGATTGCTTTAAGAAGCCTCAGCTATTTTGTAAGAAAAGGTTTTGCTTGACATTGTGAGGTGACTTTTACAGAAAGCAGGGTTTGGAAGGATATTTCTCTTCCAGTAAGGATGCAGAAAAACAATGTAGAATTTGAGGTGTTGACATATGATATTTCAGTGTTTTTGTTTTTCATTAACAAATTTTACATCAGAAGCATCAGATTTCTTTAAATTGATTGTATAACAAAAGAGGAAGAAAATTAATGAAGAAAAGTAAAAAGCAGCATTCAAAGTAACAAGGGCGAAGGGAGGCGGCCCTTCCTCAGTTGTCACCTTATCTCCTCATCTCCTCATTTACCACTGTGTATCAGGTTCCTGTAGAGGGGCAGGTTGATTGATTGGCTGAATGGGACCCGTCTAATCAAGCAGGCTGATGAGCTCCCATCTTTTTAATTGAGTAACTGAGGTCGTAGAGGTCAGGGTCAGTCCTTACAGGACCACACCAGACCAAGAGTCAAGACTCCAACTGGAAACGGCAAAAGATGCCTGAGGGAGCCATTTTACAGCATTTCCCTTCCCCCTCCAGCTTAAAAGGGCTATACCATACTTGCCAGTCTAAAAGTTTGTATCTGCACATTTTTTTAAGCAATAATGCAAATTCTACTTTAGGCATGTCTAACAACCCTATTTCATTGTCGTCATCCATTTACTATTATAGAATACTAAAGAAACCAGAAATAAACTTATTTGAGAAGCTTGAACCAGAGAACCAGAAAATTTGGAAATTTTCTTTAAAAGAAATGATTATCAAAATAGTTATAATAATTATTGTAACAGTTATAATAATTATTGACTGAACAGTTGACTGAACTAATCAGTTTTTCAACTCATCGTTGCATTGTTGTTTCTTGTTGTTGTTGTTGTTTCTGTCTGGATATTGCATGATCTGATAATGATATATATATATATATATATATATATATATATATATATATATATATATATATATATATATATGCATATATCTCGGGACAGTCTGTGTGTGATAGAAGGTAGCACAATTGTTGACATTGTAATAACTGTTTAATTGCTATAGACCAGCCCTTCCTGGAAATGTCAAAACCGTTTACTTCCAAACAGCCTCTTCTTTTGGCATGGATGAAACCCCCTTTCTGACAGCAATGCGGGACAGATGCCCTCCCACAGAAATCATCATCTCCTTCTCTCAAATCAATTAAAGATGACTACCATCAAGCTTTGAGACGTTAAGGGTCAAGGCCTGGGTTAAAATCTTAGAACTACAAGCAAGCAGTCTCCCTTTGGTAGAGATGTAACTGCTGGATAATTCCTGGCAGGCTTGTGTTTGGGGGACAGCAGGGTAGAGCAGCTCTGTGGTCTGCAGAGGTCAGTGCTATCATCATTCCGCTTCTGAGAGCAGCCGGACCGTGGCCTTGTTAGCGCTAATGAGATGCCATACCTCTGTCCAGAGAAAAAGGAGCAGAATGTTGGCACTTATTAATACTCCTCTCATCATGTAGCATCTCTAATGGCCCTAAACACCTTTTTCTTCTTCAATTCTTCAATCTTCAGTTCAGTAGCTTTTGCATTCACCAAACCTTCCAGTTTCATCTTGTCTCATCTTCCACCACCTGCCTGGGCTAGGTCGCAGGGGCAGCAGCTTCAGCAGCTTCAGCAGCTTAAGCAGAGAAGCCCAGACATCCCTTTCCCTGGCCACGTCATCCAGCTCTGTCAGGGGAACCTCAAGGTGTTTCCAGGCCAGATGAGAGACTTACTTTCTTCAGCATGACACGGGTCTGCCCTGAGCTCATTGCCATAGGTGAGAGTAGGAACATAGAGGGACTTTTAAATTGAGAGCTTGGCCTTTCGGCTTAGCTCCTTTTTCCCCATGGTGTACCAATGCAGAGCCCGGTGAGACACTGCAGGCAGGATATCATCCTTGATCCAGAGGCTGCAGTCCACCTTCATCCGGCTGAGAACCAAGGCCTCAGACTTGGAGGTGCTTATTCTCATCCCTATCCATGAAGGTTGTGAACAGAATCTGTGACAAAGGGAAGCCCTGGTGGCATCTAACTCCAAACGGGATAAAGTCTGACTTACAACCGGCAATGTGGACCAAGCTCTGACACTGGGCACCGGATAGCCTGTGACGATAGTTCTAAAACCCCATACTCGTTGAGTTCCCCCAAATAGACCTTGTCAGGGAAGCTGAGGTTTGTGATTCCCCTGTAGTTGGAGCACACCCTCTTGCCCCCCTTTTTTAAGCATCAACCAAGTCTGCCAGTGATTGAAGCCAAATTTACATAAATTATTGCTTATGCATACAAAAAAAAACTGTCTTAATTTAAAATCTGAATATATAATTTTTACCCTATTAATGGGTAGTGTCGCTCAAACACGTGATTTTATAAAATAATAAACACAGATTTACATGTTGGAAGGGTTAAAAACTCCTCATGATGATCTTATCCCAGCTCCGGAGAGGTCTGTATTTATAATCTATTAAAGGCATTTTCTGTAAATATTTTTGATTTATTGTCAACAGCCAAGTCATAGCAATTACTACATTCAAGGGCTGTAAATGTGTTTTATATGTATAACAACAGCTGGCCAGCCAAGGCCTGACTTAGTATATGTTCTCCTCCGGGACGGGAAGTAACTGGCAGAACCATCCATCCTGCTGAAAAAGCTGAGCAACATTACATGTTCCTCCACTGTGCTTTCACACGGCTCCTAGCTCCTTACGGCATCCTCCTGTGTATTATGGACATTTGTTATACGGTAGCCTACATTCCTTTACTGTCTCTCTCTCTTTTATATATATATATATATATATATATATATATACCTCTAACGCCACAAACGCTGACTACCTAGTTTATTAAATCCTCTAATTTACTTCTGTCAGAATGTAGGCTCATCACAAGCAGACCATGGCAGATGACATTGCTGTTAAAATCATCTTACAAACTGGGTCAAATGTGGATTGGTATGATATATTTAACTTTCCATAGCACAAACTAGCCACAATGTGACTTTACGCCAATTATAATAATCATAATAAACTTCACTTATATAGCACCCTTCAAAACACAGTTGCAAGGTGCTGCACAAAGCAGTGTAAAATAGGAAAAAATATAATAAAACACAAAAAACACAATAAGATAAACACAGTCAGACTAAAGCAGCCAAACATTAAAAATAAATTACCAATTTTATTAAATGTTAGGGCAATCAAATTAAGGTCTCACATAAAAGTGGGTTTTAAAGATGTCCTATTTAGCAATTTTTTGAATATTCATGGTCTGTTTATAAAAATAGCATAGAATTATTGTCTGAAAGCACCTAGTTAGACTGACAGCAGTCTGCCTTCTCACACAGTCATTCACTAAAAAACTGTTTTTTCTTTCTTTCCCTCCCGACCAAAATGCCCACTCTGCTCAGAATCTGGTTGGCTGCGATTGGCCGGAGAAAGAGAAGTCCTGTGTAAGCACTCACCATGAATAATCATGAAATATGTTGAAATTATTTCCTTCATTAAGGGTTTTTTATTCAGTAGTCACTGCAAATCAGAGTAAATCAAGGATTTTAAAAACTGTTAAAGTGAGAATAGCAAACTAACACTAAATAATGATTTATTTGAGTTGTAATTATATTAAAGTGGCAAAGGTGTCCTTTACACAAGAAAAAAAGTGGTATATATCCTTGATCTACCTAACCTAATTGGATAGCATCTGTGCAGAATAAACCAGCTGTACCGATACTAACAATGAAAAGTCTCACTCTGATACCTAAAAAACATGCTGTAGCCCTGCAAATAACGTGCAGTATTATCCAATAAACACGGAACAGGTGAAGTCATGCTCTGTTTTTGTTTTTCCCTTAAAAAATATTACCTTACCTCCATGATGGATGATGTGTGCTGTTCAGTGCGATTAGGGTTGGTCCAGCTGCAGGAAACAAGAGGGGAGCGACACTCACAGAATCGACAGCTTAATGTGCAGATTTACTGTAGTTGGAAGTGATTAATTAGGGCCCTGCTGTTTGAGGGTGTTAGCCAAATTAGCAGCATTAGCAACTACAGCTGTGCTCTCTGCTGTCCGACACTCAGCTCCTGGCCTAGGCTAACAAGCAGCTGCTCACTGCTACTGTCCCCAACACCACTTTGGCATGTGCATAAGCCACATGAAGGTAGAGAAATCAGACTCCCTCCAGATAAGAGTTCTGTTGAAGGTTCACGTTGTGCTGCAGCGTTCAACACGACAACGAAAACACATTTTACTGGCTTTAACTCTCTTAACTTTAAATGATTGCATACAAATCAATTAATGTTGAAAAAAAAATGAAAAGTGATAAAGGTTTGTCTACAAATTAGGCCTATTAGAATTTGTATTAGCATTAGCTTCCTCAATGTGTGCATGCAGGAGCATGTGTGCAGTTAGAACAAGAGGGTGAAAAGCAGACAGACATTCTTCTACTTGAGATTAGTGTGCAAACAGTTTTGTTTTCTAAACTAACAAATTTAATATCTCACACACATTGATGAACAGTCCAGGGGGGAACTCACAAAAAACTGATGGAAGCTGACAAGCACCTTCATTTGCGCCCATTATCCGCTCTGTCTTAAAGTCATATTCACAAAAAAATATTGCACTAATGATACGATGGTGCAAAACTGCATACACTTTTGCAGCTAAGTGTAGTTTTGCATTTTTTTTTCCTTTTTTTGAGTGCGTTGAGCAGTTTTGGTTTGGTCCATAATAGACAGACAAAAGCCCCACAGAGGGTTTTTCAACAATTTTTATTAGCATAAATATATCCTCACTGATGTCAAATGAGATCTTCAAAGAATCTGTGATGCTCTCCTGAGCAAGGATTCTCTTCAAGTGCATGGGTGAGTCTAATGAAGGCGTAAAATTATGCATGCCAGAGAGGGACATGAAGCACTACATACTCATTTTCACTCACATACAGCAGTCAAATATTTACATGGACACTGGTTTGGTAAGTATGTGTGTTTTGCTAAACATCTATGTAGATCAGCATTTATACAGAGCAATTGTTTGTAGTACAGCTGTCAGGACTCTCACAGAAGGATGGACCCAAATGCAGATCAATAGTGTCTTTATTTTCTTAAGAAATCAAAAACTCAAAACTAAGGTAGGTTGGGGGTTCCCAACAATTTCAAAAAATCTAGTCAAGTCAACAGGCGGAGAAAACTCAAAAAAACAATCCTCGATACAGGCAGGGTTCAGGAAGGATTCAGGCAGCATTGACAGGCAGGATACAAGTAGCATAGACGGACAGGATTCGCATAGCAACAGCAGTGACTAGCAGTAACAACAGAGAACCAGAGATTGAACAATGGAACATGTGGCACTTAAATACAGAGTCCCAGGTGGGGATCATTAGCTGATTTTCTGTAGTTCATAGGCTTCTCAGGTGGGGGCGCCAAGTCCACCCTAGGGACCTGACAGTACCCCCTCCTAATGGACGCCTCCTGGCGTCCCCTGGACATGGACAGGGTGCTGACGCTGGAAGTCCTGGATTAGAGTAGGATCCAGGATGTCCTCCCCTCAGGACCATAGCCCTCCCAGTTGACGAGGTACTGGAGGCCGTGTCCTCGGCGCCGGACGTCCATTAGCCGGCGGACCGTGTATGCTTCGGAAATGTCAATGGGGCGGGGGGGTGGAGGGGGCTTGGGGTGGGGTGCATTCTACTGATCAGGACAGGCTTAACCCTGGAGATGTGGAATGTGGGGTGGAGATGGCGCATGGTCAGGGGGAGTTTGAGCCGGACAGCTGTGGGGCGGATGACCTTTGAAACAGGGAAGGGACCAATGTAGCAGGTGGAGAGCTTGCGGGACTCAGTCTTCAGGGGCAGATCTTGTGTGGAGAGCCAGACCCGTTGGCCCCGACGGTATCGAGGGGCCTGGGATCGACGTTTGTCAGCCTGGGCCTTCATCCTGGTGGACGAGCGAAGCAGGACAGTGCAAGCTTGCCTCCATGTTCGGCGGCACCGGCGGATGAAGGCCTCTACCGACGGGATGCCAACCCCCTCCTGGTCAGGGAACAGTGGTGGCTGGTACCCAAGGGCACACTCGAACGGAGACCTGCCTGTTGCTGTGGAGACGTGGGAGTTGATGGCATACTCCGCCCATGGAAGCTGTTGGCTCCACGATGATTGATTATGTGATGCCATACAGCGCAGCACCATCTCCAGCAGCTGGTTTGCCCTCTCCGTCTGGCCATTGCTCTGTGGGTGAAAGCCAGAGGATAAGCAAACCGAGGCACCGAGCAACTTACAGAAGGATCTCCAGAAGATCGAGGTGAACTGGGGTCCCCTGTCCCACACCACCTCCTCCGGCAACCCATGTAGGCGGAATACATTCTGGATCAGATGAGCAGTGTCTTTGGCCGAGGGGAGACTAGGGAGAGCGATGAAGTGTACAGATTTGGAAAAACGGTCCACAACAGTGAGGATGACTGTGTTACTGTCTGAAGGGGGGGGGGGGCGGGGCTGGGGGAGACCAGTGACGAAGTCTATGGAGATGTGGGACCAAGGCCTTCAGGGAACAGACAGGGGTTGCAGCAAACCAACAGGGCATTGAGTGGAGGTCTTGTTTTGGGCACAAGTCGGGCAGGATCGGACAAAGTTTGTGATCTCCTCCTTCATGGATGGCCACCAAAATCTCCTCCAGGGCCAACTTTAACAGCGAGCAGCTCTCGGTCCCCCACATCATAATTCCATTCCGCGGCGGATAGGCGGTGGGAATAGTATGCGTAGGGGTGGATGCGATCATCTTTCACCGAACGCTGAGAGAGCACCGCGCCCACTCCCTCCTCTGAAGCATCCACCTCAACGAATTGCCGGTTGGGGTCAGGTTGATTCAGAACAGGTACAGAGGTGAATCGCCGCTTCAGGTCTCGAAAGGCTGCATCTGCTGCAGGGGTCCAACGGAACTTGGTAGCAGAGGACGTCAGGGCGGTGAGGGGGGCGGCCACGATACTGAAGTTCCGGACAAAGCGTCGGTAAAAGTTGGCAAATCCTAGGAAGCTCGCCAGGGCCCGTTGACTGGTCGGTGTGGACCACTCAAGAACTGCCTTAACCTTATTCTGATCCATCTGGATGGATCCTGGGGAGATTACAAAGCCGAGAAAAGTGATAGTCTCCTGGTGGAACTCACATTTCTCTGCCTTAACAAAAAGCTGGTTCTCCAGGAGACGCTGCAGGACTTTACAGACATGGACCACGTGTTCAGAAAGATTTTTTGGAAAAAACCAGGATGTCGTCTAAAAAAACGAAAACAAAGTGGTTGAGCAGGTCTCTCAATACATTACAAGGGCCTGAAAAACAGCAGGGGCATTTGTGAGACCGAATGGCATAACCAGATGCTCGTAATGACCGGAAGTGGTGTTAAAAGCCGTCTTCCATTCATCCCCCTCCGGAATACGGACCAGATGGTAGGCGTTCCACAGGTCCAGCTTTATGAACACCTTGGCTTCTTGGAGGAGCTTGAACGCTGACATAAGAGGGAGGGGGTAACTGTTCTTGATAGTAATCTTGTTTAACCCACGATAGTCAATGCACGGCCTTAATGAGCCATCCTTTTTCCCGACAAAGAACCCAGCCCCGGCGGGGGATGACGAGGGGCGGATAATACCCGCAGTGAGGGATTCCCGATGTACTTACACATGGCCTCGGATTCAGGCCGCGACAGGGAGTACAGGCCACCTCTGGGGGGGAGTCACACCGGGAAGGAGGTCAATTGCGCAATCATAGGGGCGGTGGGGGGGTAAAGACATGGCTTTAGACTTACTGAACACTGGTTTGAGTTCCATGTATTCTGGAGGGACACCTGACAGATCCGGAAAATCCTCCTCTGCCAGGGCGGGTTTCTGCAGTATCTGGGCCTGAAGGAGACAGTTAGACAGACAGAATGGCCTCCAGCCCATAATACAGTTTTTAAGCCAGTCTATGTGTGGGTTGTGCTTAGCCAGCCAGGGGTAGCCGAGAACTACTGGTGCCTGGGGGGAGCTTATCACTAGGAAACGTAGCTGTTCATGGTGGTTGCCTGAGAGGGTGAGATTGACCGGGATGGTGGTATGGGTAATGTTGGCCAATTTCACTCCCGTCAACGCGTTGGCCACCAGGGGTCTCTCCAACCTCTCGGTGGGTAGGTTCCACTGCCTTACCAGTTCGTCGTTGATGAAATTCTCCTCCGCACCAGAGTCAAGCAGAACCTCCAGCTCCTGGTGGTGTCTTCCCCACCAGAGGGTTGCAGGAAGGTGAGTGCGTGCAGCAGAGGAGGGGTGTGTGGGTGTCACGCTCACCAGTACCCTCCTTACTGGTGAGCGTTGGCTTTTGGATGGACAGGCCGCGACGAAGTGTCCTGGCTGACCACAGTATAGGCAGGACCTGGTGCTAAGCCTCCGCTGTCGCTCCTCCCGCGTGAGGCAGGTTCGGTCTACTTGCGTGGGTTCAGGCAAGGACGTTGCGGGTGGCGGGTAGGAAGGTAGGGCTTGTGGCGGTCTGGCCCGGGGGCTCCTGTTAGTGGAGCCAAAAACCCAGCCCCTGCGGCGCTGCTGAAGTCTGGAGTCAACGTGAATTGCCAGTGCAATCAGTTCCTCGAGAGAGCCGTGCAGGTCATGGGCGGCCAACCCGTCCTTGATCTCCTCCGAGAGGCCATTGAGGAAGGTGTCGATAAGCGCATCCGAGTTCCACCCAGTTCTCATGGCGAGTGTTTGGAAATCGATTGCATAGTCTGACACCGACCTTCGTCCCTGGTGCCCATGGAGGAGTTCCCGGGCCGCCTTATGCCCATGCCTGGAGCGGTCGAAGACTCCTCGAAGTTCTCGCAGACTGCTGACCGAGCATCCCACTTCCCCGTCCCCCACTCTCTGGCTCGCCCCAACAGCTGGGTGATGACGAACGCCACTCTCAACCAATCTGTAGGGAAAGAACTCGGCTGAAGTTCGAAAAGCAGACTACACTGGGACAGAAATGATCGACAAGTTCCGGGTTCACCCGAATACTTATCTAGAGAGGGAAGGTTGGGTTCACGGGCTGGTCGGGCTGACACGGCGGGTTGGGTGGGTTGCGGGGGTGAAGTGTGGTCCTGCAGGGCAAGGTGGAGGTTCCGGAGGTCCCTCGCCATTGCCTCCATCTTGGCCTCCTGACGGCCGAGTATCACCCCTTGCTGTCCCAGGCAGGTTTGGATTTGATCCGCTGGGTCCATTTTCTAGCTCTGGTTCTTCTGTCAAGACTCTCACAGAAGGATGGACCCAAATGCAGATCAAAAGTGTCTTTATTTTCTTAAGAAGAAATCAAAAACTCAAAACTAAGGTAGGTTGGGGGTTCAACAATTCCAAAAAAATATATTCAACTCAACAGGCGGAGAAAACTCAAAAAAACATTCCTCGATACAGGCAGGGTTCAGGAAGGATTCAGGCAGCATTGACAGGCAGGATACAAGTAGCATAGACAGACAGGATTCGCATAGCAACAGCAGTGACGAGCAGTAACAACAGAGAACCAGAGATTGAACAATGGAACATGTGGCACTTAAATACACAGAGTCCCAGGTGGGGATCATTAGCTGATTGTCTGTAGTTCATAGGGTTCTCAGGTGGGGGCGCCAAGTCAACCCCAGGGACCTGACAACAGCTGTCATATGGATGAAGAGGTGTACGTAGTTCCCACCAACTCTCTGATGTCTGTCAAATTATTTCACTCTACCTGCATGTGGCTGTTTCCACCAATTTTACCTAATTCAAATGCCTGCAACCACTGCAATCACTGTGGCAAGGGAAAGGGAAATGCTGCATTTTGCTGAAGCATGAAAAAAACACAGATGCTGTGTTATAAGAAATATAAGGTTGAAAATCCATAACCTGAAAAAAGATGTGCACATGTGCAACTTCCATAAAAGGGTGTCGCTATTGATGAGGACTTCATGAAAGTTACATACAGCCCTGTTAAGTGAGGCAGCATGGCATGATGTGACCGCAGGTAAAAGGAGGTTGTTAGAGGACAGTGGGGAGAGAATGAGTTGTGGTTCATATGATGTGTCTTCATGATGTGTATGAAGCAGCAAAGGAAAAAAGGTTTTACAGTAGAGATTGAATGAGAATCACTGAAGAGTGTGATTTGTGACATTAAAATAAATAAATGCATCGTTTGAAATGGCAATAGATGATTTTCTATCATCACATGTCATCTTTCATCTTATTGCAAAGTATGTATGCATCAATGCAAGGTAGAGCCTGGAAATATGTACATCAATTATTATACAGTATCAATATCAAAATAAGATAAGGCTAGATATTATCTTAGATTTGGGATATCTTAATATCTTGAGTGTTGTTTTCCCTGATTTGAAATGCTGCATTACAGTAAAGTTATATAATTTTCTGAACTTAACTAAACAGTACTATTAAAAAAATAATAATGTGCCCCTCTCTATTTAAATTAGCTTCTTTGCTCTCTCTCTCCCTCTCTCTCTCTTTCTATCTCTCTCTTTCAATTTCTCTCCCACTCTCTCTCTCCCCCTCTCTTTTAATTCTTTTAATTGAGATAGAATGATGTTCATTCTTCAGTCAGACACTGGGAGCAATAATGTGTATGGGATGGAAGTCTTATTTCTGACGGCTTGAAAATAAAACTGCTGACATGGAACTCAGGATTCACCCTTAAAGGTACAGCATTCAAGGTTTTTTTGTAATTTGGCACCATCTATTAGAACAGACAATATATTAATCATAAGTCTGTTTTTAAATAGCATATAATTCAATCAAACAAGTAATTGTTGTTTTCTATATCATATTGTTTCACCTATGTACATGGGGAGCAGATCCCCCAAAGGCCATGTAGATCATTTTAAAGATGATGAAGAAAGGTAATTAGGAGAGCAGTTGTTTCCTGTGTGACTAAAGTGTGGGGAGGCAATTTCCCACATGGCATACACACACACACACACACACACACACACACACACACATTGACAAACTCAATCACTCACTCTCACAGATACTCAATAGCTGACCCTCGTATCTCTCTCTCTCTCTCTCTCTCTCTCTCTCTCTCTCTCTCTCTCTCTCTCTCTCTCTTACTCTCTCTCTCTCACTCACACACACACACAAACACACACACACACACACACTCATCCAATAGCTCATTCACTGACACTTCCATTCTCCCTCACACACACTTACACACTCAATCACTCGCTCTCTGACTCTCTGACGCTCTCTGAATCTGTGGCTTTTTCTGCCTACTCACTGATCACACAGAAACCCATGTTAGGATAAATCATACATGTGCATCGCTGTGATCTGCCCCAGCTGCCAACTGGTTTAGAGACACTGAGAATAGATATAAAGATATAAACTAAAATGTAAACACGGGCTTGACCTTGCAACAGTGAAGGAATTTGACTAATTAGACATGCTGATATGCTTGGAGAGACACTGCACTATTTCCGTCAGATAATTCCCCTGATCTATTTTTAGAGCATGCACTTCTTGGCCCATCACTATTTAAGTCGTGATGGTGAGGCTCCTTCACAGTTGAAGACAATAAGGTCTCATCCTGTATAAGCCCTCATGTGGTTTTGCTCTCCAGCATTGGCAGCCATACCTTAGAGTTATGGTTTGTCATGCCAAGGTTATTGCTAAGCCAGGATAAAGTAGCCAAAAATAAAATTAACCTTGACACCCGGAAGTACATTGTTAGCTTTTTACAGAGCAGCGAAAGGACATAAATAACTTCATAGAGTTGCTGTGTGCTGTAACGCCTGTTCATGTCTGTGTGATTGCTTGGCTTGCTCATTAGCTGGTCAGTTATTGATTAGTATGGAGCTCATATTAATCAAATTAACGAGCAGCACAGCGTAGTTATGGTTTGTGGACCATTGAGGGCCATTATGGATTGGTTTGGTCATTATACCAATCTACCAACATGTGTGCGTGTGCACATGTAAATGCAAGCAGAGCTGGATGGATGAAGCAGAACACATCACTCATGCCGCGTGTGTCGTCGTCCCCCCCAGCCAAAGGCAGAGAAGGAGACAAATAAGCTGTGTCTCAATCCAGGGTTGCGGCATCCTTCAAAAGCAGAGTTTAAAGAACGAGAGCATCTCAGCTCAGCACAGAGGTGGCTGGCACATTTCAAAGGCTCCTTGGGATTCTGCTGTCTCCTCCAACGAACTCAGAGGATCCAGCCATAGATAGCTATGGAACACTAAATGACTGCCCAACACTTAGTCTGCACAAAGCAGCCATCTTGTGTCGGTCTGCTCACTCCTTCACATGTGTAACAAAAAAAATGGTCAAAACTTCAGTGAGGTATGAGTACCTTAAAATATCAAATAATAGCCTGTTTTCATCATGCCGCAGACAAAACTGACGTGAATACACATATGCTTCCATACCGCTACCAATGTACACACATTCCACACTACCATGCATGCCTCAACCCTCCTACACCCCACGCATACAAATGGCCTAAATATTGACGTATACCTGTCTCGATGCAATGACGTGAACAAGCACAATGTTTGAATGTCAAAACAAAGTATGTAATGAAATTCAAAATTTCTGAGGTATATGCAGAGGAAAATTCTGGAGAAGCAGCCATGAAACTTTTAAGTACAGTACAGTAGTAAAATTCAATCTGACTTGAAAAATGTATGTTATTATAACCAGATTACAGGCGGAGCTAGACTGTTAGACCATATGGTCCCCGCTGAAGAACCTCAGCATGTGATCTCATTTCCTACCAGCCTGCAGTGATGGCAGACCCTTTAAGGCAGTAACTTTCGCTATAGGAATGATAACAAGTCAATTTCCTAAGTTTAATATTATTTTACTGCAAATTAGGTTCCCACTATGTGATCAGTTCATCCCAATGTCCCAACTGTCAAATGCAGCTGTTGAAGGACAAAGACACAGACCCAGACACAGCTCTAGATGGAAGGGCTACACAAAGAAAAAGAACAAAAGGATGGGGGCTCAGGATCCATGTGATGTGTTGTGATAGGTGTGTGTGTGTGTATGACTAGGACAGGCTGTGTCTGTGCCTGCAGAAGGTAACAGCTGCAACTGATGAGCCTAAGGCTCTTTCACAGTCTGGTTTCTATCATACAGCCTATAAACCACTGCTGACAGTCAGGAATAATGCCTCATATACACACACACACACAAACACACACATGCACACACACACACACACACACACACACACACAGTGCTCACATGCAACAGTACTGTAGTGCTCCCGTCCACCAAGTTCTTCCACCTCAAACTTTAAACTGGTTCCTATTCCCTTACTACTGTTTTCTTTCTCTGTCTTAAGGCAGTATTTCCCCTGTTGTTGCCAAGGCGACAAACTTTATGGAGCCATCCCCCTAAATTAGGGAGATGGTGTTGGACAGTGTTTATTAAAGTGTGTCCCTTCATCCTTAATTAAATAAAGAGATGATGGTACCATGGCTGCTGCCTCACATTTTCTGTTGTCACGAGAATTTTAAAAGTCTCCATGCCACCTTGTTTCCCTTTTATTTTATTCCAGTGTTTTTTGACTTCCTTTCCTCACATTTTCACCTCAACTTGTTTTCCTCTCATTCTCACTCCCTGATTGCCCTACTCTCCTTCCTCATTCTGCCATTGTCATCTCGCTGTAAAGTGAGCTCATTACTGTTAACAAGCTTTGCTGCCCATCTGCAAAAAAAAACACTTATCTGTCTGCTTAGCCAGACCGCAGCACATCAGCCTGACAATTACACTGTTTTTCAGAAATGGTCTCCATATGGAAGAGCAAATTTACACATTGTGTCTTTTGAAGAGCCTGACTGGTAAAATGAGCGGGCTGGTAAGCGGTGTTGGACATGTATTATGTAGCCTTTGTGGCAATTAGCAATATGTTTTCTGGATAGTTGTGGCTGGAAGGGCAGCAAATTCTTTCTTTGCTTCACTGAAGCAAGAAAGTAAATGTAGATCCAAGAATATCTCTTAAAAGTGTCTGCACCACCCCCTTGTCTTTCTCCAGCAGCCTATGCCTCTGAGAGGGCTTGAGATCTTACATAACCAAAGATGGAGGGAGTGGAAGAGAGACGGGGAAGGGGGAGGGCAACACGACGGATTAGAAAAGTGCGAGAAAAGGTATACCTGCATATAAAATAGAGCCAGATATCACCAGTTAGGCGTTTCATTCTGAAAACAGCACGCAGCATTTCGCTTCAGTTCCTGGGATGATTGACATTGTTCCTCACAATGGTGTTCAATGGGCTTTGAGAAACACACTCATATGCTCTCATTTGGTGGGTGTGTCAGGGCTGACCTTGGTATGAGTGATCCCGCTGATTTCTTTCCTGATCCAATGCCAATTGATCTAATACTTTGTACGTTATGTCTATAGAAATTCTGAATAAAAAGTAGCACATTTCAAATTATAGCTTCATAATGAATACAAGACAAGAGACTGCACATCCTTAAGGCAGGAGCCACTGGCTGCGTTCACAGTGCCGCCCAAAAGGTAGCAATTCACCTCCAGGTTAATCATCTACAGCAGTTCTGCAGGGCTCCTCTCTAGTTTTTCACAGCTGGTCTGTTTTGTCACGTTTGGTGATACACAGCTCCAACATGTGAAAAAACTACATCAACAGTGTTGAAAAGGAGTACAGTATTTTTATTAAATTAGCAATAAAATCAGCATATAGCATGGCAATACATTAAGTAATCTATCCATCCATCCATTTTCTATCCCGCTTATTCCTTTTCAGGGTCGCAGGGGTCTGCTGGAGCCTATCCCAGCGCATTTTATGGCGAGAGGCAGGGATACACCCCAGATGGTCGCCAGCCAATCGTGGGGCACACACACCATTCACACACCATTCACACACACACTCACACCTATGGGCAATTTTTTAGATTTGCCAATTAACCTAAGCATGTTTTGTATTGTGGGAGGAAACCGGAGTACCCGGTGAAAACCCACGCAGACACGGGGAGAACATGCAAACTCCACACAGAAAGGTCCCAGACCCAGGCCCCAAGGCGGTCTTGAACCTGCGACCTTCTTGCTGTGAGGCAACAGTGCTACCCACTGCTCCACCGTGTCGCCCCACATTAAGAAATCTGTTAAATATTTTTTTTTATTTATTTTGAAACTTTAATTCAATTCAATTCAATTCAATTTATTTGTATAGCCCAGAATCACAAATCACAGATTTGCCCCAAAGGGCTTTACATTTTGTACAAAAGCAACACAACATCCTCTGTCCTTAGACCCTCACATCGTACAAGGTAAAACTCCCTAAAAAAAACCTTTAACAGGAAAAAAAAACGGAAGAACCCTCAGGAAGAGTAACAGAGGAGGGATCCCTCTTCCAGGATGGACAAGCGTGCAGTAGATGATGTGTGCAGGTGGAGAACATTACAGAGAAATTTGAATATTACAAACAGATAAACAGAAATGTAATGAATGTTGGTAGAAGTGGAGGATGAGGAGCAGGATCCATCACAGCTTCCAGGTTTCACCAGGACAGCATCAGTCTCCTCAGATCCCTCAGTGGCTGCACTGCAGCATGCTCTGTGAATGAGAAAACACAGGGCAGGACTCCGGAACCAAAGCAGTTTCAAAGTACAATAGTGGTTCATCAGTATCACAGATAGGAGAAGAAAAAGACTAACCTATCGCAGTGTAACTATGACTAGGCCAGCCAGGGCCGGCCCTAACTATACGCTTCATCGAACAGGAGAGTGTTTAAACTTTTCTCAATATAGGTGTCTGCCCCCTCTGAGACTGGAAGACGATTCCACAGGAGAGGAGCCTGGAAGTTGAAGGCTCTGCCTCCCGTTTTAATTTTAGAAATTCTCCCATCTGCTAGTGCCAGTTAATAAACGTGCAGCTGCATTCTGGATCAGCTGGAGAGTCCTTAGAGACTTTTTGGTGCAACCGGACAGTAAAGAATTGCAGTAGTCAAGCCTGGAAGTAATAAATGCATGGATAAATTTTTCCGCATCTTTCAGAGACAGGAAGTGTCTGACCTTTGCTATGTTGCGTAGGTGAATGAAGGCAGTCCTGGAAATATGTGTAATGTGGTCAGAGAATGACAGATCTTGGTTGAAAATGACTCCCAGGTTTTTCACCATGGAGCTAGAGGCCAGGGAGATGTCATCCACCCGAGTACAATAATTTCTGTTTTGTCTGAATTCAGTAGAAGGAAATTGCAGGTCATCCAGGATTTTATACCCTTAAGACAGACTCGAAGTTTAGCTAGCTGATTGGTTTCATTTGGCTTAATTGATAGATAGAGTTGTGTATCGTCAGCATAACAGTGGAAATTAATAGTGTTTTCTAATGATTTTACCCAATGGGAGCATATAGATAGTGAAAAGTATTGGTCCAAGCACAGAACCTTGTGAAACCCCATGATTAACTTTGGTATGGATAGAAGAAACATTATTGATATGGACAAATTGGGAACGATCTGAAAGATAGGACTTAAACCAGTTTAGTGCAGTCCCTTTTATACCAATAAGATGCTCTAGTCTCCGTAACAAGATTGATGGTCGACTGTGTCAAATGCTTTGAAAAAATCATTTGAAACCTTAACTGAGGGCAACTCTGTGCTGTGATGCATGCATTGTTGTGTAAAAAGTCACACAGCTGTTTAGCAACTGCTTTTTCAAAATCTTAGAGAGAAAGGGAAGATTGGAAATGGGTCTATAGTTGGCTAAAATACTTGAGTCGAGGGCAGGTTTTTTAAGGAGAGGTTTATTTACAGCTACTTTAAAGGACTGTGGTACATAGCCAGATAATAAAGACATAATGAGTATTTCTAGTAAGAAATGGCTAATCAAAGAGAAAATGTCTTTTAGCAATCCGGATGGAGTACGGTCCAGAAGACAGGTTGAAGTTTTAGCTGACAACATCAGTGAAGCTAGTTCAGCGAAGTTGATTGAAGTAAATGTGTCAAGGTGAATATTAGCTATTTAATCTGTCTCTACAATAACAGCATCTGAGGGCAGATTAGAGCCAGTGGATGGAACAAGGTGATAAATTCTGTCTCTAATTGTCCGAATTTTGTCGTTAAAGAAGTCCATGAAGTCATCACTGCTGAGGGTTGTAGGAATACGTGGTCAATAGTGTAGTTACATTTAGTCAGTGAAGCTAACGTACTGAAGAGGAACCTTGGATTGTTTTTGTTTTTTCCTATCAGTGAGGAGTAATAAGCAGCTCTGGCATTACGTAGGGCCTTCCTGTACATTCTGAGACTCTCTTTCCATGCGTGTAAAGCTTCTTCCAGTTTGCTGGAGCACCATAATTGGTTCATGCCTCCGAGAGGTTAACTTTAGTTTAAGGGTGAGAGAGTTATAACAGGGTGCGACTATTTTTTGTTTAAATAACTTCTTTTTTGGGGAGCGATGGAGTCAAGGGTCGTTCTCAGTGAACTTGCAGCGCTCTCAACAAGTTGATCTTTTTTAGATGGACCTGCAACAGCATATAAATCCATAGCTGTGGTGAGGCAAGGCAGATAATTAAATACTGAATCACCTTCTTGTATTTAGATATAGAACTGTCAGTTAGGTATCGAGTGAGTATGCTTTTTTCAGGTGGTGAGTAGTTTAATAACAGGAATTCAAAAGTTATTAGATAATGATCTGACAGGAGGGGATTCTGTGGGAAGACAGATAAGTGTTCAACCTCGATGCCGTATGTCAGGACGAGGTCAAGGGTGTGGTTAAAGCAATGGGTGGGCACATTTACTCTGAGAAAAGCCGATTCCAGTAAAGAGAGGAAGGCAGAGCCAAGGCTATCACCGTCAACATCAACCTGAATTTTAAAGCCACCTGCCAGGATTATTTTATCTGTCCTGAGTACTAAACTTGAGAGATACTCTGAGAATTCTGATAAAAATTCAGAATATGGGCCTGGAGGGTGGTACACAGTGATAGATATGACTGGTTGTAGTGATTTCCAAGTTGGGTGGGAGAGACTAAGCACAAGGTTCTCAAATGATGTGTAGCTACACTTCGGTTCAGGGTTGATAGTAAACTGGAGTTGAAAATGGCTGCAACTCCACCACCTCGGCCGGTGTCACGAGGAATATGAGTGTTAATATGGCTGGGAGGAGTGGATTCATTCAGGCTGACATATTCATCAGGATGCAGCCAGGTTTCAGTAAGACAGAGCAAGTCAATATTATAATCTGATATTATATCATTTATTAACAAAGCTTTGGATGACAGAGATCTAATGTTTAGAAGTCCACATTTCACTCTCCAGTCCTGTTGCTTTATGGCTGAATTAGTGCTCATATTAATTAAGTTGCTGTGGGTGACTCGTCTCCTACTGTTGGATGTAAAGGATTTAAATGATTTAAATGAATGAAGTGGTCGGGGGACAGACACCGTCTCTATGTAGTTCTGAGTGGGTGACTGCTCTAAAGGGGAAACGCAGAGAAGCGTGTAGGACTGCGACTCTGCCTCCTGGACTCAACTTTACTGTGCTTAATTTTAAAACACAAACAAGTAAAAAAATCATGTAGAGGTAATGTCCTGCTTCAATAACTCCTAAATCTTATAGTAATACATAATAATATAAAATAGTTTGATTTTCTCCAAAACTTCATTTAGGAAATATAGTTTTACATAGTACTTCCTCCAAAATTGGGATCGTTTAGATAGGATTTTAATATGAAAATCAATTCCAGAATTTATTCTTTACAAGTGGGACAATCAGTGGTGTCTTGTTTTTTCTTTTTGGATTTGTCTTTTCATACCCTGTTACTTATGTCTTGTTTTGGGGTACTCATGTCTTGTCCTGTCATACAAGACATGTTTTGTTCTTAGTTTAGCAATTCTAGGCAAAAGTAGCCTTAAGCTAGTGCACTTTACTATTGTTAAGAATCTAGTCTCAGGATTGTCTCGTCTTGCGCACTTGCACTTCAATGTTGTTGTACATGTAAAACGCATAGGATAGTGAGAAACGCAATTTCGATTCCTTTGTATGTCAAGTACATGTAAAGATATTGACAATAAAATTGACTTTGACTTTGATATGATCTATGTGCCTAATTAGAGTTTTCTTGACTCTTTTTTTTATATTTTCATTTTATATAATGTTGGTGTTGTTACTTTTTTTATTATTATTATTAATGCATTTATTTAGTTGTGAACTTTGCAAGTTAATGTGACCATGCATCCAAAGGAAATTCAATAAAGTAATCATTTTAAAAGAAAGAAATAATAAATTCCAGAACATAAATGTCTGCTATTGGTAGTATGGATGGAGTTGGTGTCAGGGGTGTTTCCCAGCCAATAATAGTATATAAGAACCATATGGTATTTAAAAAAACACAATTCAGAGTGTTCAATGTTTTAATAAGAGAAAATATGTTGGAGGAGACCTGTGTGAGCAACCATTGAAAAGATCGAGTCAGGTTAAACTGTATTAGTTGCAAGTGTTTAGAACCTCTGAGAAACTGGACCAATCACAACTGTCACCCTGAAAGGTATTTCTGCAGAGGTGCATGTCAGGCAACAGTGTACAGCAATCCAATGCAGAACCATTACCCTTCTTTAAATGCCATTTCCTATTATGAATTGGGTTATAAACTACACAAACTGAAGGTTCACTTTCAAAGTAAAACTGCTATTATATAGTTGATTAAACAATTAGTTGAAGGCAGTACACATATTAAAAATTGGGTTATGTAAATTTTTGATCAGGGTCATTTGTGTAGTTTCTGTTAAAAAAAAAAAAAAGGATAAATCCAGTTGTATGATAATAATTGGCTTCACCCAAGCACTAACCAAGAGTGAAAGTTTTTGCTTTTCATATACTAAAAAATGGCCAAAAATAAATTCTGCCAGGGTATGTGAATTTATAAGCACAACTGTAAGTACTAATGACATTATATTAATGTAATATTAAAGTATAGTAATTGACCATGTAAACGATCTTCCAAAATAGAAATGTGTAGATGTATATGTAACATACTGTATATGAAGAATCATTTCAGGGACACACATTATACCTGGAAATATATTTTTTATTTCATGATAACAGATGATTCACTTCTATCTTACTTCGTCTTTCACATTAATTACTGTGCAGATATTTTTTTTTACACTTTACTCCTGCAGTTGTTCTAGAAACAGTCTTTGACATTGGGCTTTAGCTGAATGTTGGGTGGATTATTATTCACAGTATCCCTCAACTCGAGACTGGTTCAAGTACCTCTTATATGTAAAAGCCTATAGCTTCAAGGGAAATGATGTATAGTGCAGAGATGCAGCTCTGGTTGCTTGTTGTATGTGAGCAGATTATATAATATACAGTATATGTACACATGCACACTGCTACTGAAACAATGAAACATGTCATAAAGGATGAGAATAATTTGCAGGCATCCCTTTACACAAGTCCTTTACATCTCCGGAGTATCTTTTACCTGAAGAGTTTCTCAGAGAATCACTTTAGGGTTTGCCTTTAATTAGACTTTTTTTTTTTTTATCTAATTCACATTTACTGTGCTGATGGAGATGTGTGGCGCTTTAATTAACCTTAAGACTACATGTTGAATTGCTCTTTGCAGAGAACACTTCTAGGCTATTATGAATTATTTATTCCAGAGTATTCTGCACGGGTTTCTACTTAAAAGTGTAGAACAGGTTTTACAATGACTAAATCTGTCTTTTGTAGGGTTTCTATGCTGACTGAGGTGGTAGCAACACCAGCTCACAGTCATATTTGTGCATGTCAAGTGCTTGTGGTGTCAGAAGACTTGTAGTGATCCTGTGCACTGTACCATGATGTAATCAGGGGGAAATTGAGATCCACAAAGTCACCTTTTTTATTATGATGATGAACATCTAAAATGGTTTGGAAACATGATTTTAATCTAAGAGAAGTGTCGTTGGTGGTCATAAAGGCTGTCTCATCCCCCTACCTTTCAAAGGAAATATAAATGAACAGTGGTTAATTTATACACACATGGACAAAATTGTTGATAACCCTCAGTTAAAAAGGAAAAACCCACAATTCTCACTGAAATCACTTGAAACTTACAAAAGTAATAATAAATAAAAATGTATTGAAAATTAAATAATCAAAATCAGCCATTACTTTTGAATTGTTGATTAACATCATTATTTAAAAAAAAAAAAACTAATGAAATAGGGTGGACAAAATGATGGTACCCATAACTTAATATTTTGTTGCACAACCTTTTGAGGCAATCACTGCAATTAAACAGTTTCTGTATTTGTCAATGAGCGTTCTGCAGCTGTCAACAGGTATTTTGGCCCACTCCTCATGAGCAAACTGCTCCAGTTGTCTCAAGTTTGATGGGTGTCTTCTCCAAATGGCATGTTTCAGCTCCTTCCACAGATGTTCAATGGGATTCAGATCTGGGCTCATGGAAGGCCACTTTATAGAATAGTCCAACGATTTTCTCTCAGCCATTCTTGGGTGTTCTTGGCTGTGTGTTTTGGATTGTTGTCCTGTTGGAAGACCCATGACCTTCGACTGAGACCAAGCTTTCTGACACTAGGCAGCACATTTCTCTCCAGAATGCCCTGAAGACTATCAAGGCATTCTCTCCAGAATGCCTTGATAGTCTTCAGATTTCATTTTACCTTGCACACATTTGAAGACACCCTGTGCCAGATGTAGCAAAGCAGCCCCAAAACATTACTGAGTCTCCTCCATGTTTCACCGTAGGGACAGTGTTCTTTTCTTCTTATGCTTGTTTTTTGAGTCTATGAACATAGAGTTGATATGCCTTACCAAAAAGCTCCAGTTTGGTCCCATCTGTCCAAAGGACAGTCTCCCAGAAGCTTTGTGGCTTGTCAACATGCTTTTTGCAAATTCCAGTCTCGCTTTTTTATGATTTTTTTTCAGCAGTGGTGTCCTCCTTGGTCGTCTCCCATGAAGTCCACTTTGGCTCAAACGACGACGAATGGTGCGATCTGACACTGATGTACCTTGGCCTTGGAGTTCACCTTTAATTTCTTTGGACGTTGTTCTGGGCTCTTTCAATACAATTTGAACGATCCGTCTCTTTAATTTGTCATCAATTTTCCTCTTGCGGCCATGTCCAGGGAGGTTGGCTACTGTCCCGTGGGTCTTGAACTTCTGAATAATATGAGCCACTGTTGTCACAGGAACTTCAAGCTGTTTAGGATAAAAAAAAAGAGCTTTAGTTTAGAGATGGTCTTATAGCCTTTAGCTTTAAGATGTTTGTCTATAATTTTTTTTTCAGATGTCCTGAGACAATGCTCTCCTTCACTTTCTGTTGTCCATGTTCAGTGTGGTACACACCGTTTCACCAAACAGCAGAGTGACTAATTGTCTCCCTTTAAATAGGCAGACTGACTGATTATGACTTTGGAAACACCTCTCCACCATTTTTGCAGATTTGCATGCCTGCGCTACGATACTGACATGTAATCAATAGGTAGCTGTGTGTGTGTGTGTGTGTGTGTGTGTGTGTGTGTGTGTGTGTGTGGGTTTGTGATATGGTATGGGTTTGATGCCACAGTCTCACGTTTAGACAGCTGAGCTATTGATCCATCACAGGCTTATCATGCTGTCATGCTATATATAAGTGCTACACACACATACAGTGGGGAAATAAGTATTTGAACACCCTAGAAAAAACTTCTCCTCCTTTAAATCCTGGATGTTCTGCAATGCTGCTTAAAATTTCACAATGGACTGAATTTTATCACTCGTGCCTTTTTCTGTTGCCATTTTGACTACAACCATAGGCCGACTACACCTCAACCTAGCAAATGAACTCAATGTCATTCTGGGCCACATCCTCTGATCACTGATTAGTCAAGTAACTTTTTGCTAGAGAAAACCCACAAAAATACTGTAAAACCCAGACAGAGAACTAAAGAAAAATGAAAATTGTAGAGTTGTAGGAGACAGGATAGTTTACACTCAATTGTATTTGAAATTTTAATTCTATAATTCCTGATAAATTCATTCAATTCAAGGGAGGTAGGTGAGTGGGAAAAGGGATAAAAACATATGTGTATCTTACATCAGGAAAAGTATGCATTCCTTTTATTATATTGTTCTTTTTACACAAATCAACAAAATTAAATCTTGCTTTTGGAAAAAAAAATCATTACATGAAAATTAGAAGAACATTTGTAATTTGTAGTTGTATTTGCTTTTTAGCCTGACATTTGACGTAAATCTGGCGTCTACAGAAAAGGAACCACTTCCTTTTACTCCTTAAACATCCCTAATACCATTTTTACTTTGATTGTTTTTAACTCTGGTAGAAATAATTAAAACCAGCATTTTCAAATAATAGTTGAAGGTCTCATTGTCTTTTTTGATTATAAGAAGATCTAAGCGATATATAAATACTGTCCCGTGTTTTAAAAATACCCAATTTGAAGAGCAATGAACACAGTGTGTGTCCAGAAACTGTGTTAAAATGAGTGAAGTTGAACCTCTGTGAAGTTGTGATGCCACAACTATGCAGTAATACCCTCATTCACAGCCATTCCAGTTAGAGACAACCTGTTCTTTTAGGTCAGCTTGAGTGAGGATGTGTAAAACTATTTTATACCATTTTGGTTCTTTAAACCATGCATAAATCTTGGGACATCAAAACTTCAAATAAAAATCCAGGTGAAGTGTACGATATGGGACCTGCACACAAAGTCCTACAGTAACAACCCACCCTTTTTTTTTTTTTTTTTTGTGAACCCAGTCACTCACCTTTAGCTTCCCTGGCCTGGATAAACAACACAGAACAGTTCCGGGCTACGCCACCTGCGTGTCTCATCTTTATCCAGGGCAGGGGTCCTCTGGGAAGGCCCACTGCTTTTAATGGACCCCCCCCCCTGTCAGCACGGAGTGATGTCACTTCCCAGCCACCAAACTCCAATCAGTTCCCTCACATCGATCACATCCAGGCCCGCACTGCATCACCATTATTTCTCATTTCCCAGTGGTAGTGGCCCAGGATGAGTCACCTTGTGTATCATATGGAACAGAAGTACATACACATGTTGGAAACATACACTGAAGTCTATGCACATACATGTATACACACCCAGACAATCTATTACAATCTACCACTTCACCACATAAACACACTGCTCACCAGGTGGCTATTTGTCTCTATTACAGGAGAGGGAGGCTGGTGAAGTGGTGTCTGGAATCGTTTGTCTTTCTACTGCTTCTCATCCTGCAATAGGCTAGAAAACAAAATTGTGTACAGGGTCAACCATATGGCATTAGTGTGTGTGTGTATGTGTGTATGTGGGGCCTTGTTAAATTGTTGAAAGATTGAGTAATGTTAGATCACTTAACAGTGGACAGCTGATGGCCAAGATTGGTGGTGGTGATGGTGTGTGTGTGTGTGTGTGTGTGTGTGTGTGTGTGTGTGTATGTGTTGATACAAGCATTTGCTACTACCTATGGATATTGCCTACAAAAAACTAACAGGGGAAAAGTTGCTGTGCCCTGCCACCTAGTGGCGACAATGTCGACAATGTGCTTATATAATTATATGTATGTATGTAATAGTATGTATGTGTGTGTATATATATGTGTGTGTGTTTGTGTGTATATATGTATGTTTATATATATGTGTGTGTGTGTGATTTAGCTGCCCAGAGTGATTTATACACAAGAGAATCATTCATATCATGAATTTAATCTCATCATAGGACATCATTTCTACCTCCACTATGCGTTATTGTTTTGACAGTTTTATTTTTATTGTAAAGCACCTGTGTTTAAATTGCTTTTTGCCCTGTCTGTAAATTAACTATGAACTTAAGTAGAATTAACTATAAATGTATTATGTTTAATAGTGGTTATTACAGTCTTATGCATCAAAAATTTTAAAAAATAATCCAATTCGAAAAAAAAAAGAAATCATAAAAAAGAGCATGCAGTCATTATTAAATGATTCCAGAAAATCTAAAATCTACATTGTGCAGGCTGTAGTATAATAAATGCATGCATTATATGTTTTCTAAACTACTGTATATCCATATATGCATGCTGTAATATTCATGCTTACACTCCTGTCCTGTGCAAACACGCAGCATTAAAGCTGGATTAACAGAGGGGTCAACGGTAGACCTGCTGTGACATCGACCTTGATTTTTTGCTCATGTTAACATCAGTGAGGAACTCTGCAGTATGACACGGATGTAGCACAGACAAGTGCTTTATTGATATTCATCACAATAAATTTGTTTACAGTCTATCATTCACTTTGGGATAAAGACTAATGGTGGGGAAACCCACATGCTTACATGAGATTCTTCCAGGTGGTTTCACTTGTCATTAATGAAGACAAATCTGTGTTTGTGCCATGCAGAGCTGCAGTTGTGATGATAAGTGGAGAGGAGAATTGAGTCTTTCTTCCTGATTTTAAAACGGTGCAGGTTCCACATTGGAACCTGTGGCATGGCATTGCAGGACAGAGTGGACGCTGATCAAACTCTAATCTGTTTTGCTTTAATCCACTTGTTCCATCGCAGAGATTAAGAGTCTCATTACTAATCCAGAATCCTGCAGAATGCACTGTAGCTGGGAATGAAGATAGAGCAGGAAGCAGAGGTGCCACAGTTGCTAAAACATGGAGAAACCCTTTGGGAACTCACTCACTATATATATATATATATATATATATATATATATATATATATATATATATATATATATATATATATATACAGTGGCTTGCGAAACTATTGAGCGAAACTACTTGAACTTTGTGACCTTTTGCCACATTTCAGGCTTCAAACATAAAGATATAAAACTGTAATTTCTTGTGAAGAATCAACAACAAGTGGGACACAATCATGAAGTGGAACACACTTTATTGGATATTTTAAACTTTTTTAACAAATTAAAATACTTTTTAGCGCCACCTTTTGCTGCGATGACAGCTGCAAGTCGCTTGGGGTATGTCTCTATCAGTTTTGCACATCGAGAAACTGATATTTTTGCCCATTCCTCCTTGCAAAACAGCTCGAGCTCAGTGAGGTTGAATGGAGAGTGTTTGTGAACAGCAGTTTTCAGTTCGTTCCACAGATTCTCAATTGGATTGAGGTCTGGACTTTCACTTGGCCATTCTAACACCTTGATATGTTTTTGGTGAACCATGCCATTGTAGCTTTTGCTTTATGTTTTGGATCATTGTCTTGTTGGAAGACAAATCTCCGTCCCAGTGTCAGGTCTTTTGCGGACTCCGTCAGGTTTTCTTCCAGAATGGTCCTGTATTTGGCTCCATCCATCTTCCCATCAATTTTAACCATCTTCCCTGTCCCTGCTGAAGAAAAGCAGGCCCAAACCATGATGCTGCCACCACCATGTTCGACAGTGGGGATGGTGTGTTGAGGGTGATGAGCTGTGCTGCTTTTACGCCAAACATAATGTCTTGCATTGTTGCCAAAAAGTTCCATTTTGGTCTCATCTGACCAGAGCACCTTCTTCCACATGTTTGGTGTGTCTCCCAGGTGGCTTATGGCAAACTTTAAACGACACTTTTTATGGATATCTTTAAGAAATGGCTTCCTTCTTGCCACTCTTCCATAAAGGCCAGATTTGTGCAGTATATGGACAGATTCTCCGACCTCAGCTGTAGACCTCTGCAGTTCATCCAGATTGATCATGGGCCTCTTGGCTGCATCTCTGATCAGTCTTCTCCTTGTATGAGCTGAAAGTTTAGGGGGACGGCCAGATCTTGGTAGATTTACAGTGGTCTGATACTCCTTCCATTTCAATATTATTGCGTGCACAATGCTTGATGCCTGAAATGTGGCAAAAGGTCACAAAGTCCAAATAGTTTCGCAAGCCACTGTAAACAGTGAGGAAAACAAGTATTTGCTATTTTGCTATTTCTCCCACTTAGAAATCATGGAGGGGTCTGAAATTGTCATCGTGCATGTCCACTGTTAGAGAGATAAACTAAAAAGAAAAATCCAGAAACAAAGGTTTCTGGGCTGTCGCTGAGAAACACGGAGTTTGAGCTCCCTCCAAAGATTTTCAATTGGGTTCAGGTCTGGAGACTGGCTGGGCCATGCTAGAACCTTGATATGCTTCTTACGGAGCCAGTCCTTGGTTTTCCTGGCTATGTGCTTTGAGTCGTTGTCGTGTTGGAAGACCCAGCCACGACCCATCTTCAATGCTCTGACTGAGGGAAGGAGGTTGTTCCCCAAAATCTCACAATACACTGCCCCAGTCATCCTCTCTTTAATGCAGTGCACTCGTCCTGTCCCATGTGCAGAAAAACACCCCCAAAGCATGATGCTACCACCCCCATGCTTCACAGTAGGGATGGTGTTCTTCGGATTGTACTCTTCATTCTTATTCCTCCAAACACGCTTAGTGGAATTATGACCAAAAAGTTCTATTTTGGTCTCATCTGACCACAAAACTTTCTCCAATGACTCCTCTGTATCATCCAAATGGTCATATGCAAACTTAAGACGGGCCTTGACATGTGCTGATTTAAGCAGGGGAACCTTTCGTGCCATACATGATTTCAAATCATGACGTCTTAGTTTTTTTTATCTTCTTCAACTTTATTTTACTTTTTCTTTATCTGTAATGCTGCAGTAACACACAAATTTCCCTGTTGTGGGATCAATAAAGTTTATCTATTCTATCTATTCTATTCTAGTGTAATACCTACAGTAACCTTGGAAATGTTGGTCCCAGTTCTTTTCAGGTCATTGACCAACTCCTGTCGTGTAGTTCCGGGCTGATTCCTTACCTTTCTTAGAATCATTGAGACCCCACGAGGTGATATCTTGCATGGGGCTCCACTCCGATTGAGATTGACCGTCATGTTTAGCTTCTCCCATTTTTTTTTCACCAAGCTGCTTGGCAATTGCTCCTTAGCCCTTTCCAGCCTTGTGGAGATGTACAATTTTCTCTCTTGTGTCGTTGGACAGCTCTTTGGTCTTCGCCATGTTACAAGTTAAAGTCTTGCTGATTGTATGGGGTGGACAGGTGTCTTTATGCAGCTAACGACTTCAAACAGGTGCATCTGATTAAGGATGATACATGGAGTGCAGGTGGACTTCTAATGGGCGGACTAACAGGTCTTTCAGGGTCAGAATTCTAGATGATACACAGGTGTTCAAATACTTATTTGCATTGTGATTTCTGGATTTTTCTTTTTAGTTTATCTCTCTCACAGTGGACATGCACCTACGATGAAAATTTCAGACCCCTCCATGATTTCTAAGTGGGAGAAATAGCAAAATAGCAAATACTTGTTTTCCTCACTGTTTACAGTGGCTTGCGAAACTATTTGGACTTTGTGACCTTTTGCCACATTTCAGGCATCAAGCATTGTGCACGCAATAATATTGAAATGGAAGGAGTATCAGACCACTGTAAATCTACCAAGATCTGGCCGTCCCCCTAAACTTGTTCAAATACTTATTTTCCCCACTGTATATATATATATATATATATTTCACACAAAATATGATGAAAATATGTCATAATCATGGCAATACGATGTTCAAATACTTGTTTTCTTCACTGTATATATATATATATATATATATATATATATATATATATATATATTTATCCTTTCGTCTGGTTCTCCGCTTAACCTCTTTTTCTGTATATGTCTCTCAGTTTTTCATCTATTCCATCTTTACTATTAAAAATTGTATTTTACGCCTCCTTTGCTTCCTCTCGGCCCATCAACATGTCACCAGTTATGTCACAGTTTGTGGACAGCTTTAGTAGACTCCCATAGATGGATTGAGTGGTTTCAGTTGAGTGATGGCCGATACATTGCAAGGGGCAGTTGTTACATACCGTAATCCACTCATTTGTTTAATCCAAACATAATTTGAGGATTATGAAAAACCTTCTTATTAAAAAAGGTTCTCAGGACATAGCTGTTGAGATTGAGGATTGATCTTAATCTGTTTTTTTTTTTCTTTTTTTAATCGAGGCTAAAGATAAGATTGAAACCAACTTTGTAAATCTATAGCTTTACTGTGCTGTGATCCTGTTTGATAAGGTAGAGAATACAATTTTTATTTTATACATTAGAAATGATAACTAGCTATTTTCACACGAGTCACATTTTTTGTGAGTAATCATTTGCCATTGAAAGATTTTTATTTTCAAATTTATTTTTTACAGGGTCTATATATAACTATTTAATACACTTTTTAAATATTATTTTACAAAATTAAGTTTTTAGCCAGTAACATTCCAAGGTTAAATGGAGATTCTAAATTGCCCGTAGGCATCAGTGTGTCATTATACGGGTGTGGACATTAAAAATTTACCTTGGAATATAATAGAACTATGCAAATACTGTAATGTCATAAGCATGGAACTCCTCTAAAATTAATCATATTGTCTAAATTGCAGATTTTACAGATGTGGAAAGAATTGAAAAAAAATCAATATACCAAAACTATGCACTTAATAAGTGCAAAAATAGATTGTTGCTTTTTTGTGTGAATACATTATGCCACCATAGTAGATAAAAAAACTATTTACCCATATATTGCAGGCTACACTCCTTGACACCAGTGATTGTTGATATCCCACAGGACTAAACCAGCATTATAGGAATAAATCTTCTATTCCCCAAGATCACTGGGGCCGCACTATACACTATAGTGTATACGCTATAGTGTATACTATACTATACTATATACTACTGTTGGGATTGTCACCTGTGTAGTGCCAAGTAGCGATGCATGTTTAGTGTGTGGGGAAAGCCGGAGTACCTGTAGAGAACCCATGCAGTCACAGGAGGACATGCACCCTTCACACAGAAAGATGCCAAAAGTTATTTTTGAATGTCAATCACTCTAACAACGAACTAAAGCCTCCAGCAGCAGGAGGGAAATTGACTGTAGTTCAGTCACAAGGGTCTGTGGTGCTGTTCGACATCTTGGCTGTTGACAGGAGAGGCTGGAATACCTGTAAACAGCTGGGATAATTTAGTGCTGTTTACACGATGGGTTTGTACACATGTTAAAACAAGTATTACAACAACAAGCGCATCTTTAAAAACAAATTCTCACTTTCCTCTTCAGTCAATGCATTGTCAATATTGCAGACATTAAATATGTGGACATTAAATATATAGAAACTATTTTTAATTGTCCACATCTGTAAAATCTGCAATATAGACAATATTTGTTTTGGGAAATTCCATGCTTGTGACATTATAGTATTTGCATAGTTTTGATATTTCCAATGGTACATTTTTTTTTTTTTAATCTGTATGTTCAAATATTGACATCTGTAAAATCTGCAATATAGACAACATTGTTCATTTAAGGGGAATTTCATCCTTTCATTACATTTCATCACAGTATTTGCAAAATTTTGATATATTTAATGGTACATTTTTAATGTTCACATCTGTAAAAATTGCAATATAGACAATATTATTTATTATAGGGTAATTCCATGCTTGTGACATTACAGTATTTGCATAGTTTTGATTTGTTCAATTGTATATTTTTTTTTTTATTCTGTATGTTTAAATGTCCAGATCTGTAAAATCGGCAATTTAGACAATATTGTTAGTGAGAGCCCATAGGCATGTACACCTCAAAAACTTAGATATAAAACCTTTATTATACCAGTCTTTAAAATATTACTTCTGACAACAGATTATGGGATGAAATACACTGAATTGGAATACCTCTAGATGAAATAACACTTGCTCGATTAACAAGCTCCATTCACTTGTAGGATTTTCAGAGGGTACTAAACTAGTTCAGAATAAATATTCTACTAAAATATGTGGGCCATTACACACACACACACACACACACACACACACACTCAGATAATGTGAGACTTAAAGTCAAAGCGTGTATTTACATTGATTGATAGAGCATTCATTGATGCATGTATGATTATTGTACATTATATGTCTATTTAGACACACACACACACACACACACACACACACAGTGTTTGTTCCAGTTCTAAGTACTGAAAACAACAGTGATTGTGTCTTAGTCTGAAAAACAATGAACTATGGTTAAATCCTCTTTTGTTGATATTTAATCCTACATCATAGAACGTGTGTACACTTTAGTATATGTGTGTTCATAAAAGTCACATCTGTCATCCACAAACACACATCATTCTCAGCAGAAACACATATACTTGTGTGAGACTGAAAAAATGTTCCATCAGTTACACATACAATCATGATGCATGTCTGCACTTTCTGTGCTGCTCCATTGGCAGTCTAATGCTGAGGTAAAGGTCAGAATACTTATGTCAATGTAATATTTCAGTTTTTACACAATAGTTCCAAAATATACATCCATGTAATCTAAACTGAATCTGAACTGGATAAAATACTATATACACTATAGTATACTATAGTACTATACTATAACTCTTAACTTAACAAATAATGAAACACTTTTACTAAGCAAAAGTAGAAATACTTAATACTTAATTAAACAAAAAAATCCTGAATGGAAGATATTACTTTAGTAAAATTTACTGAATTGTTATCAGTATCAAAATTAAAAGTACACATTATGCAAACTGTGTTATTATTATAGCATATTATACTATTTTTTTAATCACCAATTAAAAACTTGAATGATTTTTTTTTAATTTCTGTTCTGTATTCTATTAGTTTGGAGCCAATTTTAGTTACGCTGGGTAAATTAAAACCTAAAGTATTTCAGCATAATTTATTAAAATAAGATGAAATAAGATGAAAATGAATAGCAACAATCTTAACAACAATTAGAATACTGAAATATATTATTTTATTTAAATGACTAAATCTGTAAATAAATGTAGTTAAGTATAACGTATAAAGAAACAACAAATAGAAATATTGAAATGAAGTACAAATACTTTAAATTGCACTGAAGTAAGTACTGTATTTGAGTATATGGGCAGTAGTTTTCTGCCAGTTTCTAATATCACAAAGGAAATGCAGCAGTGTAAAAACTGCCCATGGTTCATATGTCAGTAAATAGATTCACTGATGAAATCCATTAATCCAATTTAATCTGTTTTGTAACATGGGGCATTTTTTAAATTTCATTTTCACTGCTGATGATAATGAAGAATTTATTAAATTCAACCGACTAGTTGAATATAAATTGTAGGAATTGAGGAAATATTATTATAATTAAATATATATATATATATATATTTCACACAAAATATGATGAAAATATGTCATAATCATGGCAAAACGATGGGAACCAAAAACATATGACAACATACAATCAAACAAAATGAACAAACAAAGAGAAGAAAGCTAAAAGGATAGTCTTATTAAAATTTACAGTAATATTATAACAAACAAATATTTAGCAGTAGTGACACTGTCAAAGGAGTTGCTTGTAAGACACTACAATGACCTGGATGAGTGAGAATCCATACAGACAGTAGGGACATTAATAATAATAATAATCAGACATACATATAATGGATTTTTATATAACCATGCTCTTCCCCAGAACATTTTCCCCATTTAATGTTTTTATTTTCCTATTTGCAAAGATTTACAGTTATTTTTTTTTTCCAAAAGAAATTCTGTAATATATACTCTGTAATATACTTTGACAATTTAAATTCAAAATATTTTATGTCTGGGCTTTAAATAAAATTATTTTACATAAATTACAATCTGGGGATGATCTTAATCTAAAAATAATGTTTATATGTCCAAAAACCTGCAACATATGGATAACAGGAAAAACAAATACATTTGATCTTTCTCTTCCTCATTGCATAATTTATGCAGTGATGACTGTTCAATATTACATTTGTGATTATTCTGGTGTAATTTTATAGAATGTTTTTTAATGGAAAGCTTATTTCCAGGGTATTAATATCTCCCTAACTACCAACCAACACCCAACATGTCTCAGACAGGCATTACCTTTTTATCTTAGTTCTTAGAGCACCCTCAAATTTCTAATTGTCATCTTTAAGTAACAAACCAAAGATTTATTCATTCTGTAATAGTGTCCTACAACTACTTAACTTCTACCTTTGTTCAGCAAGTCCAACTTTTTCCTGTAGTGGTTGGTACTCCTTTGCCTTTTAGGTGCAACTGCAGGTGCATTTTTTGTTGCACTTCAGAGTAACACTGTAAAAAAAAAAAAATTACATAAAAATTCTGCAAAAAAGGTGAACCTCGTTATAGTGAGTGTTGTTTCGTCTACTCCTCTAAACATTCCAGAGTGTCTATACCTGGTCAAACCTTTCTTTATTTAAGAAAACTCACCAGGTTGCCTTATGACAATCTAAAGAAAAGTTCAACATATGACTCAACACCTGATCAGGTTCCAGGCCTTTTGACCCTTTTTGCCGAGGTTTCATAGAACATCAGCTCCATCCACATAACAAGGAATAGACTGTATTATATCCAAACAAATAAAGTTCTTTAGATTATTTAAATTTAAGACAACTAAGAGGTGGACAATACACTACAGTAGCTTGTGATAGCATGTCCCTGCTGCTTCCTGGGTGGCTGCAGAGCTTTAGGCATGACACAGCAACACGTTCAGTGATTACAAAGAATAATTAAAAAATCCACGATTGCATTGTTAAGAGATGTTAATGAAAACAAGCATGAATGGATGTGAACCAGTGGCTTATGAACGAACATGAGACCGGGTCATCCACCCACACATGTACACATGCAGCATGCATCCATGCACAGGCAGACATGTATACACTCCTGGATATTGCCAGATGGTGTAAATCCTTTCACTTTCTCCCGTGTTTCATATTTTTCCCCCCTCCTGTGTTGGGATTACGCTGTCCAATCGGATTGCGGCCCACTTTCCGATGATGATGTGAGATGAATGACAAGGCGGGTGGGCAGCGAGTGAGGCAGCCGTTCAGTATACGCACACACACGCTGTACGTTGGCTTGTACAACACACAGCTTCTGCTCCCTACTGCAAAAAAGCTGCTATGGCTGCTATTTATAGAGGCGATAACTGATCATCACCGTCCAGGTAAGACCCGGCATGGACCAGAGCCAGGTACACCGACACATGGAAAGGCAACTATTTAAGATCCAAAGGCCACTTTTAGACAGTAACAGAGACCAGAAACAGTCATGGAGATTACTGCGAAGAGCTAAATGGCTTTCTTAGATTTTCTCTTTCTTAAAACACTGGTGTGACATTGCACAACTGGGTGCATGTGTTGCAAAGTTGGTGTTATGAGGTATTTTTCTGTAAATTCTGGACGTGCAGATTAAATATAGTTGATGTGTATTGTGTGAAAATGGATGCTGGATGTGTAAAAGATCATGTTGCAGTTTAAACCTGTTCTCATCAAGTTTTCATTGAACAAAACCTGGTACATGTTTGATTCAATGTGGCATGAACACCCAAATGTCTGGATTTGCTAATCAAATCAGCATTTATACATTATTTAATGATTTCCGTATTGAAATTGGAGTAAAAAATAAACATAAAATGTTCTGTTTTATCTCTATCGAATATTTCAAATAATGTTTAATCATGATGATAGAATAATTTTATGTGTCAGCATGTGTGCACATGTACATGGGTGCACGTTTGTCAAAGATATACATGCATATACACACATACTGACATGAAAACACTTGAAAAGCATAAAAACATGTCTAAAATGTTTTTTCCCAGACCAACAGTCCACAATGCAAAGATCATTAGTTTAGAAGACTAAAGAAACCAGAAAATCTGATTTGAAAAGCAGAACCCAGAGAAATTGGACATTTCCTTCTTTAAAACAACTCAAACTGGTTAATTGATTTACAAACTAGTTGCTGATTAATGTGATAGCTGGCAACTTATCAGCAGCTGTCCTCCAGTCTTGCTGCTATGTACACTAGTATATATTCACGCCTAGACACCTTGTAGAAAAGTCCCAGGCTTGTTCCGATTTAATGTGGTCCTTATTTCATGCTTTTCAGCACTCAGATTAGAGTACATGTCTCACCTCATATAGAATATGTGAAGTGTGAGCTCATTATTCGCATGAGAAGGGGAGAGAATGAAATACTACTCTGTGTAATTGGTGCATTAGGGCTTGTTTTCGAAGTGTGATGCATACATGTTATTTTTTACTATCAGGTGACCTGCAATAACACTGTAAAAGCTGAATTAATTAATTATTAAAAAATAAGATTATTCAGATTTTTATGAATTCCTGTTTTTGCCCAGTATATGTACTTGTAGCCTTATAATGAGATAAATGACAGAAGCTCTGTATTGTTCCTGGGTCTGACTGAATTTTAAAACTCCCCTCCCGCAGGTCAGTGCATCTTGTGTATGGTGGATGTGGTGCCAGTGAAGAATGAGGATGGTGTGGTGATAATGTTCATCCTGAACTTCGAGGTCATGTCACAGGAGACGTTCAAACACCACAACCAAGAACTCAACCACCACCTGCCCACCTGGCTTGTCACTGGTAGCTGCTTTATATTGTTTGCTCTTTTTCTTTATTTTATTCTTTGTTGATATCTGCTCTATGCTGATCTTGTGAAGGGTAAAGGATTGAACAAGACACTTGCTTCACACTTTTTTACCTGAAGATTTGCTGAACAAGTTTTCATCTTGTCAAATAATTAGTGAAAGCTCAGAAAAATCATTGCAATATATTGACAAGATAAGATATATCAGTAGCTCTATAAGTGTATAAACATGTGCTTTTTCTAAAGTCTTTCCCAAAAGTCAGAGATATAGACATATATGTGAACACAGGCAAAAGGCATAGACACTATATAAGGGTCACATGATTTGACAAGGGTGACAAATTATTGTTGGCAAAATGAGAAAGTAATAAAATGAATAAAATATTGTTTAAAGAAACATTCATCAGGTCTCTAAAAATATTAATTTTGTGTTCATGAGGGTTTCTTGTCATTTAAAAGTCCATTTGTATGATTTTTTCTAGACACAAAATGTCAAAATGATGTCAAATGATGTAACTGAAAAAGAATGATAAATGTTAAATATTTATAATTAGCTATTTATAGTTATATAGTTTTATAGATACCTAGTTTTATAGAATATATATGTATATCAAATACACTAGCATGTGTATTTGATTTTTAAAAACTTTTTTAAGAGAATTAAACCATTCTGTACTATCTTTTAAGTCTTTTGGGGTTACGTAAAATGTCAGTTTTGGCAATGTATCATAAATACGCAAAAAAATAAAATAAAATATAGACACACTAAATGAAAAAAGAAAAAAAAAAGGAAAATATGTAATTGCCAAACTGCAATTTTCCAGCATAGCCACTCTAAATCGATAGAGATAGATAAGAGACAGAAAAGCAATTTTGTAGGAGCAGATCGGCCAAAGATTGTCGATATATTGTTGCCATGGAAACAAAACTGAGGCACATTATTTGTTTGTTATTTTTTTTTCTCTACTGCACAAGTGGGTCATCACAGTGCTCCTCAGGGCCAGCCTGTTTCTGCCAGGAAACAACACTAGGTAGACGAAGGTACTCAGGCTTCCATCCTGCACACAATGGAGAAGCAACTTTTTGAAAATATCTAATTTTCCCAGAAAGTTCTATAAGAGTAAGTTGACGAAAGCTAGAGTAGCTAAAGCATAAACAGCACATTGAGCATATAAAAAAAACCAAATACAATAATAATATGTTAAAATCTACCAAATTATTAATATTACACTGGAAATGTAATAACACTTTGGATAGTTTGGATTAAATTTAGGAAGTTGTGTGAAAAACCTCCAGACTAGTCACTCATCTCCAGCCTGAGTGGCTGGTATGATTTCGTTATTTCCTATTTCCTTTTTTAAAGTAATGAATAACTTTTGTAAAATTACTTTAAAAAATTGAAAATATTGAATAATTACACATGGAATAGAGTAGGTATTTTTTGCAAGACCACCATGATTCACATATTCCCACCTGGAAGCTGTCCAGCATAACCACACACTGATCTGCTGCTACTGAGCAGCTCCACTGAGGAGTGGGGGTTAGGGGCCTTACTCCAGAGCGAAGGAAGGAGCGAGTGCTGCTCTTTCTCTTACACAACCTGATTTTATCCCGCTAAGCCTGGGGGATTTAACAAGCGATCTAAAAATATTTGATCTTTCTTTCTCAGAATAATCCAGAGGAACAGCAAGAAGTGGCACAATAACAATGTCCATAACCTCTTTGGTGTATTAATAGTTTTAAAAAAAGTTTTGAAAATCAATGTGATCCAACTCAAATATTTTTTCTCTACTAGTATGACCTTGACAACCTAGAACATTCCAATATATGGAGCTGTGAAATACAACGTCAATTTGTAAGTCACTGACCATAACCTGTAAAAACCAAGGACTTGCAGTGCATTCAGGTGCACCTCATAAACTTTGAAGTCTATAGCATAATGGCCATGAAGGTTGTATAAAATGATAATGATTCTATTTTTTTTTTGTACAAATACAAAACATCTTACATTTCTTTTTTGTTCTTTTATTGCAGCAGTTCTTTCATTTAATTTAATTAACTAGATATCAAAGAACAAACATTAATTACAATCTTAAACTCCCTTTCAGTAACACTTTTATTTAATAGATGCTAACTATTTCCTATTAATTTTGACATATGCAGATTTAAAAAAAAAAAGAATTAAACAATGATCAAACTGATACACTGATGCATTTCTACTCGCCTATCTTTTTCACACTTTCACTCTCTTGCTCTTCTGCTCTGGTTTAATATTGTAAATCAACCCCTTACTCGCTTGCAGCTAATGTCCCTCGCCCACCGTCTTCCCTCTCTCTCACCACCAGGTCGCCCACGTGGCTTCAAGTTGCGTCTTCCATTGCTGCGCTCCCTGTCCAACAGTAAAGCGTCTCTGGACGACGCCGAGGCCGCTGACATCCCCACAGCTGCTCCTCTGGACCCGCACCACCAAGGTCACAAGTCCCACGGCCTGGGAGAGTTCCTGCCCCTCCCCCCCATACCGCAAGACCACCAGGAGCAACTCAACAGAAGCAGGTAGGCCACACAAAAAAATATTTTAAGGATTATGTTAAGGATATAAAGATGAGTTTGGTGAGGCTCAATACTATGCACTGTAAAAAAAATTAAATCTTACCAAATAAAACAGATATATTTGCTTAAGTTTATTTTTTCTTGGTTTGGAAAAATCTGATATCAAAGGTAAAAAAAAAGTCACAAATATAAATTAAAGATTAAATTAAATGTCACAACTGTATGTGGTAAAACAAGAAAATTATATAAAAAGACAAAGCGAATATTAAATTGTTAGAAGTAATTATGATATAAAGTTACACAATATAGTCCTGTTTTTTTGTTTTAATGATATTAAATAGAACAAAATAAAAAACATATATATCTTTAAATAAGAAAACGTAAAATTAAAATCATTCAAGATAATTTTATGTAATATTTGACTAATATTAGCACAAACAAAACATTTTCACCTGATAAGATTACTTGCAGTGGATGAAAATTATCTCTTAATTTTGTTCATTTAAAAATTGAACATTGTGGCTTCAACCTGAATAATCTTATTCAGTGACAGCCTCTCTCAAACCTGTAACATACCATTCATAGACACAACGTCCTTCTGTTTTCTTTAGATCAGCTCTACAAGGGTGGCCAGAAGACGAGCACGCCTTACTGGGCTCTGAGCGTCCCGTACCTCATCCTCTGCCCCCTCACTGCCCAAGCCCCCACAGCCAGTCATCTCCCTGCGTTGCGCCCCACCACCACCGCCTCAGCCTCAACCCAGACGGCTCCACCTCCAACTGCACCCTGTCGCACGGCCGCTCGCGGGAGAGCTTTCACAGTATGCGGCGTGCTTCCTCCGTGGATGAGATCGAGGCCATGAGGCCCAACTGGGAACGGAAGAACCGGAGAGCGAGTGTCCGCCCGGGCAGCAGCAGCACTGGTGAGACCGAGAAGATGGAATTTTTTATATTCATTTTTATACTCTCCACTGCAGCCTTTACCTCATCGCCCACATTATTTGTGCATGTGTGTGTGTGTGTGTTCACAGGTGCAGTAAACAGCAAGTCCAACATATTAAACTCCACATCGGACTCAGACCTCATACGGTACCGCACGATCTCCAAGATCCCTCAGATCACCCTTAACTTTGTGGATTTCAAGCCTGACCCACTCATCGCCCTGCCCACTGGGGAGATGGACATCATAGCTCCCTGCAAACTCATCGACCGCACACACCACGTCACAGAGAAAGTCACACAGGTAAGGTACACTTCATGTATGTAGGGTGTGGTTTCCACTGTCTGGGCCTGGGCTGCTGAATTTTCCATATCCCCTGTTGCACTGTGTGGAATATATATCTGATGGATATGCAACTAAATTAGTATAATTCACTTGGCTCCTGTAAGCTACTTTCATTGAACATAATCTGACTCTTATCACACTAGTTCCAGTGGACGAGAATGAGATTTATTGAACTATGATAAAAGGAGAATGAAGGGCAATGTGGCCACATTTCATTTAGTGGTGTTGGGGCATTGTAGGAGCTAAATTTTTTTTTTGTACTAATTGATAATCATCAAAGATAATTGCTGATTATTGTTGAAAATGTATTAATTATTAAATAAAATGAATTATAAACGGGGAACCACCTTAGCAATAACAATATTGGTGGTAAGTCTCAACATAAGGTGGTCACTTAAAACACTAGTATTTGTGGAAATATTGATATTTCTAGAGTGAGCAATGAAGGGGGGGGTCAACTCTGTCAACCAACTTCTAAGTGTGTATGTATAAAATTATAGTAGGATTTATGTCTTCTGTAAAATTATTTTACAAATCAATATCACTTTTGACTAACAGATCCTATTATACCTTACAACTACTGACTACCAACTACAAATCATGTATGAGTATGCAGGTATGTGTGGGAGGTCGAAAGATGGCGGCTACATGTGAGTGTGGAACAACATCCTCTAGCGGTCAGGCTGAGACAGTACACTCCCGGATACTGGTGTGTGTGTCCACAACATGCGATCCTAAACAAAGAAAGCACAGGGAATGTGTGCAGAGCATTGTGTGTGCATAAGTGTGTATGTAGGATGTAGGTCATTTTTTAATCCAACTAGGTTTATTATTGAGGCGATGGCCTTCTAAATACTTCTATACTATTCTAATACCCTCCCCATGCTCCTGGCTGTTGCTCTGTGTTTTTATGTATTTGTTAGTGTGACAGATATGACAGCTGTGGCCAGATTTGATGGTTTACCACTACATGTTAAAATCAGTTTATTGTGAGTGTGAGCTAGGTTTTCGCCTGCAAAGAAAATATCATTTGTGTTCAAGCACTACACTGGTTATACTTATACAGTGGGGAAAATAAGTATTTGAACACCCTGCTTTTTTGCTATTTCTCCCACTTAGAAATCATGGAGGGGTCTGAAATTTTCATAGTAGGTGCATGTCCACTGTGAGAGAGATAAACTAAAAAGAAAAATCCAGAAATCACAATGCATGATTTTTTAATGATTTATTTGTGTGATATAGCGGCAAATAAGTATTTGAACACCTGAGAAAATGAATGTTAATATTTGGTACAGTAGCCTTTGTTTGCTATTACAGAGGTCGAACGTTTCCTGTAGTTTTTCACCAGGTTTGCACATACTGCAAGAGGGATCCTGGCCCACTCCTCCACACAGATCTTCTCTAGATCAGTCAAGTTTCTGGGCTGTCGCTGAGAAACACAGAGTTTGAGATCCCTCCAAAGTTTTTCAATTGGGTTCAGGTCTGGGGACTGGCTGGGCCATGCTAGAACCTTGATATGCTTCCTACGGAGCCAGTCCTTGGTTTTCCTGGCTGTGTGCTTTGGGTCGTTGTCGTGTTGGAAGACCCAGCCACGACCCATCTTCAATGCTCTGACTGAGGGAAGGAGGTTGTTTCCCAAAATCTCACAATACACGGCCCCAGTCATCCTCTCTTTAATGCAGTGCACTCGTCCTGTCCCATGTGCAGAAAAACACCCCCAAAGCATGATGCTACCACCCCCATGCTTCACAGTAGGGATGGTGTTCTTCGGATTGTACTCTTCATTCTTCTTCCTCCAAACACGCTTAGTGGAATGTGCTGATTTAAGCAGGGGAACCTTTCATGCCATACATGATTTCAAATCATGACCTCTTAGTGTATTACCTACAGTAACCTTGGAAATGTTGGTCCCAGTTCTTTTCAGGTCATTGACCAACTCCTGTCGTGTAGTTCCGGGATGATTTCTCACCTTTCTTAGAATCATTGAGACCCCACGAGGTGATATCTTGCATGGGGCTCCACTCCGATTGAGATTGACCGTCATGTTTAGCTTCTCCCATTTTTTTTCACCAAGCTGCTTGGCAATTGCTCCTTAGCCCTTTCCAGCCTTGTGGAGATGTACAATTTTCTCTCTTGTGTCGTTGGACAGCTCTTTGGTCTTCGCCATGTTACAAGTTAAAGTCTTGCTGATTGTATGGGGTGGACAGGTGTCTTTATGCAGCTAACAACTTCAAACAGGTGCATCTGATTAAGGATGATACATGGAGTGCAGGTGGACTTCTAATGGGCGGACTAACAGGTCCTTCAGGGTCAGAATTCTAGATGATACACAGGTGTTCAAATACTTATTTGCATTGTGATTTCTGGATTTTTCTTTTTAGTTTATCTCTCTCACAGTGGACATGCACCTACGATGAAAATTTCAGACCCCTCCATGATTTCTAAGTGGGAGAAATAGCAAAATAGCAAGGTGTTCAAATACTTATTTTCCCCACTGTAGTTTGTAGTTCAGATCAGTGTGTATTCCCTCAGATCTTCCTCCTTTCTCTGTACTCTCAGCACCATAGGGAGCACAGCTTTCCGCTGCTCTGCTCCCAAACTCTGGAGATCTCTGTCACCCTTCCCGCCTTCAAATCTAAACTCAAAACATCTGTTTTTAAGCTATATAAGTACCCTTTGTGCACAGAAATGAAACTGCAATAGCAAGCATGGGTGGCATTGTACCAGAAAGGTTCGCAACACTCATTTCCAAGCATTTCAAATCAAGTACAAATACATGAAATGGGAAACATTCCCTTATACAGCTTACTGGGACTTCTTATTTTAATTTGAGAAAAAATTGTAATTTTTGTACTTTTAAGTGTCCCAAAGGTCAGAGGCAGAGCTTTTGAAAAAAATGTTGATAACCTTGCAGATTGCAGAATGATCTTTTACTTGTCTCAAATTTTATGTTCCACACATTTATTTCAGCTGGTCCTGGCTGAAATAAAAATAAATAATCTCCATGATAGAGACTTCAATTTTTTTCGTATCTGTTTAAATTAAGGTGGGCAGCTCTGTTCTTAGAAACTTCTTGTGGTATCATTGTTATTCCAGTCTTTAAACATATTGTCTTTCAAGGAGGTCTTTAGTGAATTTCATTGTATTTAATATGATGGCAGTGAAATTCTTTGAATCCAAATTGTAAATTCTCTGTCATGATTGGAAGGCCTTGTTGGGAGTTATCTCAGCAAAGAGACTAAGGCATTAGACATTAAGGTAAGCCCTCTGTTAGGACCGTTCATCTACACAGAAGTTACTTAATAGGAATGCAAATGACCTATTAGTTTTTCACATGTGTGCAGGAATAATCCAAAGTTGATGATGCAACACAACATATATAAATATAAAGCTAAAGCAATCAAGCATGTAAGGTACGATTGGCAAACCTGACCCTGTGTGTGTCTGTGTGTGTGTGTGTGTGTGTGTGTGTGTGTGTGTGTGTGTGTGTTTGTGTGTGTCCATTAACCTATACCACATACTGTAGTTTGGTTACACTGCAGATGGAGGAAACAGCACCAGCTGTGTCACCAAATGCTATGGACTGCTATTTATAGACCCTTAAGGAAATATACAATAATATTACATAAAAATATATTATTACTCACATGGTATTTCATATGTAAACGACCAAATTGAATATTGTGGATTAAATTAAAAAAATGTTTTAAATTACAAATAATTTGAGGGAAATACAAGACTTGTAATTGTGCAGTGTCATGAAATTCAGCAGGAAGGTTTTTTTAAGGGCTGATGTAAAGTCTAATAAATTCCACCAAGGCAAAAGGCATGATTTAACTTTCATTTTGTATCATAAAAAGTACATTTACTTTCACAATAGACAAAAAATATATTTTAGTTTATAAAAAAAAAATATATATTAAGTCGCAATCATGAAGATCATATGTTAAGTCTGGACCAATTGTTTTTTCTGCATGTTAATGTTTGGTCAGCATTCAGAATGAAATGTTTTTTACAACTATTCCATTGGTAGATAATTTTGCTTATTGCATTTTTACTTAATTTCAGTCAATTTAATCTGTTTTGGTTAAAATGAAATTAAATTATTACTTGTGTGACTTTTATCTCTTTTATGTTAGTTTTAATGATACAACTTGGCTGTGAGGATCAACTTTAAATCTCTGTAATATTTGATCTTGGGGGCACATGCTTGACATTAACTCCTCAATGGATATTACTTGTAATAATATATAATATATAATAATATAACAGAGCATAATATATATTATATATAATATATATAATACCAGCTCAGGCCTGGAGATGGCAGCAGATGGCAGGAAGTGTGATGACAGGCCTCAGCAAAGCCCTCAGAGTAGCAGAGAAGAAGATGATGCAACACAAACAAGGCTCCATAAAACAACAGAAACACAGAACATGAACACATGCTGATTTGTCTCTTCTGGCACTGTCCTCTTTTCCTGCATTCCTGTTTTTTGCATCATGTGCTTCAAGAAGAAGCAGCTTGCACTTAGGCTGGCTCATGGTTATTAAGTTCTCTTACTTATTCTTATATGGCACTGTCTGAGCAACTAAAATGTTTAATTTTGATTCTGGTGGATTTGCAGGCACAAATCCATGGTGTCAAAATCTGCTGGAAATGTCTTTATTTATGTAAAGAAATTTACACATTTCAGATACAAGGTGGCAGTTCAGATTTTATTGTAATATAATGGGCTCAGCCTCTCAGGCTTTCTGTGTTGCTTTTTCAAATATTTATTCTGTAGATCAAGTTTTCTCATTTATTGTTGAATCAACACACAGTTGATTCCACTCTTCTCTTCTCTGTTGTGACTTTTGTTCGGGGAAGTAACTTCTTTTAATTTGCATGAGACACACATTCACATCAATGATAACATCCATCCATCCATCCATTGTCTATCCCGCTTATTCCCTTTCGGGGTCGCAGGGGTCTGCTGGAGCCTATCCCAGCGCGTTAAGGCGAGAGGCAGGGATACACCCCAGATGGTCGCCAGCCAATCGTGGGGCACACACACCATTCACACACCATTCACTCTCACACTCACACCTATGGGCAATTTAGAGTTTTACCAATTAACCTGAGCATGTTTTTTGTATTGTGGGAGGAAACCGGAGTACCCGGTGAAAACCCACGCAGACACGGGGAGAACATGCAAACTCCACACAGAAAGGCCCCAGACCCAGGCCCAAGGCGGTCTTGAACCTGCGACCTTCTTGCTGTGAGGCAACAGTGCTACCCACCGCACCACCGTGTCGCCCCCAATGATAACATTTTTTAATTAATTTAATAACCCGTAATAGCTGTGATTCATACCTTTCTGCACATTTTGAACATTTCGCAAATATCTGAAAACAAAAATTCAACACTTTTTGGCTATAATTAAATGTTGGGACCTTGTTTAAGACAATGTATTTGTACTATTTGTACGTTCTTGTACTTAGTAATTCTATTCCAAAAGAGGAATAGATTGGAATCATAAAAAAATGTATATTAATTCTAGTTTTCTGGAACTCATTTTAGAGCAACTCCTCAACACACACACACCTAAACAGGCTGTATGTTTCTGTAGTAAATTATAGTGAGCCTATAGTAGGGATCAAAAATATGAAATTTGTTTGCCCTTTTCCTTGATAGCAGACAATTTAGAAAATGTTTTAAACAAAGAAGAAGTTTCTAGTAAAATTAAATATTTCATGTCATCTGACGTCATTAACTTCCAGCCTGTTCCTTCTTGAACATGGAGAAGATGAACCCTCCCAGTGAGGGCAATTTTATTCAACCCTGGCATATCTATTCAATTGTTTAAGAATAACACAAAAAAAAGAATGTTGTACCTGGGATAAGACTGGGGTATTTTTTTGTTGTTGTTATGACATATTGTGTTTATTAACAAATTATAGTATTTTCTATTATATAAAAATTATTATTATTTTTTTTTTAATCTCTGAAATTTGAATGGGTACTGGGATTGCAAGAGCACCCACAAAAAAGGGGCTAGAGGCATCTGTGCAGCTTTGTGTCTGTGAGACCTGTGTTTTAAACATTACTATATCGAAAATAGGAGAGGGAAGGGACAAAAAGTCTTATTCCGCGTTAGCATGACGGGCTGAAGGGGAACACTATAGAATAATAGACACACTCCCACCGACACTGCTCATGCAATATTCCTGACACACACCCTTCTCCATACATGGCAATCCAACTGACACGTGAACATGAAGTATGAGTACTAATGGGCACACACACACACACTCACACATGCACACATACTCTAGGACAAACTCCCTTACAACCCTGTGACGTTCCCTTACACAGGCACTTACACAAGCTGCCTCTCCACCTTAGCAGCCTGTCACATCCAACTTCACAGTGGGATCCAATGGAGCCATGGATGGCACACACAGCATCCAGCAGCAAAGCGGTAGGAACGTGTCTTCCACTTCTCAAATCACACCCAGGAAAAAATATAGCTTTTTGGTTTAAGAAGACTGAAAGATACTATTGAGATTTTATGTCAAGCCATAGTTTTGTCATTGAGTTTCTTATATAACAGCTCTATATATAACCTTGTTCTTGGCGGGTTCGGGGAGGATCGGATGAATTGTAGATGTAGAGCATTTGGTATTATTATTACAATTCAAATGCCAGACTGTGGTTTTACAAAAAGATGTTTACAACTTGTATATTACATTTATTCCATAATGTATGGGTCACTGCAGTTAAGTGTTCATGGCTTCTGAGTTTCATCCTTACAAACAACATTTGATGTTACAGACAGTATAAAACATTATTACTAGGTCAGTAACAGTGGATGACAAGATGAGGAAGTCAAAAACTTTTTTTAAATACAGTTTTAAGAAGCCTTTATCAAAATGTCCAATTTGGGTTTATGTTGCTTTATTGACACTTAAAAGTCCATTCTTTTTTTAGAAAAAAAAAACAATATTTTGTGCAGTGTCTAGTGGTGTAACCAAAAAAGAATGATCAATTTTAAATATTTAATCCATTTAGGCAGGCAGTAACACACCTGATTCTACTAATTAACCTTTGCTAAGGACCTTCCTTAGTAGAAATATGTGTGTAACTGCCTGGTTGGAACTAAAACCTGCACCCATGGTAGCCCTCCAGGACGGAGTTGATGACCCCTGCTTTAAAGGATATAAAAAGTCAAAGTGTCAAACTAATCTTCTCATGATGGAACAGAGGTTCATGTCCCATTTGGAGGCAGGACATGCGATGAGAGATAGTGGCGAGATGCACTTTCTGGTACTCCGACAAGTTTTGGCCAGGGCTTCAATGAAAAAGGGATGTTATCTTGAATTTTATCTAAGGTTTTAATCAAAAAAAAAAGTTATTGATATAATCTCCCAAGAAGATACTAGAGAGACATGTTGAAAAAAGTATCACACTGCAAAAGATTAAATCAATATATAAAATGTATTTATTACAATTGTAAATATCTTGTATTTAGTACAAATAATCTAATATTGAGGAGAATTAGCTTGATCTATCATATTCCATTGGCAGATAATTTTACTTTTCAAACTTTTGCTTTCAAATTGAGTTAAAAAATAAGAACTATGAGATTAAAAAAGACAACTTTAAAATAAAAATTTAAACAATTTAGTCTTATTTTTTTAAGAAAACAATACCAAGTTCATCAAAATCAAGGACACAAATTGAATAAGCATAATTATCTGCTAATGTAATAATATATAATGAGTTGTATATACTTTCACGTTAAATGGGATATATGACGTGTAGGTTTCTATAATAAGCTGCATTACATAGAGGAGGCGGGAGGGGTGTGTCACATCTGTACTGCTCTGTGAATTTCTGTGTGCGCTTATATACTGTATGTATCTTTTTATGTGATGTGAAGGTGCATAATGTAGAAGTTTGCACTGTACTAGAACAAAGTGTGCCTTTTTGGCTCTTGCATCTTTCCTATCTCTCTGCTGTACACTGTCATCGTTCACTAAGACTTAGGAAAAAAAAATCATCTTGTATCATCTGTGAAAAGTGTAATCAGGTCAAAATGCAATCGGTTCTGCATATTTTAGAGGTGGAGCTTGTTTTCTGATTGTTACACTAATTATTTAAGCTTGATGACTCCTAGTCATTGAGTGTCATCTTATCATCACTCAATCACTGTGTTGCTCTGCAGTCAACACACACAGCACATACATTATCTGTGCTGAGTAGAGCAGCAACAATGAATAAATTAATTGATTAGTTGTTAACTATTACATTAATGGCGAACAATAAACATTAATTCGATTAAAGTAATTGTTAAGAAGAAAATTTGCATGTCTCTCTATTGTGTGCTGTCTAAAAAAAAGGTCTGGTTGTGGTCTAACAAAAAGGTTGGTCTGGACAAAAATGATTTTAGGTTGAATTGAATCTTTAGCTTTGTGAAACAGTGAGTCACTTTACACCATTTTATGAACCAAGCAAACTATATTGGATAAGATAAATTGAATAATAATAGCTGCAGCCTCACAGCTAAGACAGCTGGATAAATTCAATGTATATAACTAGACACATTAAAGTTTTGGTAAAACTTACTGTGAAGCTCATGTCTATAATACATTATAAACATACTCGCAATGTGTAATTATGTCTGATTAGAACACTGTATAGGTATAGGTATAAACACACTTACCAATGCTTAAACAATAATCATAACAAATTGTAAAGCATTTTATGACTTAAACATGTATCATAATACCTAATAACTTCACTCACTGACTCCTTTTCAAGAATGTATTCATTAAAATTCCCATAGTATTCCTATGTGAAAAATATAATTAAATATAATCAATAACACAAAACATTTATTTATTTTTTCAACAGGACATACAATCTATTCAAAACACTTTACTAGATGTAAAAATAACAAAAAAAACAAAAAACATTTCAAACTATCTTTATGTCTTTAAAAATGGGCCCTTTTTCTATTTTCCCAATTTAATATTTACATTGTTGGTGCTATACATAAAAAAAAATCAGATGTGTAGGAGCACTGCCTTCTGTCTTCTCACCTCACATACTCTTATAAACAAATCTCTGAATGTACCAGAAGCAATATGTAATGCAGGATTGCCATCTTGTGGATGTTTTCTTTTTTTTTTTTACATTGACCTAAAAGCCCATATACAAATAAATATATAGTAAACATCTACATGCTGAATCTATTTTTTGTCAAAAAAAAAATAGGAAAGCTCCTCAAAAGCTCACACAGTAACTGGCGGGCTCTGTAGCAGGTAAATCATGTTCAATGCTGCTGCTGCTGGTGATGATGATGATGAAGCTACTGCTGCTGGTCAAAACTCTGTAGCTTACCAGGTCATAAAGTTGCTTTTCTTCCATATAGTTATATAGCACTATCATAAATGTACATTTTAGGCAGTGAGTACATTAAACTAAGTTTTTGTCTGGCCATTCACACTTTGTTGCAATCCACTCGATTCAGTATAGAGCGGATAGTGAGTGGAAAGCCTGAGCAAACACAGTTTAATTATGCAGTAAGGAAAACAGCCAAAAACTTATAACATTTGATTAGTTTGAAGACTAAACATGGAACAGAGACTTTGATAATTTCCTCTGCGTGCTGCTACTTCATTTACAGTATGTTTGTTAGTGCAGTACAGCAAATCTGCTGTGGCTGCAGCTCCATTTATACCAATCATTTGAATTCCCCCACTAGTCACTAAGTGTGCTGACACATATTTTCATGGGGCCATGAGTATGCATGAGCTCTCTAAATAGTGTATGACATGAATGACTCAAAAGCAGGTATTTTTAGCAATGTCACATGTTTTTCGATGAGAACGCAAGGGGCTCTAATGTGGTACTGTGGTTGTTTAGGTGACAGATTCACCTCTGGCAAAGTCCCAGAGCAGCACTGCATTTGTTAAATATGTAGAAATTAGGGATTTTATCATCTCCGAAGTGAAGAGCGCTACTCCTGCACGGAGGACAATATTTTACCCAGCTGCTGCCACTTGTGTCAGGCTGTGGACGTTCGATCTCTTCCTCTTCTTTGAGCCAATATAACTCCTTTTATGTATGTAGGCAAATGATTCTCACCTATACCACTACATTGATCATATTTTGATGGGGGGATCCCAGCCAATGGATGTGTTCATACCAGAGAGCAAGTCCATACAGCAGCAGTGGTTCACGCTATAAACAAGAGAGAGGGAGTGCTGTATTAAGGACACCATAAAACAACCATGAAACTATTTACTGTCAAACAGAAATAATAAATAAAGAGACTATGCTACATTCTATCCTATCCTATATAGTTTGACTGTTTGATCAATAATTTTGTATATTTATATAAGAATATCTAAGATAGAAGAATATGTTATATAAATAGATATAGATACAAATATAACACAAGCTATATAATACTATCCTTATGTGAAAAAAATCATGATTACAAAAGGCAACATATACATACACACATAGAATATACATATTAGTTTAGTAGTTTAGTATTTCTGTAACTGTATTTCCACACTTCCAACTTATTTCACAATATAATTCTGTGGATAGAGATTTAAAACCAAGCTCATTTTTGCTATGCGTTTAATTGTTAAATTGTCCAATTTCCATTTCTGAGAACATAGCCGGTATATATTTGGTAAAATGTTATGTCTTACTTTGATTATTGTTTGAGCTGTATTCAGTGGCGGAATGGGACAATAATTCAGGCTGGGAATTCATCAATTCCAGGCTTAACTATCTACTATGATGATTAAAAAAGGCAACATATACATACACACATAGAACATACATATTAGTTTAGTAGTTTAGTATTTCTGTAACTGTATCTACACTTCCAACTTATTTCACAATATAATTCTGTGGATAGAGATTTAAAACCAAGCTCATTTTTGCTATGCGTTTAATTGTTAAATTGTCCAATTTCCATTTCTGAGAACATAGCCTGTATATATTTGGTAAAATGTTATGTCTTACTTTGATTATTGTTTGAGCTGTATTCAGTGGCGGAATGGGACAATAATTCAGGCTGGAAATTCATCAATTCCAGGCTTAACTAGGGTGACAAGGCATAAGATGGCAAAGCTTATTGGTTGCTGTGTGTTGACGACAGGTCGGCGAGTGCTGTGATTACATAACCATAAAAGTGGATTTGATTGGCCTGCCCGGGGGTGATTTTACTGTCAGACCAATTGACCCGCTGCTCCCGATGGCCTCCGATAGTCCTCCAATTGGCATTTTTGACTTCAACCAGATCTAGAAATTTTATTATTAATTTGTACTGTATGAATAGGATCCTTCATGGAAAATTACAGGTATACTATGGAATATCCCGATGGCGCATACAGTCCTCCGTTTGTGTTATAATAGAGACCCTTTCTCTCTGTGTAATGCTGCATGTTGGTTGAAAGTGTACCTGGCTGTGTGGGTTATTCAGTTGAAACAGACTCGTGTGATGCAGTCAACCTGCAGGACTGTAATTTAGTCACTGCTCTGCCTCAGCACCTGAAACTGATTGAGAGCTTCCTCAATGCGAGTTCAATGCTCCACAAAGACTGAAAGCATGTTGTCAGAGTCCAGAAGGAATGTGGAATTCCCCAATTTATATGGGAATAGTTTCTACAGAGTAGGATAAGTAATCATACAGATGTAATGATATTCAAAGAAACATTTGTGTTGGGAGTCTTATTTTCATCAGAGGTTTCAGGTAACTTAGTGAAAATATTATGTTCTGGCTAAATTAAAATTGTACATTAAAATTGAAATGAAAAAAAAGATCCTGCATATGGCAGAAATATTGCATTATTATTATATATTTCTTCAAGTCAATACCAGAACATCACTCAACTTATGACGAGGTCAATGCATTTTGGTTCAAAGTTAAATTATTTAAACTTTAGAAACAGGGCAGTGTATGTCATTGTGTTCTTACCTTTACAGAAGTAAAAAGATAGGTCCCTTCCATTAATATAACTTAACTCAATAATAATGGTAATAAATCAATGCCCTGAATATCAGGTGCTGATCACTGAGTGCTGCTTTTCTTTCCATGTATATGACAGATTGTGCATGAACGTCAACACATGAAATACTCTAACCTTAATACTTACTTACCTTATCTTCAACAGAGGAAATGAAAGGATAGACATATTTTCTTAATAGGATTATATCAGACATTTGGGAAGCTCATTTTATGTTAAGGAGCAGAATTAGTTATAAAGTAAAACCTGCCGTTAAACTTGCTGAACTAGCCCAGTTGAAGTGTTATATTTAATGCATGAGTCTATGTTTAAAACAGGAGTATAATAGTGATAGAAGTGACTTTGAACAAATGTGTTTATACTCAAGCAGCTAATCTATATAAAACTAATCTATTCTCTCTCCTGCCATCCAAGCTCAGAGCCACTGCAGTCAGACAACATTAGAGAGACATTGATTTGGCCATTTGTAACGCTCTATATAACAGTTGTTGATCGAAAGTGTTGTGTCTTTGAAACAACATAGACACTCTTCCATGGGGACTGCAGGGCATTCATGATTGATGTGAAATGGAAAATCTTCCATAGTATTGATGTTTAATTTTGATTTCCAGGAAGACTGTACCTTAAAATTCTACAGGATTTAACAATGATACATGAACAGCATTTTGTATGAACTTGCTACTTGTGTAATACAACCTTTCAATTATAAAGTCAATACATAATAAATACACCTGATCTATAAGTATAAAAGTGACATTTCAGTCTGCTGTTAAGCACCAGCAGTGGGCTAACTCTGTGAATAAGCTACAGAAGATGTCTAGATTTGTGTTAATTTGCCACTTTTCATAAAATTCTTTTCTTCTTTTCTTAAGAGTGACAAATCACTTATAAAAAAAACTTATAAACTGAGACAAACCAGCTCTTCCTGGAGGTCAGAGGTCAGGAGACGCTTCACGCAGTATTTTGATGTCAGGAATATTATTGATATTTCTATCATGTTAGATTAGTTTCCAATCAGATATTATCCACAGTAAAAAAATACATGTATAGATAACATACTTCTTCCCAACTTTTTATGTAAAGAAATACATTATAAATATTTACACAATTAATTAACCTTTCATTTACAAAACAGGAGAAAATACATTAGAAAAATCAATTTCAACAATATGATGCCTCATTTATTCCATATCCAGTCAGTCTACTGTTGTATTTAAGTTCAAAACATGTATTCAACAATATTAAGTATTCTAAGCAGCAGGTGAAGTTACCTCCTGCTTTACAAACCATTTCCATATCAAAACTGTAAATATTTTGTCTCTTGAGGCCTGACTCTCACAAATCTGTGAAGAAACAGGAACTGGTCCAGTTTTGTCACATTTTGTACCGTCATCCAATGGGCTGAATTAGAACCTTTAGAACAGTCCTGGCCCCAGTCCCACATGTTTGAAACCCATGCTATAGAACAATAATATACACATATAGTAACAAAAAGTAAGGCAGCTTTTTCATTTTCTAAGCAGACTACTATTCTGATTTATTATTTATATATATTATTTATTCATGAGGATCTAATCGACTATCACAGATTTTGTTATGGAGACCCTCATGTATGTAAAATACAGGAAATGGTATTCAATCCACACATTTCCACAGACTTTGCTCAGATGTCTGTGTGTGCGTGTGTGTGTCCACGTGTGTGTGCCTGTGTGTACTTGGACTGGCTAACTGATTCTATCTGGCTCTAATTCACACCCAGCCGGGAATCTTCTCAACCTCTTTTAAGTCTAATTGAACACCTTCCACCACTGCTGGCAGGGTCTCCCTCTCTTTCTCTCTGCCTCACTCTCTCTCTCCCACACATAATCAATGGCAATGAAAAAGGCAGATTTCATGGCAGTGGCAGTGTGAAGAGACATGAAAAGAAGAACAAAGAGAAAGTGAGAGTGAACAAAGGAGGCAAAGAGAATGAAGGGAACTAAACAATGAGAAGAGCAGATGCGAAACATAGAAGATTATATTTGGCAAAAGATTAAAGAGAAAAGAACAGATGGATTGTAGAAAAGCATAGAATAAAATGTTGGGAGGAAATGAACAAGGCAGCAAGAAAAGGACCAAAAAAGAAGTAGAGAAGGAGAAAGGGGGATAAAGAGAGAGGCTGAAGGCCACATGGAAGGAAAGTTCAAAGAGCAACAAATGAATGGGGTGGACTGTACAAGGCCAAGCAGTCTGCTTCCACCCCTTCATTTACTCGATTCCTTCATTTTCATTAATTCTTTCTGTCACATCTGTTCATACTTTATTACCCTCCATCCTGTACCTCCTCTCCTTCCTTAATTCCACTTCTCTTTGTCTATCCTTTTTTTTTTCTTAATCCCTGAACCTGTAATTTCTCTTTTTCTCTCCCCCAACCCCCTCTCCTCTTCCTCCACTCTTTCCTCTGTATGACCCATTTCTTTGGCCCTGGCCTCATTAATCACAGTGTTGTGGGTTTGGCCTGCCTGCCTCCCTTCCCGCCTCCTCTTCTTCATCATAGCAGGTAATTGAATCAGAGGGTGCTCAAGGTCCTGATGGTGAGCAAAAATTGATTGGTCGTCATTTAGCCTACTTTTCTGCTTATGTACATCCTGGTTCCTTTAAGGATTTGGCCACCATAGTCAGTTAAGGTATCTGTGATACTGAAAATGTGTCTAGCAAAAGGAATATTATATAATAAGGCGCTGTGGTGAATGTATGGTGCATTACCTTGAGAATCCACAGCAACATGGGTTTAGCAGGATAATGAAGAAATGTACTCACCTGATTCTGGAGCTCTGTTAGTTGATTAGTAGAATCAGGTGTGTTACTGCCTGGTTGGAACAAAAACCTGCACACACTCGGCCCTGCAGGACCTGAGTTTGACACATGTGATTTAGCATGTTCAGGCACAACACTGGTCTTTTATAACAGTACCCTGATGATCTTTTGGTTGTGGACTGTTGGTCTTGACAAAGAGAGACATTTTAGGTTGAATCTTCAATTTTGGGAAACAGTGATTGACATTTCACAACATTTTATGAACAAAACAACTAACCAATTATTCTTTTCAATATTCTTTTGGTTGATTGACTGTCAAAATAGTTGTAAGTTATGTGATGTTTCAAATTCCTGCAGTTTTTATATTTTTCAAGCTTTTCTGTGATTTTTTTAACTATGCATAAGCCATATTGTAGTTTGTTAGTAAAGTTCAAATCTCAGATAATAGAGGCTTAATACATCTTCTTTTCTCAAAATAACAGTAAAATATTTCACTTTGTGTCTTAATGGTGTCTTTTTTTCTCATATTATGGACTTTTTTTATCTCAAATAAAATGAGCCAATGGAATAAAATAATTCAAGACACACACACACACACACACACACACACACACACACACATATCCATCAACCTGTGAGTGTTAGTGTTGTCATATGTTTGTGAAATTTATGCATTTGAAAACATTTGATTGCTCATGAATCATTATACATATTTTGAAATGATGTTTTAATTCATGGATCATATCACATCTGTTTCATTGTTGACTCATTTCAAGTTTTGCTACTCTCCCATTCTTGATTTTGTTTGTTTTCTTAAAACAAGATGACTTTTTGTCCTAATGTGTTTCTTTTCATCTAATTTTTTCTTTGGATCCTTGTGTGAGTGGGGAGTTATCTTCTGATTCGTAAAATCCTTTTTTATATAATAATTATGACCTTTTTCTCTTATTTTTATTGATGATAGAATCACACAAATAGAACACAAAAATAATTTGACAAAAATCAAGAAATAAAATTTGAAATAAGCCAAATTTTCTGACAATGGAATACGATAATTTAGGATCTATTTAATAAAGGAATAGTTGTATCAAAACCAAGACTTTTTTCCTGTATCACTGTGAGGTGACAGCAACATAAAAAAAAAAAAAATTAACTCATTAAACTCAACCTATCAATCCATCTGCATCAGGTTACATTCAATATCATATATAACATGATTTCTGGAACTAATTTCTACAAACAGAGACATTCTTCCATCTAAACAGACAAAGTATATTATGATCTCAATATAATCAGTAGAGTATGTTTCAAGCTGTAACCGTTAAGTTATAAATATCACATTCCTATTCAGTAGAACTCACAACTTCATTGGGTAATAAGCACAAGTCGGACTGAGCATTAAGCACTAAACTTTCACTAAGCTGCAGCAGTGGTCATAGTAGAACAAACAGGAGAGGTAGCACATGAACAGCGGTGCTGAGGAGTCGTAGTCCGCTGTGATTATCTTCCTTTGTGGGGCTTGACGTGGCTTCGGGGGCCAATCTGGGTTCCGCAAAATTTACTGCGGCGTGGACGAACGGGGTCGGACGTGACGTGGGTGGACAAGACTCTCTACTGCAGGAGGAGCTGTGTTTACCCAGCATCATTTAACAGAGCAAACTTGTAAGAAATTAGATATAATATTCACAAATCAGTTTTAATTAGTTTATAATGCAATCAAAATAAGAATTCTTGTGTTTTTATCACCTATGATTTATCTACATGTTTCTTCCTTTGTGGAGCCCGCCCTGTTGCACTTCCATGTTTCTAAAAACAAAAAGAATAGCTCCAGAGATGGCCTTTTAGGGTTTTCCACTGCCGCTGTAGGTTCTCCACATTTGGGTACACAAATTGTTGCAGTCTGCAGCCTTATCACTAAATGCCATAGAACATAGAGAAGTATTTTGAAGTGTATCCTGTATTATCCTTTATTTTGAGTCTTTGGAGGTCATAAAGGAAAGGGGTGATGTGGTCAGACCTGAGCAAGGGGCCAGCAGCTTTTTGCCAAAGATTTACTTCTAGCGCATCTGCCTGCAAATTCTGTAAGGCTAATCTCAGAAGGGAGTGAACCAAGGAAAGCAAAGATGTGCTCTGTCACTGACACACAAACATACATGTTTTTTGTGTGTTTTTCACCGCAACAGTGCAGCCAGAAGCTGTTTATCTTTATATTGTACTGGAATTTATGTTGTAACAGCTTATAGCAGTTTCTTCACTTCATAGACGCCAATCTGAATAAACAGCAATCCAACCTATATTGAAGGATTGTACAGTGATACAAGTATTAGGTTTATGTCAATAAATTACATCAATAATGTCATATTAGAACCATACAGAGCATGTCATGCAAACCCTTAAACATCAGCAATGATGTAAGTAGCACACACACACACTCACACACATGGATGTGAACTTTCTAAATCACCCATAAGGTCAATGCTAATAATGTGACTATGGGAAATTAATAAGTGATTCCATCTATCACATTTCCCTTTCCATCTCACTTTGTCTCTCCCTTTTGCTCTATGTCTCTGTCTGTCTGTCAGTGTCTGTCTGGCTCACATCCAGACACTCCACCACCAATGCGATCACCTTCAGCAGTATAGCAGGTCCTCTTGAAACTACAGAAACCACCCTAGAGATTACCTTGGCAGAGGCTGCCATTTAAACTCACTCATTATTCATGACCCTGGTTCAGATCTGGAGCCTTGCACAAATACCATGGTAAATACCAGCAGAGCAGCGCTGTGGCTAGACATGCTTCACCACAGCAGCCCAATATAGACCCAGAGATATATACTACAGTGTAGTCTCTTCATTGTTCACAAATTGTTCAATACTGAGCTAGTGTGTGTTATAATGTCTGTGTATTTATTGTGTGTGGTATTGATGAGCAGAAGCCTGAGAAAGTCAACCCTAAACCTTGTCCTGAAAAGAAAGTACAACAGTAGGACTTTAAAGCAGAAGTCAGAAATTTATATTTGTTGTAATTGCACAAAAAATCACAAAAACCTTCCAGTAAATTGGAATTAAAGTGGACAAACAGGTCCTCACACTGTATCTCCCTGTGGGTCTGTAAACAGCTGTGAGAAAATCTAAAACCGAAAGTTCTCAGTCAATCACAGTCTCCAGGTCCAGAAAGATGTTAACTTTATTATTCTGTCATATGTAACATTAGTGTGTTTTGATAGTTGGGTCAAATCACAAATCACCCAAATAGGCTTCACAGTTTGTACAACATCCCCTGTCCTTAGATTATACATGAAAAAAACCCTCTAAAAATCCCTTTAATAGGGAAAAAGTGGAAGAAACGTCAGTAATAGAAACAGAGGAGAATCCCTCTTCCAGAATGGACAGTCTGCTAGATGATGTGAACATGATGGAAACAATACATTCAAGAAGAAAATGTTGAATATGACATCAGATAGAATAACAGAAATATATTGAATTGTGGTGTAAGTGGAGGATAAGGTGATAGGATCCATCTGAGCTTCCAGGTGAACCAGGACAGCAACAGACCCTCCAACAACTGAAGATCCTTCAATGGCTCCACTGCAGCATGTTCTGAGAATGAGAAAGCAAAGAAATCACAGGGCAGGAATCCAAGAACACAACAAATAAACCAGTGGGTCATGAGCATTAAGATAAGATAAGATAAGATAAGATAAGATAAAACTTTATTGATCCCACAACAGGGAAATTTGTGTGTTACTGCAGCGTTACAGATAAAGAAAAGAAAAAAAGTAGAAGAAGATAAAAAAAACTATAAAAAATTCGCAGAATTTGTTGATCCGCATACACAGTATGCATTATCGACATAGAATGGAGAGAAAATGCTAATAAATAGTAAGAAAAAAGTATGCATAAGCAAGGCATATATACATACATACATGCACGTACATACCTACATACATACACATACACACATATTTGCATATATATATATGGACATACATATCCACGCACATACCCACATGTACACATACATAGCTAATGCACACTTAAGGTGCGGGGTGTGTGTGAAGAGAAAAAGTGACCAGTGAAAAAGTGACAGAGTGACTACAGTGAGGGTTATTTGTATGTGTTGTTATAAAGTCTTATGGCTGTCGGGATGAATGATCTGCGAAAGCGCTCCTTCTTGCAGCGAGGGTGTTTGAGTCTCTGGCTGAAGGAGCTGCTAAGTGCACCCACTACCCAAGGCAGAGGGTGATGGGGGTTGTCCATGATGGATGTCAGCTTTGCCAACATCCTCCTCTCTCCCACCACCACCACCGACTCCAGAGGACATCCCAGTACAGAGCTAGACTTCCGTACTAGTTTGTCGATTTTCCTTCTGTCCCCGTCTGAGCATCCGCCCCCCCAGCAGACTACTGCGTAGAACAGGGCAGATGCTACGACGGAGTCGTAGAAGGTCTTCAACAGAGTCCTGCACACACCAAAGGACCTTAGTCTCCTCAGCAGGTGAAGTCGACTCTGGCCCTTGTACAGGACATCAGTGTTTGTGGTCCAGTCCAGTTTATTGTTCAGGTGAACACCCAGGTATTTGTAAGAGACCACTGTCTCAATGTCTTTTCCCTGGATGCTCACCGGTGTGGTGGGGGGGGACTTCCTCCTGAAGTCCACAACCATCTCCTTTGTCTTGCTGGCGTTGATTTGGAGAGCGTTGATCTCACACCAGCTGACAAAGTCATTAATGACCCCCCTGTACTCCTGGTCGTTCCCATCTGATACACACCTGATGATGGGTGCAGATGGAAGAAAAAAGGAAAAAGCTCAGCACACATCATTTACTCACGCCATCATACCTGAAGATTCTGGAGAGAACCCACAAAGACACAGGGAGAACATGAAACTCCACACAGGATGTTCTCAGCCCAAGGACTTAAACCTGGGACCTTCTTGCTGTGAGGGGAACAGCACCACCCACTGTTACACTGTGTTGCTCCTGTGCTTAACTGGCTGTGCTTAATTTTTTCTTTGTTGTTGTACCTGTTAGTGGCTTTCTAGGTTGTTAATGAACACAGTGATTTGTAGCTATGTGTTGTAGTGGCTTGCTGGCCTGTGTGCGCACATCAAGCACAGATAGTAGCACAACCTAGCCAGTCAACATAGCAGTGTAATATGCAGTGTCTACCCTATCAAGAGCCTCGGCGAAACTTCCTGGGAGCTTGAAAAGTGTGCAGAGGTTGTGACTATTTGGCCTTTGACACTGACTCAAATGCAATCAATGTCTTTGGGCCAATGGGTGAGGTATAGGGTGAAAACATGTCTTTACTCAACAAACTGTGCTAGAAGTTTAACACGGAGGTGAGGATTGTCCTTTGTTGTTGTTTATGTCTGCCTGCAGTGGTAATGAACCACTTCTCTTTGTGCGAATGCATGTACACACATGTGAAGGAGAGAATGTGTGTTATACCATTATGTATGTGTGTAAGTGTGTGTGTGTGTGTGTGTGTGTGAGAGAGTGAGAGTGTGAGTGTGTGTATAATCCACTGGGATTGTCACAGCTGTCACTGCCATGCAGGCTTATTGGATCTGTCATCTCTTTCTGGCGGCTTTGCCTTTCCTATCCCAATATCTCTGTGTCCACTGGGAATAACAATGCTAAAGAAAGTCAGAATAAATATGAAATATGCTATGATTTCATGTATAGATTGAGTTCACCTTATTTTTATACAGCCAAATATGTTAAAATGTGTATCATGAACTGTAGATCATGCAGCACCGATACTTAGTCTCTTTTTAAAAAAATTGGGAGCTTACATGATATTACATTGTCAAGTAATATAAACTGGCTGGATGATTTCAGCGATTTCAGCTACATTACACTGGTATAAGTTGACATTTTGCTTGACCTCAGAAGTCAACATCATTTCACAATGGCAGCATACAGAGCAAATAATTCTGGAGTTCACTATAAATTTTCTCCAAATAGATGTTGCTGCTAGTTCCCACAGTATTGATGACAAATGGTCAGTCTGCAGGAAAGGTGAAACATTTATTCCTCAGGGACACCACGGTGTAGCAGTGGGTGGCACTGTTCCCTCACAGCAAGAAGGTCACAGATCCAAGTCCTTGGGCTGAGACCTTTCTGTGTGAAGTTTCATGTTCTCTCTGTGTCTGTGAGGGTTCTCTCCAGGTTCTCAAGCTTCCTCCACAAGTCTAAAAACATGCTGAGGTTCTTCAGAGGCTCTAAAATGCCTACAAGTATGAGTGTGTGAGTGAATGGTGTGTGTGACCTATTGGGGTGTTTCCCTGCCTTTCACCTGTGCTGCGAATTCTTCCAACAGACGCCCAGGTTTAGAAAAGGAGTGATTTAATCCATCCTTAGTTTTTAGCTTTAAGAATTTAGTAACTTAGTAAGTGAGTGTGTATGTACATACATCATACATCATATTTCCATAATTTGTTAGTCTGCATTGAGCTTTTTAAAGGGAAATTCCCTCAATGCTTCCTGCTAGGACTCAACACAACAGTTGTTAGTCTGGACTAAATAAATGGAAAATAGCGATTTTTTTTTAAGTAATCACATTATGATATTTCTTTTAGCATTTTTTTCTGACTACATTTTAAACATTATATTTGCTCTCTTACATTTGACTTTGTCCTATTTTATTTTCCTGTAACCTGTGTTATGCACTGAAAGAAAGTAAAGGAAGGATGCAAAACCTCAGGGTTATACACTGTTCGGGCACCTCCCCAAGTAGAGTCAGAGTATCAATGATCTCTGTTCTAATACCACTGTTACAAAGCTGCTAAACATGCATTGCCTGTGTTCCATGTCCCCACTTTATCAGCTTAGTCAGCAGGGACAGAAGAATGAACCCTCTGGTTCAACTGGCTTATCTCCAATATGAAACCTGTTCATAACAATGAGATTATTATTGTTGACATCGCTAGACACTGGGGAAACATAATTAAAAATCAGTGGTTAGCTGTATATTAGCGTACTTTAATGTGTCCCATGAGCCTGTAGCCAAATACCTTGTTGACTAATGTCAGCACAGGGAAAGGTCAAGCATTGTGAGCAGTGATGTGTTCATCATCACTTTAAAATGCTTTAAAATCATTTTAGAGTGAGTCAAACCTTAAAAAAATGTCTAAACAAAGTAAGTTAAGTATATTTACTCAAGTACTGTAATAATTGAGTATTTACATTTAATGCTGCTTTATCTGTCTACTGCAACACATTTCAGAAGAAAATACTAATCTACTCCACTTTGTTTAATTAAAGCTTATCTATGCAAGATAATCTATGCAACAAACATGGATACATAAAGAGAATAAAAAAATAAACACACAAAAGGTAACTTCAACTGTCCAATTTTTAATTGCTGTTGATTTGGTCCTATTTATCTGTTTATTGTTCTTCTACCATTTGCAGGTAGGTGGAAATCTGCACATATTATTTTATTTAGAAAAGTGACTGATTTGTGCCTTGGCTGACCTGTTTTTGTGTGTGTGTGAGACAGACGTCCCCATCAAACATGTGCTCGGCGCTCATTTTAAGTGTAGCATTGTGCCGCTTCTTGGACCATTCTGAAATGTAATTTAATGTGTTTGATGTAAACACAAGCAGTGACTAGAGAGGCAGCAATCACCTCAGACAGTCACATTGCATACTGTATGTTATACTTGGACTGTGAGAGGCAAACTTGGATCAGAACCTTTCACACTCGGAAAATATTAATAGCATACTTAGCTATCATTCATTGGTTTATTTACTTTCTGTACTTGCTTATTCCTCAGGGGTCTGTTGGAGCCAATCCCAGGGCAGGAGAAAGGCAGGGATATATCCCAGGCACACACACTATTCAATCACACACTCTTTTTGGAGAACCACACACACAGGGAGAACATGCAACCTCCACACAGAGAGGTCCCAGATTAAAGAATTAAACCTGCAACCTTCATTCATAGTTGTTGTACTCGAAGAAATAGTTTTGCATTTGATGAGGTGGCCCAAACTGATGCCCATCTAGAATTTACTGCTAGATAACATACTTTTCTAAGGAGGTACATTCTCATGGTGTGCTTGTACCATCAAGTGAAATATTGTTATGGAATATTGACTTAATCTGCCTCATCAATATCATATAACTGTAACAGCATAATCCATCAGTTAATGAGTTTATTGTCCTTGATAGAATAAAGACTTGAGTAAAAATGAACTCACTGCTGAGGATTTATGAACTAAATCAGAGCAATGAGCAATGGGACTAAAATCTGGGTATTTTTTATTTTTTTTATTTTTCCAGTAGATTGGCTGCAAAGAGCAACATTTCCACCTACTGTGGTATTTCCAAAAGACCACCAATTCACAGTTGAAAAGAGCAAATCTCTCACAGCCTCAGCCACTCTCTATGGGAGTCTCTCCGTTATTTCTCCTCACTTTCTCTGTCACTTCTCTCCTTTCTCCTGTCTGTTTTGTCCTGTTCTGTTGCCAGTTGTCTTAAAAGGTCAACCCCACCTGACGCGTCACACAAAGTGAATTGTCAAGTACCATTTGTCATTGTATTGGAGAGTCTGTGTGCTTTTGTTTGTTTACAGTATACCATATATGTCATATTTGCGAGGGCAGTAAATAGATGATACATAAAATAAGGAAACCAATTTTTTGGGTCGTGTCCATGTATTCAATATTTTAAAAACATTCATCAGATCTCTCTAAATGTACATGTGTGTACATATTGGTTTCTTGTCATTTAAAAGTCTATTTGTATTAATTGTTTTTACAAAGGTTATCTTATGCAATTTTTGGCAAATAATATCAAATGGTGTATCTGACAAATGATACATTTTTTTACATTTTAATATTTATTTATTTTTATTTATAAAATATAGATGACATGTATATAATAGCAAATTATTAATTAAAGTAAAATTAGTTAAAGTAAAGAGCGATGAATCTGGGGCGTCATTTTAGCTTTATGTTCTTTTTAATTAAGCTCTGTAGCATTACTGTTATTATCATTATTATTATACCACAGTAAATAAATGGATGTTCAGTCATGGTCAGTGAGAGAAGTGAAAATGATGGGATGAGACATTTGAGGGGTTTAATCTGGATTGCACTATTGACCCTGTGAGCGACCGACGCGGTCTCCCCACAAAAGGGATCAGGGCAACCAGAAAAAGAAGCGGAGACAGGAGGCAGCGGAACTCAGTTAAAACATTTATTGGCGGCGGTACCAAAAAAAACACAAAACCCAACACGCTCACGTCAGCAGGAAAAGTCCACCTCGCACCAGGTGGACCAGACAGGCAGTCCCACGCGTCGCGTCACCTGTCCCGCACGCAAAAATGTCCGGGGGGGGACTCTCCGCAAACCCGTCCGGGGGAACTCCCTCACTGCTAGTCAGTTCCCCCTTAAAACCAGGTGAGAAGGGGAGGGCTCATCACCTTCTCACAGACCCTAACCCTACCCCTAACTATATCAGTGCTCCATGCGGCGCAGCTCGTTCTACATGGTTGAAAAAGAGAAATGTAGAGCAGAGTAACCATAAAAGACATACAAAACGAGTGGATATGAATCAAGCAGTAATGGGAATAACAACTGCCAAGGAAGGCTTTTCCTTTAAAGTCGAGGAGGAAGGGGGGTGTTACAATAAACTTGGTCGAAGACCTGGCATCAGGTCAGAGTTATAGTGTAAAGCAGAGATTTACTGTAGAAAAGGTAGGGTTAAGTTCTGCATTTTATCTGGTTTAGCTGCTTCCTCACTAATATAGGCTACTGTGGCTACTTTTTTCATTCGGTGCAGCGCCCTACTCCAAGAAACGTTCACTGACCCTCAGGAAATCCCTGTACATTTTTAAACTCAAAAAAAGTAATGCAATAGCTACTTTCAATGGTAACTAGTTACTTTTATATTAGAAAAACCCAATCAGTTACTTTTGGGGAGAAGTAACTAGTAGCACAAATTTTTCAAAGTAACCCTGACACCCTGACAAGGGACTGAGTAAGTGTATAGCTGCATCTGCAGTCAGAGTTGAGAACTACACTCGCTATGTTGAGAAAATGACCGTGAATCTGAGCAAAAATGTAAATCACAGCATTACAGCAGCACTACTTGGAAACCCTAATATATACTTGTTTCCCTAATTTACACAGTCCATAGGAATGCAGAAGAAGCCGTTAAGCTGAAGATCCACAATTTCCAAATTAATTTCATTGATTCAACTTTTTTTGTCATCAACAAAACCTCACCTTCCATTTTCTGCTGTGTTCCCATACCATTCCTTAAGGACTCAAACACATCCTATACTATGAATCTAGGGAATGGCCTTATGTATGGTTACTTTCTTTCATTATCTACACTATTTTATGTATATATGAAGGCTGTTTCACACCAAAAATAACTTAGATGAGTGTTTTCTTTCAGAAAAAAAAATGTGGTTAATTTTAGAAATACATTTATCAATGGTTTTCCTATAAAATTTGACCAGATTGACTGATGCCTTGAACCCTCCATCTCACACAAACTTGATGCAGCTGTTTTGAAATTCAGGTTCCTGGCTTTAAATTGACTCTGGTTCTGGTGGGAATCTATTGACAGGTGCTTGGATTGATTTTGCATCATCTAAATAGGGCTCAAGGAGTCTGCAGCTGTGTATTTATAAGCATATTCTTTATTGTCTTTTCGTCAATAAAACACAAGTATATATATGTAAGGGTTTAATTTATCTATGTGTTTGTTTAACATAACTTATTAACTTCAGCATGTTCAGCCGACTAGCTCAGAACCAACATTAGTTAAGTAGTCAGGATTTGGTCTTGATATTTATATCAGTTTGCAAAGCATTTCCCCATAGACCTCACATATAAGATAAAGATGTTCCCATTCACAGTTTTTATTATTCCCACAAAATGAATGCACTCCTAACTATCTATATCCCACAAAAAGAGGCTGATGATGTCTAAAAATGGAATAGGTTGAGTGGTGTTTAGATAAATAGATTAGAATTAGATAGAGAGAAAATTTGGCAACTTGCACAAACAGCAGAAGAACACAGTAAAATGTTTGGTTACACCAGTAAGTCTCATATAGACAACTTGTGTAGTCAAGTGTGTAGCAACCACCATAGCCACACTCAATAGAAACCTTTTAACAACTAACAAACGTGAAGATCATATCACATGTCATGCAGTGAGATAAACCTGGGTTTTTGTTTTGTCTCCATGTCTTGTCATTTCCTGTCGTTTCCTCTTGTTTTAGGTCACTTGCTCTTCCTCATGTGTCACCGGTCTGATTGTCTTGCCCGCCCTGATTGTTTCCACCTGTTCCCTATTACGCTGTGTATATATTGTCTGCGTCTCCCCTTGTCTTGTGCCAGAGTGTTTCGTCCTGTGTGCCCATCCCAGGCCTTCTGAGACCATGTCCTGTCCTTGTCCTCTCATTAGTGATTTTTGGTTTGTAAATTTCATAGTTTAGTTGGATAAGTTTATTTCTAGATTCTCAGTTCTGCCTTTAGTTTTTTCCTCCCCAGGAGTGATTTTTTTTTTTTGTTTGTTGTGAGCTATTAAATTATTGTGCCTCGAGTTTTTAGGAGCGAGTTTCAGTTTAGCTTCCTTTCGTTTTCTAGATTAGTTATCCTCTGACTGGAGTGCCTCTTGTTTGATTCATAGATAGATTCTTAGCTATGCATAGATTCATAGCTATAGATAGATTCATAGACTGATTCACAGGTAGACTCATAGGTAGGTTCATTGTCATAGATAGAAATATAGTCTTGGATAGATTTATAGCCAGAGATAGTTGGGAGGTTTCATAGCCAAATTGTTCACTGCGAGAGAGGTTTTCCTATTGGTACCCAATAATGCCTGTTTGCCACTCCAACTCTGCGCAAACTCTGAGTCCTGTGTCCTTTTCTGGTCGTGACAATACATGCACTAAACGATTCCAATTAAAGGCATATTTCCTGCTAGAAATATTATCAAAATGCATTTTCATGCCAGAACTATCTTAAAATCTACTTATTTTTATTGAAAATAACAGGACTCTACCCATTTTGCTCAAAGATCTCTCTGCAGGGCTTAAGGTTAGTGTTGCTGGACATTTGAATGATTATTTCAAAATATATCAAAGAACTATTGTAGGAGAATATGTTGATAAAAGAGATGGCTGCAAAGGTTTTCAGGCCTCCTTCCACAGTCCAAAAACATGCAGATTTTAAGTAGAGACTCTAAAGTGTCCATAGGTAGAAAGATTTAGTTAGAAAATGACTCAGTTTTCAATTATTTTTTGCCTGGTTTGACCAGACTCTCATACAATGACCTCAAGGTTATCATTCTCTGTTTGTAAATATAAAAATATGATTGGAAATATTTGTCCAGACAGAGTAACAGAGTAGTGAAGGAATGTGAAAATTAACCATAGGTCCAAAAGTACATAGAAGGTGAATTGTGATCTCTGATATTACTTATGGGCCCTGTCATTAGCTTTAGCAACAACACTGGATCACTCTACTGAGTTACATTACACACACACACATGCTGTTTGCAGTTGTTTGCAGTCATCCAGTTACAGAAATAAACTGGCCTATTTTGAATGAATAGGAAAGTGGGTATTAAATTATGGGCCCTCTATGCATGTGTGTGAATAATGGCTCTTACACACAGGGTCATTGTACTAATGAGCAAGTTGAGTCATCATGTTGTCACCACTGGCATAACATGGAGGTCAGGTGAATATTTGGTGGTGAAATAGCCCATAGCAATAAGCTATAGAGGTGGACAGTAAAATAATGAGTTGGATGAACCTTAGAGGAGGGTTAGGTTATATGGTTGGGCGACATTATTAGAGCTATTGGTTGCATTCATTTATGTTTGAATATACATGGCTTGATAACGAGTATATGCACACACGAACACACACCCCCCTTGTTGGTGGCTCGATAGCTGCTCCCATGGCTAATCTTATTCTAAGTATCATCTGGGGTGGCTTTTATAAGAAGTATTATTTGGCCCCTGACCTTCATATGCTGGGCAACAGATGCATAACATGCTCCAGCCTTTAGCACTATCTCTGCATGACACACTTATACTGACACACTTGCTTTCTAATGCCTGCAGAGACAATCAAATGTACACACACTCTTGGGTTCACACTGGGAATGGATACATGTGCATACAAAATATTCCAGCTACCACTTTATGTGATAAGCAAATGTCATTCGTTTACCAAAATCCTTGACAATGTATGAGACATTCCTTAATGAGAATGAGAGTAACATTATTTCCTACATGTTTGAGATAGCTCATATTCTTACTGTAGCATAAATTGGCAAGAATGTTGATTATTTTATTATGAATAGCTACAGATAGAAATAAGTAGAATTATAGGATTAACGTTACAATATAATGACTCCTAAAAGTGAGATTTGAGTTTGCAGTGAGCAACTTTTACATATAAATACAAATATTTCACAGCACAATGAGTTTTGTAATCTTGGTTCAGTCTATTCCAGGTAGTCTGCTCCTAACTGGAATAATGACGGATTTACATTGCATGGCTCGTCTAGACTATCTCAAGATCCAAATGTTCATATTCTGATTTTAGAGGGGTTGATTGACACTCTGTAGAATAATTGCCCCATTTTACAAAGTCAGCTACAGTCAACTGGTAGCCAGAAGACAGCTACAGCTTTAAATACAGATACAAACAGGCTTCTGTTTACAGTCAATAAGTAGCAAGCAGGAATTATCACCGTAGATACTGGCTGTACTAAACTTTGAAGATTCCAGCTAAATCCATTTACTGTCATTGAAGGGTAGCTTGGAGCTCCATGATATTGTGCCTCCTAAAGTTACCTAGCTATTAGAAAGAGTCGTGCAGCTCGATCATTGGAACTCACAGTCCTTGGTGCTTTTCCACCTCGCTCCCATTTTAGCTCTGCGGCATCCTGATGATGGGCTAGACCCGCCCCTAATGTTACATCAGTCCTTGATTCCCCATCCCTTCAGCATCAGCCCGGCCTTCAGCTCCTCAGCGCCGCCTGCTCAGATGCCACCCTGCCTATATCCATCCCTCATGTCTGCACGCTGTTCAATACATGCTCTGTATCGTCTTGTCTCCTTAACCTTCACGTCTTATTTGTGACAACAGGGCTTCATTCATAGCTCTCAAACACAGAAGCAAGACATATGCAGCAAGACATATGCAGCCGAGGCATAAATCAAACAATTTAAGCAAATTTTGTTTTTTAACTTATCTGTTTTGTGACTAGTATAAAACCATTGACATTTTATTCAGCTTTACATACTTCAGGTTTACCATTAAATACACTGTTAATAACAGTACACCACGTTTGCTTGATTTGGCAACTTTTTGCCAACGAAAAATACAAACTTGTATTGAATTTAAATTAATCTAGATGTCACTTATCCAGAACATACTGCATTTATGTGTCTACCATAACAAAGGCTCCTAATTGACTTTTTTGAATTGTCTCGATGGTACCAGCACATAGATTATCACGTTACAATGTAATTTTGTAAAATAGCGTGGTCATTACATGTGTTTCTTTGAGATCACACTGTGTTTTATTGAACATTTCTGTCCTTTTGGCTCCTTCCTTATTGTCAAATATTATGTTTTACTAACCTCTTGATATGCACATTGATTTGAATTGATTGATTCTGCGAGGGATCATATATCAACTTGTAGTTTAATTTTGGTGTTTTTTTTTCACCATCAGCACATTCTCTCCTCCAGTCTCATTAGTCATGTACCGTGTGTGTGTGTTTGTGTGTGTGTGTGTGTGTGTGTGTTTTATACAGTCCTAAACACTTCTCTCCCAGCTTTTGTAAGCTGCCTTCTAATGTCCTGGACTCCCTGGGGCCTTGCAGAAGGACACCTCACCATTGCTTGCAGAGCTTTACTATATTCCCTGCACATGTCTCACTCTCCTGAATTTAAGGTTGCACCATTTCGCTCTGGGTGTTTTCCACATGCAGCGCCCTCATGGTTTTCCCACTGTGTGTCCTACCCAACCCCTGACCTCTGCTTCCCCTTCTAATGCCTCCCCGGAGCTTTCTCCTTTACCATCCTAACTGCCTCTTTCTCTTTCTCATCCTCCACCTTCATTGCCTGGTCCCCAGAGAGAGCAGATACCCCTCTCTCAAGATATCACTCTCTCACTGTTTTTAGCCATATTCCCCTTTTCACCACAGTCATAATTAATGAGAGTGGCTGTATTGTTTGGGTCGTCCTTTGCCTGTCCTTGGGGTTCAGTACATTCCACGTCACATGGTACGCCACTGTAATTCCTTTCCTGTCTGAATGTTGCCTGACAACTTATGCACAGGTCGGAAGTGAATCAAGGTTTATCTATCTATTGCCGTATTTCTTGCTGCTCCTTCATTTCGCAGCATTGATGAAGCCAGTGAGTGATGAGGAACATTTCCCGAGGCTGAGTGATTCATCTTTGTACTACAGGGGCCCATTTTACATCACCTCTGAACCCACTTTGCTCACAGCGGTGTCATACATCTGGTCACACACACACACACACACACACACAGACACACACACACACACACAAACACACATAAAGAGTACAGAAATAAACTAAATAAAGGACATGCAACTTGTCCATATATGAACACTGGCTAGTGCGGTTCCTATAGACACACGGTCACACACATATGCTGACTCTTGCACAAAAACGCACACGGAGGAGGCACTCGGAGGAGGAGGAACTAGGCATGTCACCGGATGACTCTGAAGATGCATGAGTCGGGGTCTGTGCAACCCCCCCCCCCCCCCCACCTAGAGCTGGAGCCTCCCCACCCCCGTCCCCAGCTGAGAAGCTGATAGGGAGGAGGTGATGGTGGGGAAGCGGCAGCGCTGCCTACCTCAGCAGTACGCAAACATTAATTGGGACACCAACATGAGCCTCGGAGTGGAGAGGTAATGATGTAATTTGTTATTGGAGATCATGAAGAGAGGGAGGTGTAAGGAAATGAATGCTGTTCCATTTTCTCTCACCTGCCATGATGGCCAGCTTTTGTGTGTGTGTGTGTGTGTGTGTGTAGTTACTCTATCAGGCAGATGTTATCTTTCACTCAGCTCACTGAACTGAATATATGAGTTATCTAATTTACTATATTGTGAGAAATTATCAAATGATTTGACCTCTGGAACAGTGTGATTGGAAAATAGTTTCTTTACGTACAGACTATTTCATATGTACACCTTCAGAAAAACAGAACCATCTTTAAATATACCTTTTCACATCTTTCAGATTACCATAAGTTTAGTGTTGGCACATTCTTAGATATTATCTTACCTAAGTACACAATTTTATTATTAGTGTTGTGCATGAACATGGTCAAAAATTGGATTGTGAACTGAAAACATTAGTTTTTCTCTCTCTCTGAACTTTCACCTGCAGTTTTCTCACATCTACATTGGTTTGAAGGAGATGACTAAACTGTTAAAACAAAGAACAACTTCATGGTGCATATGAATACACTTTGTAAACAAGCTTTCTTATAAACTTTGTTGTCATTTTTTTTTTGTTCTTCAGTACTTTAAATAATGACATTGCATGCAAAACTATAGTTTGAAATCTTTAAAGTTTCCATAAAATATTCAAAAGAAATTGTTATCAGCAGTTATCAGTGGGGTAACATGTCGGTGCAGTGGGTCACGCTGCTGCCTCACAGAAAGAACTTTTTCTGTGCTGAGTTTGCTCCTCATGTCTGCTTGAGTTCTTTAATGAGGAATAAGTGGGTGTAGAAAAGGACTGAAAGTTATCAGCCATTTGTTGTATATGAATCTCTCTGTATCTGTGTTGATTTTTAATGTTGTTTTACTGCAGCATTTTAATAAATATATGCAAAATCATAACATCATACAACATTTTCTCACACAAAATTCAAGGTGGTGACCTGGTGACAGGGTTTATAAAGTTTAGGCTATTATTCTGTTCATTTAGTTGACATTACTGGTATTTCTGGAGGGTCTTTGAACGTGTCTTGGAGACACTGCAAGAAGGGTGTAGAAAAGACACAGCAGTTGTAAACTTTTCTTACAAAGATTTTTTAGAAGATTCTTTCCAATACTATGCATGTGAGGATGCAGAATTAATTTTCTTTTTCTGAGGGATGTAGACAAGGCTGGGGGCATTTGTTGGAGAGGTGCGCCACTTCACTTATAAAGCATTGCAGGAAAATCTGATCACAGTATAGGCACATTTGTCATCAGCAAACTGCCACAAATAGAATCTGATTCTGTGGGAAACACTTGTGTGAGTATGAAAGTTTCAGCCTGTAGAAATGGTTGGACAGCACATCCTTCATTTGAAGTATACTGAACCCTTGAGGCTTCATGATCTTCCATTACACCACATCAGGGACTATTTTTTTTTGTCCACTCTTTGATCAGCGAGCCTCCTCACAGCTGCTCTGTGGATATGCCCAGTGCACAAGCTCCTGTCACAACTAAATGTATTAATGTCTGACATTTATATATGAAAACCTACTAAAAAAACCACCTAAAAGAACCCATCTATTGCAAAGTCTGCCCCTGGGCATTCCTTTTTCATTGATAAAATTGAATTTACGAAGCTCCAAAGCTGTTTGAGGACACAACTCCCAATTAATAAATGCATTTAACTTTCTGACACCATAAAGGACAGATCAATAAATAAACAATAATAAATTATGCATATTAATGTTCATCCAGGTCAGCACAATCATGTTGAATTGTTTGGTTCAGTGTATTACACAGAACATGTGTTTGCACTTCTGTCCTTTGATTGATTTCAGTAATGAAACCAACAGGCTGGGGGTCACACATCATGTTGTGGACCAGGTGTGGACATATCTGGTGCACCTGTCGTTTCTGTGCTCATATCACAAGAAAATACACACGCTGGCGATGTGAGCATACAATGTTGCATGTGTAGGGACATAGACACACACCCGCTGTCCGATGGCTTTTATCGCAGCAAAGCTTGTTTGCCATGATCATCCTCCAGGCCACCGACAAACCGACATGGCAGTAACTGATGTGTCTATTTAGTTTGTGGTTGTATCTACCCCCAGAGCTAATTAATTATGGTTGTCTAGTCCATTGTGTGAATGGTGGCAAAAGCTACCTGCTGACGGCTGCCAGAGAGATGCACAAAGTCTGGCAGTGGAGATGCGCCTCATGCAGAATGCAACACCTCATGCTTGCCTTTGGCAAAGCAAAATGTGCTGAAACAGAGCACCCAGCATAAGATTTTTTTTAAGCCACAACCCATGTGTTAATGCAACATACACCCTGATATGTTAAGAAATTGGTTATTGCAGTTGCTGTCATGTTTTTCTTGGTTCAGACATGGCATCTAATGATAAATAAGCTGTTTCCTTTGGATCATAGGAGGTAATTAATATCTCAAGAGTACTTATGTTTATAATAATAGGGGAAAAACAGCTTAGAGGCAGTTTCTCCAGTATAACTTTACACTGTTATATATCCTGTGCAGAGAACATCCCACAGAGGACATGCTTGTGGCAATGTAAATGACAAGGATAAACTGGATGTAGTGAACAATGCTTTATTATCACTTAACAGGAATTTTCTGAGCTTTTGCTCTCTTTTCAAAACATCTTTGCTGCAAGCTATCTTCGTTGAGGACATTTCTTCCAAGTGTCATCCCCTGAGCAACACAACAGAAGCCGGTGAGGCAATCAAAAGATGTGGAGACCTTGGTCGCACTTCATTTACAAGTGTAAGGAAGTTTGAGTTCGTGTCTTGTGAAAAGGCAACTGTTTGGTACTGTATAAATGCTAACTAAAGGATATTGACACCGATATACAAAGTTTATTAGGGTGAAGGAGGATGGTCAGAAAGCCCAGTGTCACCAAATGGAGTTTAATTTTACATTGCCAGTCCATGCCAGCCAAATTTTCTCTAATAGTAGCATTTAGGTCATGGAACGTATTTCCTGAAATGTCCCACCATCCCCATACCATGAAACCAGTGGTTAGGGTTAGGTGTCCCCACACAAAACTAATTACTATCTCTAAGAAATAGGACCCTCCCCCTGCAGTGTTGCTAACATGGCGACTTTTCAAACCCTTGTTTTCTGTCAAAAGCAACTAGTGATAAATCCAGTGAGTTTTTCTGTTGTTTAAGAGTCTCTGACATGAACGCACATATTATTCTGCAGTCAGCAATGCGCAGCAGGCGCTGCTGTGAGTCAGCTGCAGACTAAGCAGAGAGGAGACTCACGCCACTTCGTGTACAGAATCGTGTGGGGGTAAAGTCACAGTGATCAAACCCTGAATTAGAGGGCTCATTGAAACATTTTATTGGAGACAATACACGGACAATAGCTCTCTCCTACAGTGTCCATTACAATTATATGTGGACAATTATGAAAATTATGTCATGTCATTTAGCGAATTTTAGGACAGCCAATGGCTACTTTTCTTACTGAGAAGTAACACTGCCCCCTGTTAGAACTCTGAGAAACATTATGGCTCCACGGTTGGATCAAGAACTCAAAAAAATATGATGCGAAGAAATAAAGCCAAGGCAGAAACAATCAAACTGGTGGAGTGTGAAGTTGCTTAAAACTGTATTTGATTTGTTTGCTCTGCCTGGTATTTATATTATCTTTAAAATATAATGTTGGTTTCTATTAGAAAAAGTGGTTTACACCATCATTGCTACATTTAACCACTGCTTTATAAACATGAACTGAGATCAGCTTGTGACCATTTTCACATTCAGTAAGAGCCTGGAGTCAAGGTTTGTGTTCATAAAAAGTAATTTATCTTGATCTGCTAGACAGTGTATGTACATAAATAAAATGGGGGAAGTTTCAATATTCTCATCTCAAAAGAAAAGTGGGATAATTAAAGTACCTCAGTGAATGCATCCTGTTGAAAACAGGAACAGGCCGGTTTAATTTCCTGTCTGTACCGTGTTGTCTGAAGAAATTCCTTTGAAATCTCTTTTGAAAACCATCTACTTGTTCTGAAGACTGATTCGACACTCAGCAACACACTTTATTCTGATTCTGTCAAGATAGGGTTATGATAGCTTATAAATCTGCTCTCCACCATATGATGACAGATATTATCTGTCATCATATCCCTGTGGAAGACTGATGACTGGAGGCATCTGTGCATGGTAATGGGAATGGAGAACAGGGTGCAGGGAGCCACTATAATCTCTGTGATTAAAGATGAGTTTATTCACCACTGCAACTGGTTGGAGGACAAAAAGATCAGCTGTTGCCTTGGGTTTGGTGGAGAGGAAGGAAGAGAGAAATGGAAGCAAGGGGGGGTAGAGAAGTGCATAATTTAATAATGTATGTGATAAATTATGTCTGTGAGCCAGTTTTGACTGAATGGGGAGAAGGTAGCTCATTGTTCAGTGAGTCATGTGACTGCTGGAGAAGAACCCTGGGCCTCAGTTAATGAATGTGCTCTGAATCTGTACATTATTATCAGATCAGTTACAGTTAAAGTAAAGTTTTTCTTAATTCAATTCAATTCAATTCAATTTATTTGTATAGCCCAGAATCACAAATCACAGATTTGCCCCAACGGACTTTAAATTTTGTACAAAAGCAACACAACATCCTCTGTCCTCAGACCCTCACATCGTACAAGGTAAAACTCCCTTACAAACCCTTTAACGGGGAAAAAAATGGAAGAACCTTCAGGAAGAGAAACAGAGGAGGGATCCCTCTTCCAGGACGGACAGGCGTGCAGTAGATGATGTGTGCAGGCGGAAACATTACAGGGAAAATTGGACATTACAAACAGACATACAGAAATGTAATGAATTTGGGTGTAAGTGGATGATGAGGCGCAGGATCCATCACAGCTTCCAGGTTTCACCAGGACAGCATCAGAACCTCCAACATCCGTAGATCCCTCAGTGGCTGCACTGCAGCATTCTCTGTGAATGAGAAAACACAGGGCAGGACTCTGGGAACACAGCATATTTAAAAGTACAATAATGGTTCATCAGTATCACAGATAGAAGAAGAAAAAGAAGCTCAGAGCATCTCATGAGGGCCCGGCAGACTAACCTCTCGCAGCATAACTATGACTAGGCCAGCCAGGGCCAGCCATAACTATATGCTTCTTCAAACAGGAAAGTTTTTAACGTTACTAAATATAATAAGGGTGTCTGCCCTCCGGACTGAGACTGGAAGATGATTCCACAGGAGAGGAGCCTGGAAGTTGAAGGCTCAGCCTCCTGTTTTAATTTTAGAAATCCTGGGAACCTCCAATAAGCCTGCATATTGGGATCGTAATCCTCTTGATGGGTCATATGGGACTGAGAAATCCCTAAGGTAGGATGGCGCCTGACTGTTGAGCACTTTATAGATGAGGAGCAGGATTTTGAAGTCTATTTGAGATTTCACAGGAAGCCATTGTAGAGCGGCTAATACAGGTGAGATATGCTCCCTTCTTCTAGTGCCAGTTAATAAACTTGCAGCTGCATTCTGAATCAGCTGGAGAGTCCTTAGAGACTTTTTAGTGCAACTGGACAGTAAAGAATTGCAGTAGTCAAGCCTGAAAGTAACAAATGCATGGATACGTTTTTCCGCATCTTTCAGAGATAGGAAGTGTCTGACCTTTGCTATGTTGCATAGGTGAATGAAGGCAGTCCTAGAAATATGTTTAATGTGGGCAGAGAATGACAAATCTTGGTCAAAAATGACTCCCAGGTTTTTCACAGTGGAGCTAGAGGCCAGGGAGATGTCATCCAGGATAGCTATATCGCTGGATATTGAACTTCTCAGGATTTCAGACCCGAGTACAATGATTTCTGTTTTGTCTGAATTTAGTAGAAGAAAATTGCAGATCATCCAGGATTTTATATCCTTAAGACAAGCTTGATGTTTAGCTAGCTGATTGGTTTTATTTGGCTTAATTGATAGATAAGGTTGTGTATCGTCTGCATAACAGTGGAAATTAATAGTGTTTCCTAATGATTTTACCCAATGGGAGCATATAGAGAGTGAAATACAACATTTTGAACATTTTCTTCTCGAGTGTTTACTTGTTGAAGGAGCCTAATTTTGCCATTTCTATGCCCTCGCACACACTCACTGTGAAAAACCCTGTTTGTGCCTCCCTCTGTCTACCGTAACAAACACTTAGTAGTGATTGGCCTGTCAGAAAGGTGAAAGGTTTGGGGTCAGACAGACAAACAGAAGTGAAGTACAAGCATTACAGAAAGAAAGAGCAACTACATGCACCCAAAGGCAGTAATTTTTAACGTCAACTCCTGATGCGACTTTACAACAGCAACCATTTCTAGACAACTTGTGTTTAGCCACATTTTAGAAGGCCACAACGAAAGGTAGGTGGTCTTACTTCACAGTTTGTGTGCTAGCAGGTACAGCAGAGAACTAACTATTTACACACAGTCACTGAAAAGGAGATTTTTCTTTCTCCAATATAGCCCTTTAATAAGCTTCCTCCCTGTCAATATGTATTTGTGAGAAGTGTAAACAAACAAGTTGCTTTTGTAAATTTAAAATCTTTCTGTATATTATCTAAACTCCTCGAATGAAATGTTCACTTATCTGTTTATCTCTTTCACCAATTGTTTGGTTATTAAAAGCTTGACCTTGATGGTGTACCATCCAAATATGGCTGTTTTACAGAATGCATGGAAAAAAAAAAAAAATAAATAAATACCAGGAAAATAAATAAAACTGCCAGGAGCTTAGAGCATTGCAGTACAGTGTTTTAAAGAAGCCGGTTTTGGTCGCAGGGTGGAAGACCAGCTAAGACTTTGTCTTTCAGTTCGCTGCTCGCGCCTCAGTCAAGGGCTTTACTTTGTACCTCTGTACACCTCGTGCCTTCCAAAGGCAGCAAGGGTCAAGCTGGGCCTCATTCATCAAAGCAGGCACCCTGAACTGGCGCACAGGTTCACATCACTGCTGTGTTTATTATTTATGAATCCTCCCAGACGAAAGAGACACAGAGATCCTCTCAGATTGGAGGAAGGATGAGCTGTCATCCTGGACATCCCTGCAGGGATGTCTCCTGTACACCCAACAATACATTTGAGTAAACTGAGGAGTAAAATCTTTTTAAGCTGCAAGACCTGCATATTTATGCGTTTGATAGTTGTTACTATGCATTCATTACATTTAAAAGTGTTTTTTTCTATAAATATATAAACAGTAAAACCTTTTTTAAGGATGCAGACATGTAGATATTATCCATAGTGAGGCTATCTCTACAAGTTTCCCCCTCTTTTTTATGTGAAAAAATACAGTATGAATATTTACATGATTTATTTATATAAAAGCTCAATTTTAACAATATGATGTCTCAGTTATTCCAATATTCTGTCAGTCTACTGTTGCGTTTCAAAACATTTACTAACTGAACAATTTTTTTTCAGTTTTTTAAGCAGCAGGTGCATTATAAATCATTTGCAAATCAAAACTCTATATACTATCTCTTGAGCCCTGAAAGATTCTCACTGAAAAAATTGGAATTATTCAATTTTTTCTCACATTTTGTACAGTCCTCTAGTGGGTCAGTTTGGATGCAATAAAGGGGCCTGTTATGGCGACCAGGCCAAATCTATTATTATAGTATGATTTATTTGGGGTTTTGAGAATGGAGTTGAAACGTTGAGCTGTCGAGAATCATCATTATTATCATCTTCTTATACTCTGCTGCTGAAACACTGGCCCTGGCATTCATCTCATCCTGGCTCGATGACTGCAACAGTGTCCTAAACGTGGTTCATCCAACAAGTCCTCACTAAACGCCAGTGTGTCCAAAACTCTGCTCCCCCCACCTGTCCCTCTGCCAACAGCCCCTTGTCCTCCATGATCTCCACTGGCTGCTGATCAAAAAAAGGTTAACAGACTTGTAATCACTTTTAAAGCCCTCGATGACCTGAACTTTTTCTTTTTTATTATTAATTCCTGGCATGAATACAGTTTTACAAATATCTACTAAACGTCAAATTTAAAATCCTGTTCTATAGATTTCTTCAGCTCTCTTCCAATATGCTATCATATCATATTGCAAGAGAATGTATTAATTGGTACATTAGAAAGTACAAAATTGCTAGGGTAACACAATTGGTGCATAAAGTGTCCCCATATAGTATCATGTTTTCCACAAACAGGCAGCCTAAAAAGCATTTTGAACATTGAATTTTCTTATTATTTAGTCAGGTCTTTAGCTGGTTTTGAAAGAACCTTATTTTTAGCAGTAAATTATGACCTTGTGGACCTTGTTCTGTTTGTGTTACTTGTCCTGGTGGGTCAAAAAAGAAGGTGCACCTAGAACCATGAGTATGTAGGTGTGTTTCAGTATGTGTATGTATACCCACATCAGCTCTAAGATAGGAGCTCTGTGACCTCTGTTCATGTAGCTCCAGTATTGCATACTGCTCACTAATAATTAACAGGATGTGTCAGTGTCTCTCACACACACAAACGCAGCTCTGCCTGAAACAATTTTTGTTTGGTAATGAGGCTCATAAAGCAGACTATTCTCAGTGCAATTTATCAAGGAATATTTTCAGGCCATTGCAATTTTTTTGGCTGCATCGTCCAAAAAACTTCACACACTTCTGCTGAGTGCCACTGTTGATGTGTTTATTATTTAGGCTCTTCAAACACTTTCTGTTTTTCGACGTCAGAAACAATGTATGTGAGTCACTCATGCGTGTAACAAATAAGCACACACACCTACCTACACAAATTAGGTCAGCAGAAGCCAACATCACTTGGTATGAATCATAACATAAACGTCATAGAGATAGGCTCCTGAACAATCAATATGAAAACATGTCAACTGCCAAAAAAAATGACTGCCTATCAATTCACCATATTCACAAAGCCGCTATTTTCCTCTGACATCACAAAGTTGTGCTGTCTGTTCTGGGTTACAAGCCTTATGAATGTGGGGAATCTGGAAAATCATCTGAATAGCAATAAAGAGAATGGACAGTAAAAATCCAAAGACATGTGAGGCCATATTTTGTAGTTAAAACCACAGATTTGTTAGTCTACTAGCTGCTGTTAGTTGCTGGATTACTTCATCAACTCAAACACTGGGTTGAGCCTTTTGGGTCATTTAACTGGGGTTGGTTCCATAACCTAAAAGCTCAGCTGAAACCTCATAACCCCAAAAAAACTGCCTAAGAAATTCAAGTTCAGGCTTACCAGCTTTGTAAACTATAAGGTCTTTAAATGAATGGGCTGACATCATTAAAAATCTATCATTAATACAAGTGCACATACATACAGTACATGCCTTCCTCAGGGTTTTCAGGAGTTATGCCTGTTTGGCTTTTTATGATTTATGGCTTTTATGATGTTTGGGTTATTTTGGAGCTGCCCAGCATGCTGGGTTACTGGAGGTTAATTGCCCATCATCCAATCAGATTACTAGACTGGTGCCATGATATTTAAACTATCCAGGTCATCTTCTTTACAAGTACAACTAATGGATCAGCAGGTCTTTTCTTCAGGAGCTAGCACTAATGTTAAACAAAGGCAAACCTGCCGGCTGAGGTACATTTTGTACTATGGTACCTTAAAACAGTGAAAAGTAAGTATGTACAACAATCTCACAAGAAAACCTTGACTATACTGTGCTATATTTAGTTCAATGAATTTCAGAGAGGAAGACCTTTGCGTAGTCTATTTTTGTTGACATAACATTTAACTTAAATCTCATGAAGTAAACTCTGAACTTTTAAGATCTTAGATCTTTCTACTATTTTCCAGGTCTAGGTTGGAAAACGTGAATTGTTTTTAAACCAGCATATCTAATAATGTCGTTAAAATTAGCTAGGTGTAAATGAATATTTACTGTATAGAACTCACAACCTGGAACAAAGCATTACAACATTGCAGCAGAATTTGCGTTTCCCAGCCCACAGTGGGATGTCAGAGAAAACTGTCTGTCGTTGGAATATAGTGAACATTTGCTTCTCGATCAATGATCGTGTGTGAGGATTTGTGGTCACATCTAACATTCTTTTTCCCTATTTCTACCCACCCCCCTTGGCACTGATTGTCACAGCATTATTTTAAAAACAGTCCACACACATCAGAGTTGGCAGAGGTCTGTAGAGTTTACAGTTCATAAAGGAGCAGGTGATGTTTAATAATTCAAGAAATCATTAGCTAGTAATTTCCCTTTTACTCCCTGTGGTAAAATCCTCTTTGATTTGAATGGGTCTTCATCCTGCTCCTCTGACACATTAATGTCCAAAAGGACAAATTAAACCCAACTTTCATGTGTCCTGGGGACAAAAATGTTTCCTTGATAATGCTGATAATGCTGCTGTTATTATGCTAATTAGTGTTGGGCTCTGACTGAGTTTTGGTACCTTGAGAACTTTACTACTAACACTTTATGATTGTTTCAGGGAGGCATAGAATCAATGCACACACCCACACATGGCATAAGGTCATGTTTTAACATTCAGTTAACAGCAGCCAAAGGCACAGGTGCAAGAAAGTTAACTTTCAGCAGCCATTAACATTATCTGGACCAGCCACAGGCCGACTATATCAGATAAAGTTTGAACATCAACACCTGATTAATCACATAAATCACACAAGTGATGTGAATATTAAATGGGATTTCCTCTAAAAAGTCCTTGCTGATATCTATAATTTTATCAAAAATCATATTAATGACGTTTAATTTCTCAACAACAGAACAAACCAAGTAAAATTGCATTTACTTTTCAATTACCTAATTTTAACACCTGTATTTGACCAATGACTTATTCATTCACAAAGCAAATAATTCTGCCCTACTTTTTCAAGGTTCAAAAATTCAAACATAATTATAACCATCAAAAAAACACAGTTTTTAGTGGGCACCCTCTAAAATTCCCTGGAACTCAACCACCTGTGGTTTCTAGGACTCATGACATTGAAAAACTATTAACATCACTGAGATAAGTATGTTGTGTAGTCACTGGTTAAGTTTAGCAGCATTAATAATGTTTATTAGGTTACTGATGAACTCTTGTTCATAATCAATCATGCTCATTGATGATGTTTGAACCATAGCGAGTGCTAGAGTGGATAAGAAATCAAATGGAATGAAAAAATGGGATGAAGAAAGTGACCCTAGAAACCTGTAGATGTACAATCATGGTTGGGGGCATCAAGACTCCCTCCCTCTATCTCTCCTCTATCTCTACCACCCCCCTCCCTCCCTCTCTCTGACACAACACACATGCACACACACTAACACACACATACACACACACACACACACACACACACACACACACACACGCACACACTAATCCAGCAGAATTTTCAGTAATGAGAAGCAGGATGAGAGAGAAGGATATTAGGAGTTTGGCTGGACAGGGTGAGGGAGTTTATTATGTAGGATAGCAATTAGTACTGACACAGACTGAGATTTACAGAGGGAGGGGACGAAAGGAAAGGAACAGAACAGCAGTTTGACTCTTCATTAATTCCATTGTAATGTAAATGTAAAAAAAAAAAAAAAAGGAGTCATATCATCAACCTTGTGTCATGTTCACCTGTAGAAAAATGTAATTCTCCTCTCAGATGCAACTGATCCAACATCTGTCCCTCTGTTCTCTCATTTTGTGGATCAGCACACACACTTTTCTACCCATACATACACATTAGAGCAGCACCGATTAGTTAATCGATTGATTCATTGAATAGCTGTCATCTATTACATTCAGCTTTCAAAGAAGCATGAAGTTGAACAAATACGGCTGGCTTCAGAATATGCTCTTTTAAGGAACTTGTGTTTTTGTTATTTGAGACAGGAGGGAAATGCAGAGCTGATCCGCATGAGGGAAATACAAAAGAAACAATTCATGGTAGAAAGAAATAAGAAAATGTTTGAGATTTAAAATAACAGAATAGAAAATTGAGAGAACAAAAGGAAACCCTGGATAAAAAGGGAGTTTGACTCTGTGAGGGAGATCCTGCACATCGAGGGAGGGGGAAAGAGGAAGAGAGAGAGCACTCCAACACAAGCAGAGCGAGAGGAATAGAGAGAGAGAGAGGGACTCAGAGAGAGGAAGCCGAGCGGTTTGAGCAGCAGCAGCAGCAGTTTGCCAGAGCGCTCAATCCGACTGGCTACAGCTGTGGCTCTGAGACACAGGCAGGGAGACAGGCATAGAAGGAAAGATGGAGCAACAGCCGAAACAAGGGAAACAGGAGCAAAAGCCACTCTGACACCAGAGCAGCAGGAGAGAGCAGAGGCAGAGTGAGGAACCCCAGGAGCCGAACTCTTTGCTGCTGCCGGAGCACTGGTAGATCATTGGTAGGGAAGGAGGAGGAGGAGGGGGGGGGCCTTCGGGGCACTGTGACAGTGCCAACGGTGCCGGCCGTGGTCCCGCCTTCGCCCTTTCCATCCCTGGAGGAGAGTGGAGGGGGGAGAACGGCCGGAGTGGCAGGACGGGGGAGTAAGGATGGCGGGCAGATGGTGCGGGGGGGGGCCAGCCGGGCCGGGCTGGGGGATGCTGCTCGGGCACGGGGGGGCAGCTGGGGGGGTGCGGGGGAAACCTGGCGGGACATGCCGGTGCCCACGGGTCGGGCGTCCTGGGCCGAGCAGATGAGTGAGATGTCCCTGAGCGGGAGGGACAGCCTCTCCCAGGAGGGGGGGAGGAACGCCAGGGTCCGAAGAGCGGTCCGCATCTCCTCCATTGTGGCACAGGAGGTGAGTGTGTGTGTGTATGTGTGTGTTCAGGGCCAGATTACACAATCAGAAAATGAAAGTATAAAGGAGGACTCGGGTGGGAGATGTTGTTTGTGTGTGTGTGTGTGTGTGTGTGTGTGTGTGTGTGTGTGTGTGTGTCTGTGTGACACAATAGGGTAAGCAATCAGGGAAATACATGTCGTGTATGTCAAAGATGTGTACATTTACTCTTATCAGCGCTCTGAGCTCTGGTACATGTGACCTTTGACCTGATCACTATTGGCTGCTTGTAGTGTGAGGGACATTAAGAAACCTTTGATTAAAATATATTATCTGTCCATATTAATGTTGGTGTTTGCAACACAGAAAAAAACAGATCTTGTGTATCTCAGAAAAATACAGAGTTATAGAATGTAATACTTTTTATTTACTGTAGGTTTCATGTCTTATTATGGACACTGTGATGTACTGTAGGCAGCAGTAGTCATTTATCTTCATGGTCAGAGTGGAAAAAGCAAGACTGCAGGTTATTACATCCATCCATCCATCCATCCATTGTCTATCCCGCTTATTCCCTTTCGGGGTCGCAGGGGTCTGCTGGAGCCTATCCCAGCGCGTTAAGGCGAGAGGCAGGGATACACCCCAGATGGTCGCCAGCCAATCGTGGGGCACACACACCATTCACACACCATTCACTCTCACACTCACACCTATGGGCAATTTAGAGTTTACCAATTAACCTGAGCATGTTTTTTGTATTGTGGGAGGAAACCGGAGTACCCGGTGAAAACCCACGCAGACACGGGGAGAACATGCAAACTCCACACAGAAAGGCCCCAGACCCAGGCCCAAGGCGGTCTTGAACCTGCGACCTTCTTGCTGTGAGGCAACAGTGCTACCCACCGCACCACCGTGTCGCCCAGGTTATTACATCTCATGTCTTATATACTGCACTACTCCCTGGTTTGTTTTTTCTGAGTTTTAAATTGTGTTATCTTCATAATGAGGTTTTATTTGACTTTTTTTAAAGTAGTTTTAAATGATTATGGACATACTGTATCAATCTTTAACCCATTAGACTGGTATTACCTTTCTTTTTTTTTAAGAAACGGAGGCTTCAACTATGCACCAAATGCGATATAATAAAATAAATGCAGTAGAAGCTAATTTGTTTTACAACTCAATCAATTGATGAATCCTAAGGACACATTTAAAACCACAGTCTTAATTGATTTGGTTGGCATGGGAGTGCAAATACTGGCTCAGGATTCCAGCCAGCCAAACGGGGGTTTGATTCCCAAACCAAACCCAGATCACCACTGTAAGTGGTTATTTTGCCATACATGTTCTGTACATAGTCACGTTTCATGTCCTGTCTCATGAAGAGAGTAACAGAGGGTAAAGTGGCAACATCACTCAATCTGAAATTTTCAACTTTAGGAAAGATGTTGTTGTTCCTAAGGACTTCAGTCCAGTTTATATTACATAATATTTTGTTTGAAAGTTTGTCCATCAGCCATATTCAATGAATCTTTCAAGCTCAGTGATAAATATTTCTCTCTTCAATTTTCATATTAAAAAAAAGGATAATAATAATTTTGTCTTTTTTCACTAGTTGCAAAATCCAGTGTGATGTTTTCCCCATATAGTGGGACAACTTCCCCCCATGGAGCAACATGAATTAAAAATAAATGAGACATTAATCTTTCACCTGGTACACATTTTTCATTCAGGATGTAGTGATTCCAAGAAAAAAAAAAAAACTCAAGAACTGAAGTTCACACACATTCACATCCTGTTTGTAGTCTACTTGTAGTTTTGAAAGGAATGAAAGTTTAGGCTCTGTTACATAATTATATAAATATACATTAAATAAGAATAAAAAAACAAGAAATAATGGACAAAGAAAGACAACATGTAAAAAGAAACTACAATAATTTACATATATTACATAATTATTTAAATCATTTAATCTATGAAAGGTGTGAGAAGAAGTCCAAATGTATTTTTTATTGTTTAATTGTTTAACTTCCTCTTCCTCTTACATTATTGTTTGATTATTTCTATGAATAAGCAAACAGTAATTGAAGAGGAAGAACAATACAATACAAAAAAACTGGTTCTTCTAATATACAGTGGCTTGCGAAACTATTTGGCTCCTTGAACTTTGAGACCTTTTGCCACATTTCAGGCTTCAAACATAAAGATATAAAACTGTAATTGCTTGTGAAGAATCAACACAAGTGGGACACAATCATGAAGTGGAACACACTTTATTGGATATTTCAACCTTTTTTAACAAATAAAAAACGAAAAATTGGGCGTGCAAATTCATTCAGCCCCATTGAGTTAATACTTTGTAGCGCCACCTTTTGCTGCGATTACAGCTGCAAGTCGCTTGGGGTATGTCTCTATCAGTTTTACACATCGAGAAACTGATATTTTTGCCCATTCCTCCTTGCAAAACAGCTCAAGCTCAGTGAGGTTGGATGGAGAGCGTTTGTGAACAGCAGTTTTCAGTTCTTTCCACAGATTCTCAATTGGATTGAGGTCTGGACTTTGACTTGGCCATTCTAACACCTTGATATGTTTTTTGGTGAACCATGCCATTGTAGCTTTTGCTTTATGTTTTGGATCATTGTCTTGTTGGAAGACAAATCTCCGTCCCAGTCTCAGGTCTTTTGCGGACTCCATCAGGTTTTCTTCCGGAATGGTCCTGTATTTGGCTCCATCCATCTTCCCATCAATTGTAACCATCTTCCCTGTCCCTGCTGAAGAAAAGCAGTCCCAAACCATGATACTGCCACCACCATGTTTGACAGTGGGGATGGTGTGTTGAGGGTGATGAGCTGTGCTGCTTTTACGCCAAACATAATGTCTTGCATTGTTGCCAAAAAGTTCGATTTTGGTCTCATCTGACCAGAGCACCTTCTTCCACATGTTTGGTGTGTCTCCCAGGTGGCTTGTGGCAAACTTTAAACAACACTTTTTATGGATATCTCAAAGAAATGGCTTCCTTCTTGCCACTCTTCCATAAAGGCCAGATTTGTGCAGTATACGACTGATTGTTTTTCTATGGACAGATTCTCCCACCTCAGCTGTACACCTCTGCAGTTCATCCAGAGTGATCATGGGCCTCTTGGCTGCACCTCTGATCAGTCTTCTCCTTGTATGAGCTGAAAGTTAAGGGGGACGGCCAGATCTTGGTAGATTTACAGTGGTCTGATACTCCTTCCATTTCAATATTATTGCTTGCACAGTGCTACTTGGGATGTTTAAAGCTTGGGAAATCTTTTTGTATCCAAATCCAAACTTCTCCACAACAGTATCTCGGACCTGCCTGTATCAGTATCTGAGATGCTCTGTCCCCACTGCTGTTCTGCCAAGGTCTGAACCCCCTCAGCCAAATAATCAACAAGACTGGCTATGGATACCGACTCAGAAATGGGGCAACCATAAGTCACCTCCTCTACATGGATGACATCAAGCTGTACACTAAGAGCGAGCGAGACATCGACTCACTGATCCACACCACCAGGATCTACAGCACAGACATTGGGTATCATTCTGGCTGGAGAAGTGTAGCAGGATGGTGACAAAGAGAGGGAAGGTATTCCACACAGAAGGGGTCTCACTCCCAGAAGGAACAATAGCAGACATTGGGGACAGTTACAAGTACCTGGGGATACCACAGGCAAATGGCAACCTTGAAGCGGTAACAAGGAAAGCGGCAACAGCCAAATACCTCCAAAGAGTACGGCAAGTCCTAAGGAGCCAGCTCAATGGTAAGAACAAGACCCGGGCAATAAACAGCTACGCCCTGCCAGTGATCAGATATCCTGCAGGAATAATAAGGTGGCCAAAGGAAGAGATACAGACCACAGACGTTAAGACACGAAAGCTCCTCACCATGCATGGAGGGTTCCACCCCAAATCCAGCACCCTGAGACTGTACGCTAGCCGTAAGGAAGGCGACCGAGGATTAGTCAGCGTGAGAGCCACTATCCAGGACGAAACGTCCAAACTGGATGAGTGGCTACAACAGATCCCTGGAAAAACATCAGACATCTCAGTCCAGAAAAGCGCAGTCCTTGAAACAGCAAGGATACTGCGCAGACCCCTCAAGCTCCCTGGCCTCTGGTAGAGGACCCGAGCTTGGAAAGTGGATGAGACCACCCGTGGAAGGGTGAGAAGGGAATTTTTTTTTTTTTTTTTTTTATAAAGAAGGACATCATCATGAATTCTTGATGGAAATGTATTGTTAGTTGAACTGCAATTATGAGCAGAGAGAGAGACAGAGAGAGAGAGACAGAAAGAGAGAGAGGGAGAGAGAGAGAGAGCACCACAACATCTGGGAACATTGGGTTCAAAAGTGCACTGAACCCAACTCTTCTCCCCTTCTCCTCCTCTCCTCTCCTCACCAGCTGATGTTGACCCTGTCCAGGACAACACTGATAGAACACATAATTAGCAAGGCAAAGTAATCAAGTAAACACACTGTGTTTACATGTGTCCACACATGCTCCCTTTTAGTTGTTCTGTGAATGAGCAAGATAGATTAAGGTTGTAGATGGGTTATTGTTCATTCAAACATTGCCTTTTAAGTGTTGCTTTTGGCAGCTCTGTAAACACTAGAGAATTGTCAATGTTGAGAGAGACAGTAATCATAGAATATTAGGAGAGAGTGGCAAGGTAAGAAGTAAAGCATAATGAAAGGAGAGAAGAGGGAAAATGCACTGCAGAGTCCACATATAATTCATACAATCCTTATGTAAAATAGTGGCATGGACATCTTTATAGTGTGTGAGTGTGGTGTGTGTGTGTGTGTGTGTGTGTATGTGTGTATGTGTGTGTGTGTGTATTTGTGTGTGTGCGTGTGTGTGTGTGTGTGCATGCATTACTTGCCCAAACCTGAATTCACTCACTGCAAACCTGAATTCACTCCCTGCATTATATTAGTATGCCTGTGTGTTGTCATTTCAGAAGATGTACAACTGAAGTAGGCAGATTTTAATGAGATTTTACACCGCACAAACACACACACACACACACACACACAAACACACATGCACTTCTTTGAAACAACAGTGCTATATTTGGACAAATATTTAGAGTCCTATTTGTCTTTGCCAAGAAGAGATGTAATATTATCTTGGAATTGCATAAAATGTTATGTTACGACAACAGATAATTTTATATTTTACTTTTCATGTCCCAGCTGGGGCAGCGCACAAACAGCCTCTCCTGCAGCGAGATGAAATAAATCAGTGATCGCTTCCCAGACAAATTGCTTTTTTATTGTCCAGTGCCCCCTCTTCCACCTCTGTTTTTTCCCCCTTGCTCATGGGAAAAGTTATGTTGGCGGTCCCCAGAAGAGTCTGATTGTGGAGAGAAGGGACTGAAAGAAAAGTGCAAAACCAAAATCACCTTTACCAGCAATGCCCTTGAACACAGCAATCAGTAGCTCTGGACAAATAAATAAGCACTCTCTGTCCCACACAGTACACACACACACACACACACACACACACATCTCTGAATGCCTTGGTTGGTGGATGATATATCATTGATCATGCTCATGGATGAGTCCCAGCTTTCTATCTCTGTCGGTCACAGGTCTGTGGTATATACTTTAAGGTTGAGCTGCTGTATAGGTGTATGTCCTGGTACAGCAACTGGAACTGAAGGACTAGGTCTGGGTGTGTCTGAGCAAGGATTTTAGGGAGTCCCAATCTATAGATGCCAGAAATAATCCAGCAACCAGAAATGTTAACTCTCTAAACCAAACTCAGAGACAAAAACAGTTTGTCTACTCAGTTTAATGAGGTATATTTTAAACACTGCATTTTGATGGGTGATTCATATATTTATATTTTATTTATATAATTATTGTATTATTTGTACATTGTAGAGTAAGCAAAGCAGTGGAAGCTTGGACTTATATATATATATATATATATATATATATATATGGAAAAATCCAGAAATCACAATGCATGATTTTTTAATGATTTATTTGTGTGATATAGCGGCAAATAAGTATTTGAACACCTGAGAAAATGAATGTTAATATTTGGTACAGTAGCCTTTGTTTGCTATTACAGAGGTCAAACGTTTCCTGTAGTTTTTCACCAGGTTTGCACATACTGCATGAGGGATCCTGGCCCACTCCTCCACACAGATCTTCTCTAGATCAGTCAGGTTTCTGGGCTGTCGCTGAGAAACACGGAGTTTGAGCTCCCTCCAAAGATTTTCAATTGGGTTCAGGTCTGGAGACTGGCTGGGCCATGCTAGAACCTTGATATGCTTCTTACGGAGCCAGTCCTTGGTTTTCCTGGCTGTGTGCTTTGGGTCGCTGTCGTGTTGGAAGACCCAGCCACGACCCATCTTCAATGCTCCGACTGAGGGAAGGAGGTTGTTCCCCAAAATCTCACAATACACGGCCCCAGTCATCCTCCCCTTAATGCAGTGCACTCGTCCTGTCCCATGTGCAGAAAAACACCCCCAAAGCATGATGCTACCACCCCCATGCTTCATAGTAGGGATGGTGTTCTTTAGATTGTACTCTTCATTCTTCTTCCTCCAAACACGCTTAGTGGAATTATGACCAAAAAGTTCTATTTTGGTCTCATCTGACCACAAAACTTTCTCCCATGACTCCTCTGTATCATCCAAATGGTCATATGCAAACTTAAGACGGGCCTTGACATGTGCTGATTTAAGCAGGGGAACCTTTCGTGCCATGCATGATTTCAAATGATGACGTCTTAGTGTATTACCTACAGTAACCTTGGAAACGTTGGTCCCAGTTCTTTTCAGGTCATTGACCAACTCCTGTCATGTAGTTCCAGGCTGATTCCTCACCTTTCTTAGAATCATTGAGACCCCACGAGGTGATATCTTGCATGGGGCTCCACTCCGATTGAGATTGACCGTCATGTTTAGCTTCTTCCATTTTCTAATGATTGCTCCAACAGTGGACCTTTTTTCACCAAGCTGCTTGGCAATTGCTCCGTAGCCCTTTCCAGCCTTGTGGAGGTGTACAATTTTCTTTCTTGTGTCGTTGGACAGCTCTTTGGTCTTCGCCAAGTTAAAGTCTTGCTGATTGTATGGGGTGGACAGGTGTCTTTATGCAGCTAACGACTTCAAACAGGTGCATCTGATTAAGGATGATACATGGAGTGCAGGTGGACTTCTAATGGGCGGACTAACAGGTCCTTCAGGGTCAGAATTCTAGATCACACACAGGTGTTCAAATACTTATTTGCAGCTGTATCACTCAAATAAATCATTAAAAAATCATGCATTGTGATTTCTGGATTTTTCTTTTTAGTTTATCTCTCTCACAGTAGACATGCACCTACGATGAAAATTTCAGACCCCTCCATGATTTCTAAGTGGGAGAAATAGCAAAATAGCAGGGTGTTCAAATACTTATTTTCCCCACTGTATATATAAACACAAACATGTAATTTAACAAATTAGTAACACAATAACAGGATGAATGAACTGTCATCTTACAATTACCACACTAGACGTTTTGGGTGCCCATGCTGGTGACAGACTAATGAATATTATCTGCACTGCATCAGTGTTAAAGTATACTTTTCTTCTTTTTGTTTTTCCCCAGGCTGTTTGCGTACTGATTTCTAAGGATCAATGTTTGCATATACCCTTGGTACACCCACCTATTAGATGCTTCACAAGTCTGTTACCTACTTCTTTGCTTTTCCTTTACCCCTCTCTTAATACTAAAGAGAAAGTAATTCAGTATTGTGATTTTTTGTTCTAATTTAAGCATTTTTAGTGGATCACTTGGATTATAAACCTTTATTCTCTGCTCCTGATGACTCTAGCCTCAAGTTGGTCAGCATTTGATTGACCCATATCACTCTCATCACTGAGTTGAAAGCTGAAATTTGATTACAGTAGACAGAAGACAGAAAGAGATGTAAAACTGGTGTCACTCAGGTAAAAGGGAAACTTGCTGCTTAAGTGGTCTTCAGGGTTTTCCCACAGAAAATGTTTTAGATGAGCTGGTGACCTGGTGATAGGGGTTCGTGTTACAGGTTGTGTTTGGCTCTGATTTTGTTCTGTTAGGTGATAGCACTTGGATTTTCTGAGGGTTTTTGAATCCATCTTGAAAATGCTGCAGCAAGTGGTTCCTTTTTTGAAAGAAAAATAAGACAACAGCACTCTTTTTTTTACAAAGTTTGTTGTTTTGATTTAGTAACCACAGTAACTAGTGTTAACATGGGCAATAAAGTAGCAGCTAAAGCTGCTAATGTGTTAGTGTGTGGGTTTTGAGAGACGTTACAATACTACAATACTATGCATGCTGGGATGCATAGTATTATAGTACTGCAGGAATGAGGAATGTTTTTGCAGCTGCCTCCCCTATAAAGCACTGCAGGGAACCTTGGTCTTTATTATGAAAATAAAAAAAAATGAAGGTGGTTCTTAAGGGGCAGTCTAGGTCAGTACTGACTTACTCTGTGTTTTATGTCATATTTGTTAATGTGACAGGTATGACAGCTGCTGCCAGCTGATTTTTCAGCTACATATTGTTTATTGTGTCTGTTTATTGTGAGTTTTAGCTGACTTTTCACTTGGCAGGATCTGATCAAATATGGCACACTCTTGAACAGAATTAACACGTTAACACTGAAGTTTAACAAGCAAAGGGTACAGTCCGTTCAGTTCACATTCACTGCCTGCGACCCTAGTGAGAAAAAAAAGTGGATATGACTGACTGACTGACCTACAAAGACTTTAGTAGTTGTCTTAATGATATGAACTACTTTTACTTTGAATAGCATTGTAACTGACAAGAGGTCTGCCCTTTTAGTCCAAAACATTGCAGGTTTGATGATGATCAGCATCAAGGGACTAAGTTCCTAATTTAACCCAGAGAAATATGTCATAGGCAAGCCTATTGTACTGCAAATAACTCAGAATCACTTCAGTGCAAATCTATGTTGACCATAAATTGGAAAATAAGCTAAATAATAATAAAAAAATTGAAGACTGTAACTGAACAAACAAAGTTTAAGTGAAGAATTTCCTATTTTAGCCGATTGAGAGTTGTTAATGCATCTACAATTTTATTTCGTTTGGCTGCTACCACCTCATTTATAACATGAATGGATGCAATGCTACTCATTTTGAGCCCAGCAGGATGAGTTACATTACGGGGCTAGAAATATTGGCAGCGCTATGTCTTACCTGGTTCTTTCCTGCATTTGCTAGTGCCTGCATCATTTCCAACATTTGGGCCTACTGGGGTGCTAGTCAAATGACTTAACATTTGTTATCAAAGGCCAAACTAACTTGATCCTTATTTCAAAGACAATAAAGACAAACATTATACATTTCTTCCACAAAGAGGCAGATTTTGAAGTTCAATAATTATTACACGATATCTGTAATGTTCTCATAATATTACGAATAAACAAGTCATTGTCCATTTTGGCTCCTAAATATGATTCTGGGCCATCAGATTTGATCCATTTAGTGATTATTGTTGGTCTCAACATCTGACACACTCTCTGTTCTGTGTCTCCTAAACAGAAACACACACACATACACACACACACACACACACACACACACACAAGCAGCCAGGGCCCTTCCTCAGGATCCAATCAGTAGTCCATCCAGCTGCCACATTGCACTGATGATGACAACTCTCAATTTCTCTTTGTCACACACGCACACACTCTCTCTCTCACACACAGAGACACACAAACACACACACACACACACACACACACACACACACACACACACATACAGATGCACACACACATACCCAGTTATGTTTTAATAATAATTATACAACACTGAGGACTCCTCTGAAATCACACTAGTAGGAGAGCGAGTTAGCATGTTATCCCTATACTTTCAACACATTTTTCTCTCTGTGTCTGTCTCATCTCCACATTTACACCTGGCATTAAAAGATCTAATCTAATCATACAGGCCGTTCTCAAATTAGCATATTGTGATAAAGTTAATTCTTTTCGATAATGTAATGATAAAAATGTAACTTTTATGTATTTCATTACACACCAACTGAAATGTTACATATCTTTTATTTTTATAATACTGATTTTGGCATACACTTATGAAAACCCAAAATTCCTCTCTCAAAAAATAAGCGTATCATGAAAAGCTGCTCTAAACAAGCTTTGAACCTAATCATCTGAATCAACGAGTTAACTCGAAATACCTGTAAAAGATTCTTGAGGCTTTTAAAAACTCCCAGCCTGGTTCATTACTCAAAACCACAATCATGGGTAAGACTGCCAATCTGACTGCTGTCCAGAAGGCCATCATTGACACCCTCAAGCAAGAGGGTAAGACACAGAAAGAAATTTCTGAACAAATAGGCTGGTTCCAGAGTGCTCTATCAAGCCACCTCAGCGGGAAGTCCGTGGAAAAGAAAAAGTGTGACAGAAAACACTGCACAATAAGAAGAGGTGACAGGACCCTGAGGAAGATTGTGGAGAAGGGCTGAGTCCAGACTTTGGTGGACCTGCAGAAGCAGTGGACTGAGTCTGGAGTAGAAGCATCCAGTGCCACCGTTCACAGGCGTGTGCAGGAAATGGGCTACAGGTGCCGCATTCCCCAGGTCAAGCCACTTTTGAACCAGAAACAGTGGCAGAAGTGCCTGACCTGGGCTACAGAGAGGCAGCACTGGACTTTTGCTCAGTGGTCCAAAGTACTATTTTTGGATGAAAGCAAAGTTTTCATGTCATTCAGAAATCAAGGTGCCAGAGTCTGGAGGAAGACTGGGAAGAGGGAGATGCCAAAATGCCTGAAGTCCAGGGTCAAGTACCCAGAGCAGTGATGGTCTGGGGTGCCATGTCAGCTGCTGGTGTTGGTCCACTGTGTTTTATCAAGGGCAGTGTCAATGCAGCTAGCTATCAGGAAATTTTGGAGCACTTCATGCTTACTTCTGCTAAAAAACCTTATGGAGATGAAGATTTTAACCACTGGTAAATGGTTTACTGACCATATTATTACTGTGCTCAATTGGCCTGCCAACTCTCCTGACCTGAACGCCATAGAGAATCTGTGGGGTATTGTGAAGAGAAAGTTGAGAAATGCCAGACCCAAGACTGTGGATGAGCTTAAGGCTGCCATTGAAGCATCCTGGGCCTCCATAACAGATAGGGATTTTAGTTTTTTCTTTACTTTGTTTGCCAAAATCATCAATATTAAAACAATAAAAGGCTTGAACTGCTTCAGTATGTAATGAATCTAAAATATTAAAGTTTAATGGTTAACAGTACATTACAGAAAATAATAAACTTTATCAAAATATGTATTTTTTTAGAAGGACCCGTAGATGACAGTGTTATATAAAATTGAAGTAAAGGATGAGCATCTAAAATTGTACATGTACAGTGCATTTCATTTCCTGTGGCTCCATATTATTGCGTTTGTTGGTAGTGCTGCCTTTGTGGAGATTCTCCTCTTTCTGTATCCCTCTGTCATTTTTTTATACCCTGCAGCATTAGTGACAAAGAGATGATATAGCGAGAGAAATAATCTACTTCCTATGCTTCTGTAGCCTGATTCATTCAAACTTGGTCAATACAAGGTATGGCATTGCATTGTGGGTGTCCACACCCTGAGTGTTGTGTCTATAGAAAGAGAGAGTGAAATATGAGGTCTTGTTTCAATGGGTTTCACAAACACAACTGACCCTAATCAACTGATCTTAAATGTGGAATTTGTCTCTGAATGTAGCCAATGGTGTACATACACACACAAAGCTTTCCAACAGGACAACAACAATTAGTGTTTCACTGCACCTCTAAATGCAAACAAATTTCTTGACAGTCCACTGTCATTTCTCTTGTTTTTAGTTCAGTAAGGTAACTTTGCAGAGAATGGATTACAGCCACTGATATGCACACAATAGCTTAGTGAATTTGTCCTAAACATAATGAACTGCAAAGAGTAGGCAGCCAAGCTGAACAGTGCTCATCCTCTTTTGTATTTTACTTAAATTATCAACTCATTGTTACATCACATAGTAAGACACAGTCGAGTAGTCAGGAACAAAAGCCATGCACCCCTCCATGCTTAAAATGTCCAACAGAAGCGTGTGTCACAGCTCAGCAGCATGTGTACATCTGACGAACACAATGGAGCGATCCCATCAACAACGGCGTCAACTCATTACAACTTTCTCTCTTTTCATCTTTCAGCGTTATTTATGAGTAAGCACACCCACATATATTCTCCCGAAGTTCTCCTTCTCCTTATTTGGGGCAATTCATCAGAATAATGTGCAAGCAGACCTGACATGAATTATATGTCCTGAGCAGCGTTTGTCCCGCCTATGATAAAAGACGCCCAGTTTTCCTCCCGGGTCGTGGAATGTGTATATGAATTTGAATGAATCATGCCTTTCTATTGTCTGTCTTGATGAGTGTGTCTGTGTTATTGTTTGCATGTGTGTGTGTGTGTGTGTGTGTGTGTGTTCCTTCAGAGAACTTAAAAGACATCTCATTTCTTCCCTTTTCCCATCTCCCACTCATTTCTATCTTGCTGTAACAAGCATTCCAGACACATTTCTGATATTAAATATTTAACACGTCATGGACACACATCTTGCTCTAAAGTTGCTGCAGCTGCTGTTTCCCACAAAATGCTGTCCAGCACATCAATTGCTACTTTTTTAAATGTGTTTTGCATTCATGGCTTTTTTATAGTTTGTTAAACTAACCTTCTGAAGTCTGCTCCACCTTCCCTCAAGTATATCGATGTCCAGCTACACAAGAGCAGATTTTTCAAGACCGGATCATGTTTTTCTCATCCTTCACAGAACTTCCATCGAATCAGTATTGACCTCTTGAATTCTCACTGCATCAAGCTTCAAGGAAATGCACTGTGTTTGTATCAGTTTTCAGTTTTTATTTTTCTTTCTAAAGTTGCAACCACTAGTGAGATTTTTTACTATAGACAGAAAATAAACAAAGAAATAAATCCACACTGTCTATTTTAAACTGATAATTACTATATTGCTATTTTTTCTAACTTATTCTTGGCATTATTGCAACAAATGTTCATGTACGTATAATGTGAGGTGCTCAGACTTGGGTAGTATAGATACTAGTGTTTAAAATACTTCAATAGAAGTCAAAGTATGCCATGCAAGTGTTTTACTTAAGTAAAAATCTACATGTACTGTTTTCAAAACCATTTAGTGAAACATTTTGGCAGAGATATTGCAGTTCTTGTGTTTTGTTTTCCCTATAAAAATGTATTAAATACAACACTCAAGAGAAAGGCAAAAACTTTCCAATGTATGTTGTCATCACCTTTGGAGTTGTCATGAAAACAAGCCAGAAAGAAAGAGGAGTAACAAGGATATATATAGTGTTTTTATTTAAATATATATATATTACTTTTTTAATTGGATTAATTAAAAAATGATATATGTAAATAAGATTAAGTTAGAAGATAGCAATGACAGCATTGACATTTGAGATTCAAGTGTGTTCCCAATCATTTTCTTTTCCCTGAAAGTACAAGAGACAAAATGTTCAGTAGTTATTACAAGGTCTTAAATCTGGTGTGGAGAAAGCTTTTAAGATGCATGTCTTGGAATCACTTGAATGTCACCTACTTTAAATCCAGCCCAGCAGTCTATATATTTTGAGATCAATGTGTACCATTCGTTCCATTATTTCTAAATAATACATTTTCACCACAAAAGTCAGTGGCAATCCTGAACACAGCACTAAAGGTCAATGGATTTTTATCTCAAATATATTAAATAATCAACCCTATTACTGAAACAAAGTGGATAGGGAAAAGGACTTGCAATGAGCATACTAGATCCATTATGGAACCAGGCTCTAATTAGGGTTAATAAAAGTTCATTGTGTGCACGCTTAAATAAATTACAATTTGCCTGAAGTGCACAACAGCTCTAAACCTTCTAAAATGTCAGGTCAAGTCAATTTTGTTTGTTTAGCCCAAACAGTTTGTACAGCAGCAACACAACATCCCCCATCCTTGTACCAATTTAACATGGAGAGAAAAAAAGGAAGAAATGTCAGGGAGAATAAGGGGTCTCTCTTCCAGTATTATAAGTATTAGTATTATTAGTATTATTATAGTCCTTTAATTTATGAATTTATTAATTTGTTAATTTATGATTTTACGAATTTATTAATTTATTAATTTATTAATTTATTAATTTATTAATTTATTAATTTATTAATTAATTAATTTATTAATTTATTAATTTATTAATTTATTAATTTATTAATTTATTAATTTATTAATTTATTAATGTATCATTCCAATATCTTGGGTGTTCCACCTAGGGTATAATATTCAAATGTTGAAAAATAAACACAAAACTAAAATTCCTTTTACAGCTCCTTTGACACAGATGACATTTTGACTTCATCCCTCATATTCATCCATGTGAAGGTATCTGTTGTCCTAACTAACATTAGAGACAATTAAATTAGCATTGCAGGAACACCTGAAGAACTCATATCCACACTATAATGTATGGTTGTGTTATTTGAATGAACATAATACAAAAAATGTGCAGCTGTGTGAAGGAGTCATGTGCCCTTCCCATACAACCTCCAGTGCACTAGAACATAACAACAATGTCCTCTATGCATTCATCCAGGTGCAGCACCATTCGTCCATCACTTTAATGTGTTTTACTGACACTGACATGACCCCAGGAGGATGCTTACGTCAGCAGTCATTGAGACATCATATTAATAACTACTATTTAAGGTTGTCCTTGTGTGAACATGCTATGACACATGTTAAATGCTGCAGTGATTGTTGTATTGTGATTTTCCCCACACAAAACTCTTTGATACATAAAAATATGAAATCACAAGCTGGAACAATTTGCATCTGCACACTATTTCCACCAAACAATGGTATTAAACCAGTAGAGGAAACACCAATTGGATATCCTGTGTGTACTACAGGCCATTTGGAGGGCTATAAAAAATCATCCAGTTCTCCACAGAAGTGTATCAGTCAGCTTACTTCAAACTGTTAATTTTCACTGTTCTTTAGGTCAGCATTTCATAAAGAAGAGAAGACATTTAGGTATCACCCTCTGCCTACCCATCATAATATATCAGAGGGTACACAACTTAACCTTTGCAAGGAAAACCAAAATTAATCCTAAGGTCCTATGTCATGCACCTTTGGGATTTTAATACATTTTATAAATATTATTGAGCCTTTCTTCTGATTGGCTGATTTTTGTTTGGAAGACTGAAAATAGTGATTATGACAGTCTTTATATTTATGTGCACAGTTAAATCAAGCTCCTTTAATTCTGACTACTGTCCATGTTCCAGTATATATGTACAGGAGGGAAATTTATTTACTGATTTATTGAAGTCGTATTTCCTCTTCTTTGATAGGTGGCGATATGCAGTCATTAGCTTGTTAGTATTGGGCTACCCTGATCCTACCAGACATTTCTTTTAAACATTTATTAATGTTTAATAGTTTAAAGTTTAAATCTATTGGATTTGCCCAGAGCTAGTCTGGATCTGCCATAATCGAAAAGCCATACACTAACATTTAAACATTAAAACAAAAACAACATTAAAACATTAACGGGTCTATATATGTGAGATTTTCACCAACTTTAAAGTAACTTTGTAAACTTTCTCTGGAGTGAAGCTCTGTTATTTATTTTAAGGATCCTTCATCATCACTAGCTATATCCCATCAGGGAATCCATCTCAAGCACTGCTCTATTAGTAGAACTCAAGTCATGCCTCAGAGATCGACCTTCAAGGGAGCAGGTTAGCAATGCCTGTTGTACACGTCAGCAGGACATCCTGCCAAGAAGGCAGTTATATCGTCTGTCATTTACTGAGCGCCACCCATCATTGTAGAACAAGCGGTCTAGAGGCTTTAAATCCCCCCCTGCACTTGTTACTTCATTGTATCACCAGTACCAGAGGGAGGTTGAGGGGGCATGTCAAATGGCAAAGTCGGCCTCAGGTGTAAACAGTTAAGAAAGCGAGATTTACAATGCTGATGTTTCACCGGTCGTCACAGTGCCGCAGCTGCATGCTGTGTTGTGATTTCCTGGCCAGAGAGGGGAGCTGCTGGCTCCCGGATGAAACATTCAACTGTATCATGCAACGTTTCATTTAGAGACCTCAGTCATTCATCGAGTGCCACCGTTGACGCAATGCTGTGCACTAAAGAAACCTGATTTGTGTGTGCGTGTGAAGAAAACCTGGAACTAAAAGATGATAAAAGGCTATCCAACACAGACACTTGTGATAGCAATATCTGTTTGAGAAGAAGCTTAGTCGTAAGAGGTTTATTTCATAGCCCTGAACCTTTGTCTTTTTTTCCTTCTTCTCTTTCATTACTACTATCTTTCTGAGTTAGTCAATCTATGTATCTATAGTTAATCCATGTATCTATAGTCAATCCATGTATCTATAGATTCTGCCTGTACAGTTCTCTTTCCCCACCCATCACCTCTCGTCTCTCTCATTCATTTCACCTCACTGTTGCCCTCTCTCCCCTTTTTCATCTCAATCCTTAACCTGCCCCCTCCCACCCCCACTGTGTTTAAATTTAGATGGGACTTTATCTTCACTGTATCCAGGCAACCTATCTCCAATATGTAAAGAATCAGCAGCAAATCCTTCCTGTATTTGTCTTTGTTACCACCTCTCCTCTCCCATGCTTTCGCTATGTTCCTTCTTACTCTTTCTCTATAAGGAAAGATGTGTCATGAAGTCATATATTATAAAGTGTGTAACCTCCCCCCCTAATTAATTAATTATTCATAGGCAGAAACAAACAATGAAAAAGTTTATTTCTGCATTTTGTGCATTGAATTAAAAAAAAAAAAAGCCTAAAAAGGCCAAGGTCCATTTTGACACAAGGCGGGGCCGGAGGCTGAACCCAAATGCACGACTCTTCACGGATCGATCAAAGAAAAGGTCTTTATTATGGTTCCGTACAAAAGATTCACTCTGACGAGGAATGAACAAAAAATCACTCTTACGAGGAATAAACAAAAAATCACTCTTACGAGGAATAAACAAAAAATCACTCTTACGAGGAATAAACAAAAAATCACTCTTACGAGGAATAAACAAAAAATCACTCTTACGAGGAATAAACAAAAAGTCACTCTTACGAGGAAAAATAACGAGGCAAAGGCCGACAAAACAAGACTGGGAACTTGAGCATGAGAGAACAAAACCTGGTAGTACTTGGAGCTGGGCGCTGGCTCTGACACATGGGACGTGACGAACTGGCACAGGACAAGGGGAGACACAGACAATATATAGGAGAGGTAACAGGGCACAGGTGGAAACAATCAGGGCAGGGGAAGGCAATCACTGTGGCGGGAAACACACAAGGGCAGGAAGCAAAGGTGCCTGAAACAAGAGGGAAGGGTCATTTCACAATAAAACAGGAAGTGCAGGACAAGACAACACGAGTGACAACTTAACATATACGACGAGACATGACAGTACCCCCCCTTCTAGGGACGGCACCAGACGGCCCAGGCTCCTGAGGATGGCGGCGGTAAAAGTCATCTATGAGGCCCGGGTCCTCAATAAATCTGGAGGGTATCCAGGAGCGCTCCTCCGGACCGTAGCCCTCCCAGTCAACCAGGAACTGGCGTCCTCTGCCTCTGTTCCGGACTGCCAGTAGCTGCTTAACTGTGTATACTGGACCGCCGTCAATCATTCGGGGGGGTGGTGGGGGCTTGGCAGGAGGGACCATGGGGCTATCCTTAACTGGTTTCAGTCTCCCCACGTGGAAAGTGGGATGGACCCTGAGGGATCTGGGGAGACGAAGACGAACAGCAGCAGGGTTAATCATTTTTTCAACAGGGAAAGGACCAACAAACCTGGGAGCCAGCTTCCTGGACTCTACGTGGAGGGGCAGATCCCTGGTGGATAGCCAGACTTTCTGGCCAGGCTTGTAGACGGGCGCTGGGCAGCGCCTCCGATCAGCAGCCCTCTTCATCCGGGCCGAGGTTCGCAGGAGGGCCCTGCGGGCTGCTGCCCAGACCCGCCGGCAACGACGAACTAGGGCATGCGCCGACGGCACCGCTACCTCCTTCTCTGTGTCAGGAAACAGAGGAGGTTGGTAGCCGTAGGCGCCTTGGAATGGTGTCAGACCGGTGGCTGCGGTGGGGAGGGAGTTGTGGGCATACTCGACCCAAGCCAGGTGCTTACTCCAGGTTGCAGGGTTCTGGGAGATGAGGCAGCGGAGGCAAGTCTCCAACTCCTGGTTGAGGCGTTCAGTCTGTCCATTGGACTCGGGGTGGTACCCCGACGTGAGGCTAACTGTGGCCCCAATCAGCGCACAGAACTCAGACCAGAACCGTGATACAAACTGCGGGCCCCGGTCGGACACTATGTCTCTAGGGAGGCCATGTAGGCGAAAAACATGAGTTAGCATTATCTCCGCCGTCTCCTTGGCTGACGGCAACTTAGGCAAGGCAATGAAATGCACCAACTTGGAAAAACGGTCCACCACTGTCAATACAGTGGTGTTACCTTCAGATGAGGGAAGTCCCGTAACAAAGTCCAGTGAAATGTCCGACCAGGGCCGACTGGGAACTGGGAGGGGATGGAGCAATCCCATCTGAGGTCTCGAGGATGACTTGTTTTGGGCGCAGACTCGACAGGCCTCCACATACTCCCGGACATCCTGTTCCATGGCAGGCCACCAGAAGCGTTGCCTGACGACAAACATAGTACGGCTCACCCCTGGGTGGCAGGTAAGCAGGGAGGTGTGAGCCCAATGAATCACCTGAGGTCGCAGGGGCGCTGGGACAAACAGCCGATTGGCTGGGCAACCACTAGGTGGCGGGCTCTCACCATTGGCCTGCTTCACCTCAGCTTCTATCTGCCAATTCACCGCTCCTACCACACGTTTCAGTGGCAGGATGGGCTCGGGGACCTTGGCAACAGACTCGGGGTCATAAAGGCGAGAGAGGGCGTCTGGCTTGGTGTTCTTGGACCCCGGCCTGTAGGACAAGACAAAATCAAAACGGTTAAAAAACAATGTCCATCTAGCTTGACGTGCGTTTAGGCGTTTAGCCTTCCTAATATACTCTAGGTTCTTGTGGTCCGTCCAGACGAGGAATGGTTGTTGAGCTCCCTCCAGCCAATGTCGCCACTCCTCCAGGGCCACCTTCACCGCCAGCAGCTCCCGATTCCCGACGTCGTAGTTGCGCTCAGCTGATGAGAGCCGCCTGGAAAGATAGGCGCAGGGGTGCATCTTCTGGTCCTTCTCTGACCGCTGCGATAAAACAGCCCCCACTCCTTCACTGGAGGCATCCACCTCCACCACGAACTGACGATTTGGGTCAGGCATTGTGAGGATGGGTGCTGTCGTGAACATGGCAATCAGCCTCCTGAATGCCTGGTCGGCCTCAGGGGACCACTGGAAGGGTGTCAGAGGAGATGTTAATGCATGGAGTGGTGCCGCTATTGCGCTGAAGTTTCTGATGAACCGCCTATAGAAGTTAGCAAACCCCAGAAATTGCTGAACCTTCTTGCGGCTATCAGGAGTTGGCCATTGAGCCACAGCGCTAACTTTAGCCGGGTCCATCTGTATCTGTCCCGAGGCTACAATAAAGCCAAGGAACGATACTGTATCGGCATGGAAATCGCATTTTTCTGCTTTAACATATAGCTGGTTCTCCAGCAGGCGCTGGAGAACCAGTCTGACATGATGGACATGAGTATGCTGATCAGGGGAAAAGATCAAAATGTCGTCCAAGTACACAAACACAAACAAATTCAAAAATTCACGGAGGACATCATTAATAAAAGCCTGAAATACTGCAGGGGCGTTGGCAAGTCCAAATGGCATGACTAGGTATTCATAGTGCCCTGATGGTGTGTTAAACCCAGTCTTCCACTCATCCCCCTCTCTAATCCGAACCAGGTGGTAAGCGTTTCTTAAGTCTAGCTTCGTGAATATCTTTGCTGACTGAAGCTGTTCAAACGCGGAGGCCATAAGGGGCAGAGGGTAGCGGTTCTTAACCGTAATGGCATTAAGGGGGCTATAGTCTATGCAGGGACGGAGCGAGCCGTCTTTCTTCCCCACAAAAAAGAAACCGGCTCCCGCAGGAGATGACGAGGGACGAATAAGGCCCGCCTTGAGTGAGGTGTCAATATACTCCTTCATGGCCTTTTTCTCGGGACCCGAAATGGCATAAAGTCTCCCCTTAGGAATCGGAGCACCTGGAATTAAGTCAATGGCACAGTCATACGGTCTGTGGGGAGGCAAGGACGCAGCCTTGCTTTTGCTGAATACCTCCCCCAAGTCATGGTAGTCCACGGGTACAGTTGCTAGGTCTGGTTCTTCCCCAGGAGATGGGTCTGCCCCTCTAGTATAGACCTGACCTATTGCCCGTCTCTGACCCGCGGCTAAACAGTTCTCCACACAATTCTCTCCCCAGGCTGTGATAATTCCGGTCTCCCACTTAACATGGGGGTTGTGCCTAGACAGCCATGGGTATCCGAGAACCATTGGGTGCCGAGCAGAGTTAAAAAGGTAAAAAGACATCTGTTCATGGTGGTCGCCAACCTGAACATGGAGTGGTTCAGTCTTATGGGTTATTCTAGAAATAAAACGGCCATCAAGGGCAGTGGCTTCCAGAGGCTGGGATAGCAATTCAGTCTTGACTTGCCACTTGCGGGCCAAATCCCAGTCTAACAGGCTTTCGTCAGCCCCTGAATCAATTAGAGCCCCTACTGAATTAGTGCGACCCGTCAGGGTTACCTGGACAGTCGTCAGTGCGCGGGGGGGAGTTTCTGGCGTAGACAGCTGTCGCCCCCGAGTGCCTCCTCTCCCTGCTGGGCGCCCACCTTTCACCGGACATGCAGCCAGCAGATGTCCAGTCTCTCCGCAGTAAAAACATCTGCCCTCCAGTAACCGGCGCCGTCGCTCCTCTCTGGACAGCCTTGCCCGCCCCAACTGCATCGGCTCCTCCCTGGGCTCTGGGGGTGCTGCAACCTGTGGAGAAAAATGTGACAGCGTGGCGGGTTGAGCAGCTATCCGGTGGTGAGAAGGTGTCCCGGTCTCCCTCTCCCAGTCCCTCAGCCGATTGCCCGTCCGGATGGCTAGGGCGATGAGGGAGTCCAGGTCTGTGGGTAAATCCAGGGGGATTAGTAGGCTCCGAACGGAGGCAGCGAGCCCCGTCAAAAACGTGTCCCGTAGGGCCGCTTCGTTCCACTCGCTGTCGGCAGCTATGGTGCGAAAGCGGATGGCGTAGTCGGCCACCGTGCGACTGCCTTGCTTTATCGTACTGAGCTCTCTTGCCGCCTCCCTCCCTGGTACTGTACGGTCGAAGACCTTCCTTAAGGAGTCTTTAAAAGAATCTATGGAGGAGCAAATCGACGCTCCTCGAGCCCACTCTGCGGTCGCCCATGCCGCCGCTCGTCCCGTAAGGTGGGAATTCATAAAAGCCACCTTGGCTGAGTCTGTCGGGAAAGCTGAGTGCTGGAGTTCATAGTGTAGCTCACATTGCACGATAAACGATCTACAGGTGTCACCTTCTCCGGAGAACTTCTCTGGCGGGGCTAGCCGGAGCGAGGCTGAAGGTGATCCAGGAGAAGCAGGAGTAGCGGAAGAGTTCGGGGGTGGAGAAGGTTCAGGCTGTGATCGAGGAAGGGCCTGCTTGATCTGCAGGGCTAACTCCCTCATCTCCGTGGTCATGGCTGCCTGAAAACTGTCCTGGCTGTGGGCCAACCCTTGCAACCCTCGGGCAAGGGAGGTCAGGTGTTCCTCCTGCCTCGTTAGTCGTGCTTCCTGGGAGTGGACCGCTGTGGTCAGCTGGTTGGAGTCGGCTGGGTTCATGGCTGGCCAGTTCGTACTGACACAAGGCGGGGCCGGAGGCTGAACCCAAATGCACGACTCTTCACGGATCGATCAAAGAAAAGGTCTTTATTATGGTTCCGTACAAGAGATTCACTCTGACGAGGAATGAACAAAAAATCACTCTTACGAGGAATAAACAAAAAATCACTCTTACGAGGAATAAACAAAAAATCACTCTTATGAGGAATAAACAAAAAATCACTCTTACGAGGAATAAACAAAAAATCACTCTTACGAGGAATAAACAAAAAATCACTCTTACGAGGAATAAACAAAAAGTCACTCTTACGAGGAAAAATAACGAGGCAAAGGCCGACAAAACAAGACTGGGAACTTGAGCATGAGAGAACAAAACCTGGTAGTACTTGGAGCTGGGCGCTGGCTCTGACACATGGGACGTGACGAACTGGCACAGGACAAGGGGAGACACAGACAATATATAGGAGAGGTAACAGGGCACAGGTGGAAACAATCAGGGCAGGGGAAGGCAATCACTGTGGCGGGAAACACACAAGGGCAGGAAGCAAAGGTGCCTGAAACAAGAGGGAAGGGTCATTTCACAATAAAACAGGAAGTGCAGGACAAGACAACACGAGTGACAACTTAACATATACGACGAGACATGACACATTTTTGGTATTTTGGTCCTCACTATGCAGGGGTATATATATATATATATATATATATATATATATATATATATATATATATATATATATTTCTTGAAAAATGTGATGATTTTCTTTCACAAATGTAGAAATTAAATTGTAAATAAAATATACTAAAATATAACAGTGAAATTTATCTTGCCTGGCCGGTCTGATCTGGTCTCCCCTGGTTCGCCTTTTGCATTATTTACTCAACCAAAGTCACAAGCTGTGCTGACAGAGGGCACCCAGCCTTTAAAACTGTTTGTCAGCCTGCTAGAAGAGTATCAAGATCACCACAACAGGTGCATGTTCTATAAGTAGCAGTATCATCAAATCCACAATCAGTTTAATGTATCACTGAGCCAGCTGGATCCTAATTATGAAGCTGTAGCATGCACACACACACATACACACGCACAACTCAAGCTCCATCTTTAGGAAGCAAGACCTTTTTGCTCTGAAAATAGACTTCTAATCCTACTACACAAAGTACATCTCCAGTTGTAGTGCAATGCAATTAAAAGAAGTGGGGCCATAAGAAAACCCATAGCAGTGCTTGAAGTTGATAATATATTGCTTAATAATAATAATAATTTCAATTATTATATATAAACTATACAAATTTTAAGACTTTTCCCACAGACCTCTTCATATTTGATCACATCTTAATTGAACATTGTTGATGGAATTGTTGAAATAGTTAATGGAAAAAAAATGAATGCTACCATTTGGGAACATCATACCATCATGGAATTTCTGTCCTGCCATGTTGTTAGGATTGTGTTTATAGTTATAGGCTGACACATCCCCAAAAAGCTTATTGTAAACTTTACACATTGAATGTTAGTTGTAATCAGATTATTAGCATATATTTTGGCATACATGCTGTAGTAATGTACGTTCTGAGTCCTTCTCGCATTGCATTATCATTTTTACAATTTTACATTTTATTACACCATTATTACAATTTCTTTTAATCATTTTTTAACTGTGGTACATTGTTGCCATGTGGCAATGAACATTAAAAAAACACAAGCAATTATTTAAAAAATTTAAATTAAAATGTATCTTTATTATGTTTACTTGAAAACAAAAAAAAAAAAAAAAACATGCAACACATTGTTTTGACCAATTGACATCAGGGTGTTTACTGTAAATTGCTTAGGCATCAATTCATCCTAGGCCATTGTAAACCACAACAAGTTCAAACACTTGAATTTGAAAGCCTCAGGTTAGGCTGTGATTGGAGTTAAAGCCTGAAAGTCTTAAAGAAGAGGGATTCGAGATTCTTCATGGGAGACACGACATGGTGCAAAAACCTCCCATTAGGTTGGGCACAAGTAGACCATAAAGTGCCTGCTAGCCTGTATGTGCATGTGCAGCCTCAGCTAAAGCATGCACTACATGTCCCTTTTCACCACAATTTTTGCAGCATGTGCACACAGACATGTTCGTTACACAAACACGTACACGGGTGAACAGAGGGCAGCATGGGTAACTGTCACAGTGATTTCTAGTGGTTCAGAAACACAAGCAACAACACACACACACTCTCTTGCTCTGTGTATTTGCACCAGATTGTGCCTGTGCCTTTTGCTCTCTGTCTGTGCCATCAGAGGCAGAAATGTGATGCGTTGTGTGGCTGCAGAGGCAGAGCCACTGAGATGGATGCATTAATGCAAGAACACTAGATGCCTTTTTTGCCCTAATGAACAGCACAGTCTCCCTCCAACTCTAGATTTGTCCATCTGCATGCATACAGTATAACTCTGATGTACATACATTGAGGATAACATTGGGGAGTTACACAGTTCCAAAGACAGTATCAAAAACAAGATCATCTAAAGGTACAGATTTAACAGTGTTTAGTTGAACAGAAGTTGGCAGAAGTGGAACATAAAATACAAATTTGAATTAATATTTTGTGTTTTCATTACCTACGATTTTTTTTTCATGCCCACCATGTTGCCCTGCTATGTTCCTAGAATTAACAAACCAAATAATGGCTCTAGAGATGGTTCTTCTCAGTTTTTTGTGACCACTGTGATTCTCCTCCAGGCTTGGGTACACAGTTGGTTGAGATCTGCAATCACACTGAAAAAGATGTTCGAAACTATGCATTAGGTTTAAAGGGGTAGTTTGAAATTTTGGACATCTACCCAAAATGTCCCATGTTCCTCCATCTACAGCATGGAGACCATATTTTCACATATCCCTTTAATATTGAGCATTTTACCAATTTTCCTCAAACCAGATTTTCAGTATGAAGGAAGTGCACATGGTAGATATATAAGAATCTTAGCAGAAAAGAAACGATTTACCTTGTGAAAAGCTGAATATATGCTGATAGGAAGCTTGGTGCGTAATGGTACCCATCTCAGTGATGTGTAACATATAATGTTGCCAATTTCATCAATTTGTACTTTCTTTGAAAGGATTTGACAATGAGTGTTGTACTATTTGTGACACAGTGGCAGAGTTCTACTAAAGCTGTACTGTAGTCTTCAAAATATTTCCAGAACAAATCAAGTTCATATTTCAATATCTAAATATATTATACAACATATTCAAACAAGTCATAGTTAGTTTTTACATAAACACCTGCAAGGTGTGATGTAAGCACTGCTCCCTTTTTGTTTCAGCATGATCTATTTCAATTTCCATATTTAACTTAATAATACATTGGCTTATTTATGTAATATTGCTTGTCCAGTGTGCTTGTTTTTTTTGTTCATTACAGAGTGTAGAGGGTTATTCTCAAAGTTAAACACTTCCTAGAATATTTTCTTCCTCTCTCTTTCTCTCTCTCTCTCACACACACACACACACACACACACACTTGTTCTCTTTCTTTTACTCTCTACCCTCTCTACTGCTCATTTTCACAGTAGTAGTAGCTATACCAGCATCATTTCATGTATAACTAAAAGAAAGCAACACTTCTGTTGCCATCTTCTGTCTCTCTTTTCTCCTCCTCCTCCTCCTGCTTCTCCTCCTTCCTTTCTCTTCCTCTCAGTTGCTGGCTGAATCACTAAGATCACAGCCAGGCATCCGTCATACACCGTGCTGCAGGGGGAAGGACAGTCAGAAACTAATTGAGTGGTTTCAGAAGAAAAAAAAGAAAATGACAGGAGCAGGGGTTTTTAATAAGGAATTGTAGGGCCAGCTCAGGACTGATCTGAGCCATGCGGAGCGAAGGCAGAGCAGCGCTGAGGATCAGTTGCGTCGAGGTGGAAGCTAGTGAGTAGTTGGATGTTTAACAGATCGCTTAAGTGCAGTCTTCTCCTCCATTTGTGAGCCTGAAGGAAGCATTCACTAAAAGGAACAATGAAGGAGTAAATGAGGGAGTAAAGTGATCACCCCTCTTTCCACGTAACGCCTGACAGCGTCTCCAGGCATGACATTGTCTCTGTCTGTTGCTACACCTTCTGGGCTGCTTCTGCACCGTGACCTCCTCCTCCGTGATGCGGCGCCACACACCCAAGTCTTGGTGTGGGCTCGCGTGGCCACGAACACCTGGGGAGCCACCCTGACCAGCACAGGGAGCTACCACTGAGGATCATGGTCTTGCTGCTACTGCTCAAGCTCCTAAACGTCTTCCTTCGCCAGTCGAACTTCACCAGAGAAACTGTGGGTGACCATCGCTGCCCGTCCAGCTGCCCGGCCACACTGATGCCGTGCCCACCCGGACTGTCGCTCTCTTGCTGCCGTGGGTGGGAGGCGAGAGAGCGACCGCAACATCTGCCCCCCGAAGACAGAGAGGTGAGACAGAGAGGCACTACTGAGGTGATCTGATGGTGTGGAGAACAAAGGACAAAGTGTAGGAATGAGTGTTATGAGGTGGAGTCAAGGTGGCTAATGCAGGATCAGGAATTATGAATGTATCTATCGCTTCTTGTTTGATTTAAATTAGGTGAATGAAGTGAATGAATGCTTGAGACCCAAGCTTGTTGCTGATAAAGAATATTCAGGCTATTATTTGTGTAGTTTGGAAATATTTTGAATTCATGGTAATATAGAGTATTGAAATACTTGTTGGAGGTGCTCAGCAAGCCTGGATGCAGTTGTAGTGACCTTTTAAATATTCTGTTATTCTCTAAGGTGGTGTGAATTAATATGAGCTTGTAGATAAAGAGGCTGCCTATCTGTTTAAGACAGTTAAAAAGTGTCACAGTGAGAAAATCATTAACAAAAAACAAACAATACAGGCCTAATTTTTTTCCAATTGAAGTATTTGCGTTAAAGAAATACATTAGGTGAACAGGAGCATTTGGCCGCTGGATCTTTCCATCCTGTTGATGTTTGTGTGTTCTATAGCTGGCAGTTTCTCCAGGCAGAATTGTGTCCCTTTCAATCATGTCAGCTCAACCATCAAGACATTTAGGACAAAATAAAAACTGATGCCACTTCCTTACATCTGTTGTTTCTAATGAATATATATATATATATATATATATATATATATATATATATATATATATATATATAACAGCAGAGCCACCACATCAGGACAGGACTTTAAATGCTAATTATAACAAAGACACCAAATTTAACATGTAATGTAATGCCAAGTGTAACATACAAATTAATTATAACCTGTTAAAGGAAATCATAATGTGTGAAGAAATGATAACACATAAAATCAACACATACACAGAAATCAAAACAGAAAGTTGGGCTGAAAAGTTCATGTTCTGTCAGAATTTAGTCTATATGTTAGTGTTTGGATTTTTTTATTATTATCTCTTATAATTAGCCCATCATTTATTATTATATTATTTTTATTTTTTATTATCATTATTATTATTTATTATTATTTTTTAGCATCTTGTCATTCTCCTGCCATCCAGTCAGGAAAAATCAGTGAATTCCTATCTGATGACATCACAGATGATAACTGATATCTGTCAATTAAAAAAACAACAAAAAACATCATTCATTGAGCATAAAAAAATCATTATAAAAAAGGTAACTTAATAAAATATTAATTCAACATAATAATAATAATAATAATAACTCATGAAGCAAGGCTTTTTTCTCTTGCCAAAATGAGCCATTAGGTCATAATAATAGGATATAAGTATTATAAAATAATAAAAAATAATTAATTACAGTCAATATGTCTCTGGTTGTAGTTGCGTAACATCTAGTCTCTCAAAGTCATAGTCAACACAAAAAGAGCAATCCAGCAGTCGGGTTGCCAGGTTAAGACATAAGTTAATTTAAGAAAAGATAATCAAAATTAGGAAATATGAACATATATAATAATGATAACATTAAAGCTAAATTGTAAAATAAAACTAAATTTAACATAAATAAATTATCAAATTTTTAATAAAAGATAAGCAAATTACTAAAAGAAAAAAAAAAGAAGTTATGACTTTCTAACATGAACTTTTCAGTCGTGTCTCAGGTGAATCATACTCACTGCGTTCACTTTGCTTCAAGCTTTTGGAATTAATTCTGTCTTTCTAAAAATTTTCATAGGTTTCAATCCAGGTTTCTGCCAACCAGTCAGGAAACATCCCAGTGAATTCATCTCTGAATCTGCCAATCAAATAACAAAAAACAATCACATCATCACCATAGCAACATTAGCATAACACAATAGAAGCTACACTAATTTAACAAAAGACAAGCTAATACAAAAACTTAAGCTAACATAAATAAGCTAAAATCAAATTGCAAATAACACAGATAGGATAAACATTAAAAGGTAGGCTAACTTAGAAAGATAAACTAAGATAATCTAATGAAAGAGTGTTTGTATAAAAAAAAAACACATGAAGTAAGTTTTATTTTTCTCTTGGTAAAATGTGCACATTAGGTGATAATATATCATTATCACATTTGATGTCATATTATGGCTTTTTAATTGCCTATAACCAAGCAGACATTTTGGACTGGTGATATAGATTAAAAGTTATTAGAGTACCAGTGTTTTTCAACCTTTTTTAACCAAGGCACATTTCTCTCATTGAAAAAAATCCTGCGGCATACCACTATCTTAAAATGTGAAAAAAATGGCAGCCACTGCCTCGCAGCACACTGGCACAGTAATGTAGATATGAACACACAAACATAAAGTGTTGGGTCCCCCAAAGTTCAATTTCAGGGCCTCTACTGGTCCCACTACATGCTCCCACTAGCTAAGATGATTTATCACAACAAAATAATTTTAATAAAATGATAATGTAAATAATACAAATTTAAATCACCATAATAACAGGAGATTATAATTCCATATAGAGACTAAGTAATTTTAAACAAATATTAAAGGTGAGGTAAATTGTTTTTGGAGCCAAAAAGGATCAATTGAAAGTCAGTGCTCAGCTTCAATCAGTCATATTAAACACCAAAAACCATGCGCGAAATCTTGGGCTTGTTATAGACTCAGATCTAAATTTCCACAGCCACGTTAAACCATTGCAAATTTAGTCTACTACCACCTGAAATTGAAGGGATTTAAGGCCTTACGTTTCAGGAAGATTTAGAAGAAGTGGTCACTGCTTTTATCTTCAGTAGACCTGACTATTACAATAGGGTTTTTACAGGCCTCTAAAAACTCAGACAGCAGTAGCTAATTCAAAATGCTGCCACTTAAGTCCTCACTAAGGCAAAATGATCATATCATTTAAGTTCTAAGGTCCTTATATTGGCTGCCTGCCTGCTGAATAATTACCATATTTCTGATCTGCTAAACCAGTATGGATCATCCAGACCTTACAGATCATCTGAGACAAGTCTGCTCTGTTCCTAAAGTCCAAACTAAACATCGAGAAGGAGCATATAGTTTCTATGTCTCACATACAGCAAAGTAAACTCCCGAAGAACTAAAGGTCTGTTGCAATACTCACTACTTTTATGTAATTTTTTTTTGCTGCCACCTATTGCTGAACCCTTGCTCGCCTTGTTTATTTAATTTTCCTAATTATTGTAAGCTTCCTTCTTATTGTCTTTTTGCCACATTTGATTTATTCCATTCGAAGTTGGTTTGAGTCCCACTAAGTAATATTGTGAGCTATGAAACACATACACAAGTGGACAAAATTGTTGGTACCCCTCAGTTAAAGAAGAAAAAACCCACAGTTCTCACTGAACTCACTTGAAACTTACAAAAGTAACAATAAATACAAATTTATTGAAAATTAAATAATCAAAATGAGCCATTACTTTTGAATTGTTGATTAACATATTTATTAAAAAAAAAAAACTAATGAAACGGGCCTGGACAAAAATGATGGTACCCAAAACTTATAATAATATTTTGTTGCACAACCTTTTGAGGCAATCACTGCAATTAAACGATTTCTGTATTTGTCAACGAGCGTTCTGCAGCTGACAACAGGTACAGCTCACTCCTCATGAGGAAACTGCTCCAGTTGTCTCAGGTTTGATGGGTGTCTCCTCCAAATGACATGTTTCAGCTCCTTCCACAGATGTTCAATGGGATTCAGATCTGGGCTCAGATGGGTGAGTTTGGCTGTGTGTTTGGATCGTTGTCCTGTTGGAAGACCCATGACCTGTGACTGAGACCAAGCTTTCTGACACTAGGCAGCACATTTCTCTCCAGAATGCCTTGATAGTCTTCAGATTTCATTTTATCTCACACACATTCAAGACACCCTGTGCCAGATGCAGCAAAGCAGCCCCAAACTGAGCCTCCTCCATGTTTCACCGTAGGGACAGTGTTCTTTGCTTCGTATGCTTGGTTTTTGAGTCTATGAACATAGAGTTGATGTGCCTTACCAAAAAGCTCCAGTTTGGTCTCATCTGTCCAAAGGATGTCAACAAGCATTTTTGCAAATTCCAGTCTCTCTTTTTTTAATGTTTTTTTTTCAGCAGTGGTGTCCTCCTTGGTCCTCTCCCATGAAGTCCAATTTGGCTCAAACAACGACGAATGGTGCAATCTGTCATTGATGTAACTTGGCCTTGGAGTTCACCTTTAATTTCTTTGGAGGTTGTTCTGGGCTCTTCCGATACAATTCGAACGACCCGTCTCTTCAATTTGTCATGAATTTTCCTCTTGCGGCCACGTCCAGGGAGGTTGGCTACTGTGCCGTGGGTCTTGACGTTCTGAATAATATGAGCCACTGTTATCACAGGAACTTCAAGCTGTTTAGAGATGGTCTTATAGCCTTTAGCTTTAGGTGTTTGTCTATCATTTTTTTTCGGATGTCCTGGGACAATTCTCTCCTCTGCTTTCCGTTGTCCATGTTCAGTGTGGTACACAGCTTTTCACCAAAACAGCAGAGTGACTACTTGTCTCCCTTTAAATAGGCAGACTGATTATGACTTTGGAAACACCTGTGATGTCAATTAAAGGACACACCTGAGTTAATCATGTCACGTTTTCAATCTTTTATAGAGGTACCATCATTTTTGTACAGGCCTGTTTCATTATTTTTTTTTTAATAATTATGTTAATCAACAATTCAGAAGTAATGGCTGATTTTGATTATTTAATTTTCAATAAATTTTATTTCTTTTTACTTTTGTAAGTTTTAAGTGATTTCAGTGAGAATTTTGGGTTATTCCTTTTTTAACTGAGGGGTACCAACAATTTTGTCCACGTGTTTTTTTTTGGGAATATTATTTTTATTGAGTTTTTTTTTTTTACCAAGCAAAGTGGTTTTCACCCACATATAATATATGGCGGCAACTCAGGGCATTTAGGCATGTAGAAATGGTCAAGACAATCTCCTGCAGTTCAAACTGAGCATTACTATGGGGAAGGACAGTGATTTGAGTGACTTTGAACATGGCATGGTTGTTGGTGCCAGGGGGCTGGTCTGAGTATTTTAGAAACTGCTGAACTACTGGGATTTTCACGCGCAACCATCTCTAGGGTTTACAGAGATTGTTACTGAAAGAAAACATATTCAATGAGTGGCAGTTCTGTGGGCGGAAATGCCTTGTTGTTGCCAGAGGTCAGAGGAGATTGGCCAGACAGCTTCGAGCTGATAGAAAGGCAACAGTGACTCAAATAACCACCTGTTACAACCAAGGTAGGCAGAAGAGCATCTCTGAATGCACAGTACGTCGAAACTTTGAGGCAGATGGGCGAGCAGAAGACCACGCCAGGTGCCACTCCTTTCAGCTAAGAACAGGAAACTGAGTCTACAATTTGCATAAGCTTATTGAAATTGGACAATAGAAGATTGGAAAAACATTGCCTGGTCTGATGAGTCTCGATTTCTGCTGTGACATTTGGATGAAAGGGTCAGAATTTGGTGTCAACAACATGAAAGCATGGATCCATCCTGCCTTGTATCAACGGTTCAGGCTGGTGGTTGTGGTGTAATGGTGTGGGGAATATTTTCTTGGCACTCTTTGGGCCCCTTGGTACCAATTGAGCATCGTTGCAACACCACAGCCTACCTGAGTATTGTTGCTGACCATGTCCATCCCTTTATGACCACAATGTACCCAACTTCTGATGGCTACTTTCAGCAGGATAATGTGCCATGTCATGAAGCTGGAATCATCTCAGACTGGTTTCTTGAACATGACAATGAGTTCACTGTACTTAAATGGCCTCCACAGTCACCAGATCTCAATCCAATAGAGCATCTTTGGGATGTAGTGGAACGGGAGATTCGCATCATGGATGTGCAGCCGACAAATCTGCGCCAACTGTGTGTAGCATCATGACAATATGGACCAAACTCTCTGAGGAATGCTTCCAGCACCTTGTTGAATCTATGCCAGGAAGAATTGAGGCAGTTCTGAAGGCAAAAGGGGGTCCAACCCGTTACTAGCATGTGTAACTAATAAAGTGTCCAGTGAGTGTATATATAGCAACATGTATAGTATGTATGAATAGAGGCAGAAGAGGGATGAAATAGGATAAATAAAAAAGAAAAAAAATAAGAGATAAATGAACTAACAAATGACACTAATGAAAAATAGAAAGAAAAAGCTACCAAATCATGCCATGAAAAATATAGCTTTTCATTTGGGGTTAGCAGCTATGTTTAATTTAACTTAAATTGTAGGCATCAGTATAGTTGCATGTGAAAGTGATTTCCTGTACTACAAATCATGGGGGAAATGTACTTTATTTCCCCTGTGTGCGCGTGTATGTGTGCGTATGTGTGTGTATCATGAGGAACTTAACCAAAGTGTTGATGTTGATGATCTTTAGGGGAAGAAAAGAATATTTCCTCTGCATATTTTCCTTGGCCTGGTTAGGGTTAGGGTTCCGGAATTAGGAAACCTTCTAAAAAGAGCTAATATGAGCCCTGTCTCTATCATCCAAATGCAAAAGCTTCAGAGTGAAAGGGAATCTAGTGAGAGAGAGGGAATAGGGGGAGCGAGGAAAGTGATTTCTAGGTGTTTCTGACTGTTCCCACCAGGAAACCTGTTTGTTACCCAAAATCCCCCTATGACGTCATATTCTACAGAGATGCAGCTGTGATGCAGCTGCCTTAGCTAGCATCTCTGACCATGACATATTCATGTTATACTGGTGATAGAAACAATAAGAGAAAGTGAGAGAAGAGGATAAGAGCAGAATTGAGGTGCAGGCAGTCATATAAATATATATCGCTTGATATTTCTATTTATAGGATTATACTATACTATTATACTATACTACTATATATACTATACTTCCTGCCTCCCTTGAGTGTGGACGCATTTCTGAATGCTTCGCTCTTCTCTCTTGCTTTTTGCTCCTATCTGTGGTGTCTTGTCTCTTTTTGGAACTCTGGTTGGCCTTCACTGAACGTCAACAACTTCCACACTCAGAGCTTTTCCTCCCCCCCTAATGTAAACCTTGTTAAAGTTACCGTGCACATCCCGGGCACAAATGTTTCCATTGTTTCTACTGTGATGTCAATTGTTGTTGTTTTTTGTACTGCTCTGCTTGTTTTAATCTTTGTTTCCAAGAAATGGCGCCACGGTAGGCAGCCTGTTACACAGCTCTGTAAGCTGCAGTAACAATCAAATTTCCCCGTTGTGGGATCAATAAAGTACTATCCTATCCTATCCTATACTATACACAACTACATTTTGTAATCATGGGCGTAGTTTCCTCACACATTAGTTTGTCCACTTGTGTGTGTTTTGATGTGTAAATGCGGGCGCTGCAATCTGCATTTTTTTTCCCTCTAAAAAGTCAGAGGAAAAAAAAAAATATATATATATATATATATATAGGGCGACACGGTGGAGCAGTGGGTAGCACTGTTGCCTCACAGCAAGAAGGTCGCAGGTTCAAGACCGCCTTGGGGCCTGGGTCTGGGACCTTTCTGTGTGGAGTTTGCATGTTCTCCCCGTGTCTGCGTGGGTTTTCACCGGGTACTCCGGCTTCCTCCCACAATACAAAACATGCTCAGGTTAATTGGCAAATCTAAATTGCCCATAGGTGTGAGTGTGTGTGTGAATGGTGTGTGAATGGTGTGTGTGCCCCACGATTGGCTGGCGACCATCTGGGGTGTATCCCCCTGCCTCTCGCCATAAATGCGCTGGGATAGGCTCCAGCAGACCCCTGCGACCCCGAAAGGGAATAAGCGGGATAGAAAATGGATGGATGGATATATATATATATATATATATATATATATATATATATATATGATTTTCACCATGCATGCTATTGAGATGTGTGAATTAGTTTGTGAGTCTGTGTGTGGTTATATGCTAAGCGCTTCTCAGACATCTGTGAATTAGAATGGTGCGCAGTGATGCAATGGGTGTTGAGACAAAGAGACAAGCTTTGAACCCATGGACTTATCCCAGAGGAACCATGGGACATGTGAGCAGCATTGTGCATGTGTTCGGTTGCGTTTATGTCTGTGTGTGTTTGTGTGTGTGTGTGTGTGTGTGTGTGTGTGCATGCTACAGATGATGTCACAGTTGATTCTCTCTTAGCTACCCCCAAGCCCACAGCAAGACTGTGTATGCACAAACACAAACGGTATACACACACGTACCAAGACGTCTCCACAAACACACTCATGCGCACATGATGTAGTGTCATCATGCACGGCTGCTCACTAACATGCATAAATGACCCATTATATTGTGAACAAGTGAACTTGAGTTTATTCATACAGTGTCATGTCTCCACATATGGATCAGTCGTGTTCCCAACAGTGGATTGTACAGGATGATAAGAGTTATTTTTTTTAACATTGATGGATGAATGTGTGTGACCACTCCTGTGTGGAGATCATGCCACTAGGTTAGGCAGGGTCTGTCTAAATTTCTGAGGGTCAGCTTTTGTTGTTTTCTCTTTTTCCTCTTTTTCCCTGAAATATGAAAGATAAAAATGGTACTAAATGAAGAGCGCTTTTAGTCTATCAAGGGAAAAGGTCTTAGGGTATGTTAACAACATAGTTATGTTTATTTAGTCCAGGCCAATGGGCAAAAATAAAAACTCAACACTGTTTGTTCGCTTCCAAGTTAGCTAGGTGACTGTCTGTATCCTTTCCAGTAACCAATATGTCATCTAAATAGCAGATAACACCATCCATGCCCTGAAGTACTTGATCCATGATCTTTTGAAAAATCGCAGGTGCGCTGGCGACACCATATGGCAACCTGTTGTAATGGTACAACCCCTTGTGCGTATTTATAGTGAGGAAACATCTTGAGTTTCCCTCTAATTGCAATTGTTGATAAGCTTGCGATAAGTCAAGTTTGGTAAATTGCTGACCTCCAGCTAATTTAGCAAATAAATCTTGGGTTCAACCAAGGACAATTGTTACCTTGTAGTCTCCACATATACGTACACTGTCATCATTTTTAGGTACACATACTAGGGGAGCTGCCCAATCACTGTAGTTAGTAGGTGAAATTACCCCTTCAGCTTCTAATTTTGCCAATTCTTTTTCCACAGCTTCTCGAAGTGCGTAAGGCACCGTTCTTGGCTTACAGAATTTAGGCACAGCCTTCTCAGTTACTTGTAACTTGGCTTCATTGCCCTTGAGCTTTCCTAAACCAGGTTTGAATACAGCTGTATGTCTGGCACACACACTGTCAACTGTTTCGGGAGCTACATCCTTAAATTTCATCTTAGCTGTGAATTTTCCCATCAATTTCAGTGATTCTTGACTGTACAATTTAAGAAAACAATTGCCTGGGCTCAGCTTTACTGACTTAAACCTGCGTTGGTACAGACTTTGAGATATTACTGACACGGCTGCGCCTGTGTCCACCTCCATTTTCACTCTGGCACCATTAACACTCACATACACATTATATGGTTTTACAATGTCACCTGTACCTGTGTCCAATTCACCACTTGTGTCCATTGCAAACAGATCGACACCCCCACTATCAAAAGTCTGACCAGTGTCAATGCTAGGCTCCTCCACCATGCACCTGGATGGCACACAGTGATCCACTGCGTCGTCGCGGAGCTGCAGCTTGGCAGAGTAACCACCTGTCTGTAGATGATCATGGCTGCGCTGCTGGGGAGCGTTGGAAGCAGGGTTTCTCTCGCTCTGGGAAGCGTTGCAACCGTGGCTCGCCTGTTGCTTGAGAGTGCAGACACCGTGGCATGTCTCTTGCTTGAGAGCGTTGCACTGTGCCTGGTTCTCCAAACGCGATGCTTAGCATATCTCATGCTTGAGAGCGTTGCACTGCCCCTTATTCGCTGACTGCGCGGCCCCCTTTCCTCCTGGCTTGCGTGAGCGCCATGCTTTCGCGATGTGCCCCTTTTTGTTGCACTCATGGCACTCCACGTCTTTGAATTTGCACTCATTTACTTGGGTGCACTTTACTTGCTGCACCCAAGTAAATTGTTTAAGCAGACAACTGGAAGAACACTAATGCAGATATGCAGAAAACACGTAACTTGTATTGTATTTGTTCAGTAGACCACACTGTACATTTGCTCTACTACTTGGCAGGTGTCCTAGAGAGAGCGTGCCCTGGTGGTGCAGTACCTTTTGTACCTCGGCTAACAGCCAATGAGAACTCAGTATTAACCAGTACCAAAATAAAAGTATATCAAAAACTATTCCTCTGTGTTGGAACACCACAGTTCTGGTCTGACTCAGTTGATGAGTTGGTGAAAAAAAGTAAAAGTCAGCAACACAAGTCAAATGAGACAATTCACTTCACTCAGTTGTCATATATAATGTGAAACATATTCTCCAATACTCCCAGGAATACACAAAGACGTGATGGAAAGCAGACAACACACTGCTTTTGCAAATTACATATTTTGCAATGAAGAGACACTTCGGTGGGTTGATTTTAGCCCTGGTCATCAGGCATTTCAGCATTTGCATCCATTACATCAGGCAAATTGGAAAGGCATATGCAGAGTCCAAAAATGGGTAATTCTTCCAGCAGTTGAATCAGGAAGGGATCAGATCATGTGTTCATTTGGAAAAAGTACTGGGACCATGCGGATGTGGTTCCTTACTTCCTGATAGGCTGACAGAACATTACCACCATCCTTTGAGTCCCCTGCGGTACTCATTTGTACACACATACATGATTGTAAAGCCACTTTTGACTCCCAAAAATCATCATGAAGTTTGTTGATGACACAGCTCTGGGTTCCTGATATATCAGCTCATGTAGCATGACATAACATTGCTGACTTTTGTTTTCTTTTGGTACTTTATTCTTTAATGACCAAGCTAGATATCTCCATTGTAATAACCAAGACCAGCTGTAAATTTCAACAGGACAGTGTATATTCAGATAAATCCTTTATGATTTTTATGATGACTTTATTTTTTCAAAGCTCTCTGCACATACAGGGAATGTACTGTGTGTGTCCCCCTGTGGCTCCACACAGCATCTTTTATTTAGGTGCTCTGATTCTACAGTTTGAATCTAATGCATGATGATGATCACATGCATTTCCCATTTGAAACCACATGAACAGCAGCAGCTATAAGTCTGTACTAATCCATCCATGTGCTCTGAGTACAGCCTACATGAGGAAATTTGACATGTAAAATGTATTTTATTTTTACAAATGGTATAGTGAAAATGTGTTTTAAACTGTAGTTTCTGGACTTCAGACCACCCTATCTCTATTTTAATACTAGTTACTTAGACAGAGAGAGGAAATTAAAATCTTAAATTGAGTCAGTAGGCTTCTGCTTCAGATTAATGCTTAAATATTAAATCTGTGCTTTAGTGTTTGTGCAGCTCTACTGCAGCAGTTTGTTTGGAGTTTGGTTCCTGGATATTTTAAGTTTCCTCTGCTGAATAGGGAGCGATGGACAGGGAGTAAGGCAGAAAGTGAGGCAGAGAAGACAAAGACGGTTGGGATGGGGTTAAAAAAGCCAGAGAGGATGAGATCTTGGAGAAGATAACGGGAACAAAGACGGAGAGAGATAGCGAGGAGAAGATAGCCTGAGAGAGGGAGCAGCCTTCCAGAGCACAGATGCTGCTGGTGAATATTAGAGGAGAAGGCTGCAGTGAGGACATGGAGGTAAGAAGTGAACGGAGCAACATCAGTGTATTCTACTGTACTGTATACCTTCGTTAAGTACCACTTAGGGTACTGTTCACATTTAAATAAATAACAGTATCTGGAATTTTGTATTTTTCCCTGAGTGATAAAATAATCTATATTGCCACTCATCCAAACATTTAGATTCATTTGTTCCCATCACTTCCCAAAAATTCTACAATCAACTATAAGCTGTTTTATAAGAACGTGGAAGTGTTTGGGAATGACGGGGTCAGTGGATGATGAACCAACTTCATGTGGCCTTCTAAATTAACTCAAGAACAGTGGTCAGAGAGCTTCATGGAATAGGTTTCCATGGCCAAGCAACCATAAATCACCAAGTGGATCTGGGATTTGCCCCTTAGTTCCAATGAAAGGAGTGTGAGTTCTGCAGCACACAAAAACACAGTTCATATTGAAGCTAGATTATGAATGGGATGTCACTTACATTCATATGCAAGTCAATGCAGGGGAGTGAATCTTTTGGCAATATACTGTAGCGCAGATGTAATTTTGATTACACTAAAGTAAACAACCCCCTAGGTCAGTGTTTTTAGGGTGAATCTTTTTTCCTATACCTCATTTAGTTTCTATTTCTGCACTGGTGATACCATGTGTCTCTTACTTCCTCCACAGGTGGGTTGGATTATATGGATTTTATATGTGACCCAAATAAAATCTCAGCTAATTCCTAGTTAAAGTAAAGGAGGTATATTGAGTCAGTTCTCGCTTAGGAGCACATATACACCATCAGCAATTTGATAGTGCATTATTAAAGGAATATCAAACCCATAGCTATTGCTCTGGAGTACTGCTGGATCACAGGCTGCCCTGTTTTCAGGAGGAATTCAAGCCTCTGAATTTTTTATGTGCATCTTCTTCCCCTGTTTGAAGTGTGGGCATGAATGAGCAGCTCTGTATGAGTGTGTATAAAATATTGACCAGCATCTCGTCCTGTTCGCAGAGGCTTTCCATTCAGACATATTGGTGATGAGTCTCTATAAAGCCTCATTAGACAGAGACAAATGTACTGTTTGTGCTGCCAAAATTAGTGTTCTGATAGTGATTACATTAATAAAGAATCAGCAATTAGCATCTGTGAGGTGATGAAGTTGTCCTCATATTCTGTGTATGTTTGTCTATCGCTTGTTTTCCCTCCATGTCTTTGTACCATTCTCCAGAATCTATATTGTGGTGGTGTACTGTATGTTCTCATTTCGCGGTAGAATAACTCACACACACATTAGTATTTCTTGCATCTGAATAATAACATTATGGTAAGAATAATAAACATAGTTCTATAGAGCTTTACAACATATTTCTCTCCCACAATGTTGCCGTGAATTTCAATGTCTCACCATGAAACAGAAACTTGCAATAACTTTGGCATACTTTTTACAATTTGCAGCAAATGTCTTTTTATTTTAAGTAACCCACCCTGAACAGACCCAGATAACCATATTGACTCAGGGTCATAGTGCCACCTACTGGCAACAGGAAGTATGCTCAATGCAAACATCATCTGATTGTCATGAAATCTGCACAATCTACACATCATGTGCAGCAACATGATATTCGGCAGGTGTTTTCTAACACCACTTCATGGACATAACAGTAATCAACACTCCTCAGTTCATAGACCTGTCCATTGTTGCTTACAGTTTTAATGTTGTTGTTGCTCTTTTATTTTGTTGTTGCTTCATATTGAGCTCCTCTTAGCTTTTATTGGTTCACTCAGTGAATTATAGATAAAAAAACAAAGGTTTTCAGTGCAAAACATACAGAAAGAAAGTGAATCGAATGTCCTCCATTGTTCAAAATTTGCAAAACTCTCCATAAGAAGGTTTGCAGCTGTGTGTGCAGCGTCCTCTGAGCTGATTGGAACATTTGATTGAGGACTAATGATTGAAGTGGCTTTCATCACTCTTCATATCACTGCAGCAGTACTGAACACCTTCCAGGTGTAGGTGTGTGTAGATGCTGTTTAAACGTTGTTGCCTGTGAGAAGGTGAGTCATCACTTTCAGAATCTGATCAATACTGTAACCTTGTCTTTTGTCCTGCCATTTTGTAATAGTGGTTCCTTTGTTTTCTCTTTTCTGTCTCCCATCCTTCCTCATAAGTTATCTGGAGAAATCTTCTTGGTGAAAATCGTATAATCCATTTCAACATCTTTTTTTTTAATTTCCCTCTGTGCAGTAGTTACTCTCCAGACATTTTAGCTTTAATCTAAATTAAATATTTGATGCCAAAATATTATGTTTCTGTTTCTTCTGCATTAATGCTTTCTCATTACGTTCTTCATTGTATGACAAAATCATCAGTATTAAAACAATAAAAGATCTGAAACATTTCAGTTGGTGTTTAATGAATCTAAAATATATGAAAGTTTAATATTTATCATTACATTATGGAAAAGAATGAACTTCATCACAATATGAACATTTTTTGAGAAGGACCTGTAAATGTAGTTTTACAATTTTAAGAGACGTAGACAGTATTGTTGGTTTAGCAGGTGTAAAGACTGACATTTTTTGGTTTAAATTTGTTTTATCACTTATCACAAGTAACCAACCTTCGATTTCTTGAATAATTTAAAGTCATTTTGGTAGAGTGCATAGAACTACTGTGTCATAAAAGATGAGTCTGATCAAGGACTTTGTCAGTTAATAGAAAGAAAATAAGAGAAAGCAAAGAAAGACATGTGAGGAGGTGATTGTCTGGCTGACAGGGTCAGAGTGAATACAAACTGTATAAAAGCAGTTTCTCACCAATATACACACATACACCTGTTTTCTTGCCTTTGGACGACCGGCTGTGTTACTTCATATCAACAGTTCTTGGAACTTTCAGTAATTTAAAGACAATATTATGGCAGTCATAACATCCTGAGCAGTAGAGATACCTGCTTGACCCAAGAAAAGGGCAGACATCTGCTCTTTATCAGAATTGATTTGTTATACTTTTACTGGTTCTATTAACATATACAGTTTGATTGGTTGATTGACAGAATCCTAAATTCTCCTCACTTTCCTGGTCTAAATCTCTAAAGGTCTAAAGTTGACACAGACACACACACACAAACACACACACAGTCATGCTGGGAGGGTTACCTTTAGAGGGTCAATGCCTTCAGAACAGTTCTCGTCATCATCTGTGGACTCAGGCTCTATTGCTATAATTACAACACTTATTGTTGTGGCCACTGCACAACACATGAAAGTCAATGTATTAGTAATATGCATAATGTGGAAGACGTGTGTGTGTGTGTGTGTGTGTGTGTGTGCATATTTGTCATCTAATTTTCTGTCATACTACCAGCATTTTTTAGCACCTCATTTTGTTCTTGTTAGCTTTCTTTCATTCCTCCTTTTCTGTCATCCTCCCTACTATGTCTACCATATTTCAGTGTGTGACTGCCCCTCTCTCCTCAGGTGCTGTCTCTGGGTGCAGATGTGTTGCCAGAGTACAAACTCCAGGCTCCTCGCATCCACAAGTGGACGGTGTTGCACTACAGCCCCTTCAAGGCGGTGTGGGACTGGCTCATCCTGCTGCTTGTCATCTACACAGCCATCCTGACTCCCTACTCTGCTGCCTTCCTTCTCCATGACCAGGTGGGTGTGGACTAGTGTTTGTATCATTTATGATCAGCCTGCTGCTGTTGAATGATTTTTCTAAGCTCCTTTCCTCTTGCACACATCTGTCCCACTGGAATATGGTGAAAGCCTTTGTATTAGCAGCTAACTGTGAAAATGCAAATAAGGGTTTAAATTAAACTCTAAATCTCAGTGGCAGGTGTTGATTTCTGCCATTTTTTTTTCTCAAAAAAAGATCTATAAATGTTTTTTCTCACTCTGAGCCAGAAACGTCAACTTCAGTAGCAACTGCTTTACAGTCTTATATTACAAACTAACTATATTCTAAAGTCCTACACAATATTTTATATCCCCTCTCTAAAAGCCTTCAGCTCTTTGATTGAAAATGTCAAAAAAAATTAGCACATATCTTGAATGGTTTATCCAATATGGTATGCAAAGTAAGAATGCAAATTGGCACAATTAATCAGCTAATGCACCATTTGCAAATTTAAACATATGATTTAAGATTTTCCAAAATATCTTGAAAAACTCTACATTATATTAAAAATTGTTTTTTTTCCATTTCATCTTCTATTTATAGTAGTTTTAAGATTTTTTTTTCTAGAAGAAATTGATTATGCAATGTTAGCTATTTTTCTACTCAAGGTTTTAAAGTAATTATTTTACCCAACATAATAATTGTTTATTGTATAATTTTTATAAGGAGATAGAGATGTCTTAGTGTCTTTATATAGCCCATCTTTGTTTTGTCCATTGTTATTTACTGTACACACGTTACTGCATGCAAATCCATTTGAAGAATTAAGTGGCAACACTCTGTTCAGAGCATTCAATTCTAATTCTCCTTGCATGTCTTCTTTCTGTTCTCCTCCCTCTCCTCTCCTCTCCTCTCCTCCCCTCTCCTCTCTTCTCCTCTCCTTTCCTCTCCTCTCCTCAGGAAGACGTGCAGCAGAGTTGTATTTACTCCTGCTCTCCACTCAACGTAGTGGACCTCATCGTAGATATCATGTTCATCATTGACATCCTCATCAACTTCAGGTCTGAACAAACATCTGCAGAAGTATCTGTGGTCAAAAAAATCCAGTGCTTTGTGCTCACAAATCTGTTATTAGAAGAACACCAGTACCAGGAGAAATACCTATTGTTGTAAGACTGAATATTGTCTGTGCTTTTCCTCTCAGGACAACATATGTGAACACTAACGATGAGGTGGTGAGCCACCCCATGCGTATTGCTGTCCACTACTTTAAAGGCTGGTTCCTGATTGACATGGTGGCTGCCATTCCCTTTGACCTTCTGATCTACCGCAGTGGAGAGGAGGTATGATATCCTGATGGAGAGAGGGAAGCTGAGGGGGGTGGTGAAGAAAGGCAAAAACAATCTCCTTATATGCCATGAAGGTATGTGCATGAAGGGAAACATTCTTGTTGCACTCTGTATTTATTAACTAAATAAATAGGACACAACACATATTTGAAGGGGAAGAGGTGGAAGATATGGAATAAGAAAAATATAGACTATGGAAAGATTTGTGTTTCCAGGCAATTAACCCAATTCTAATTTCCCGAAAATGAATTGATCAAGCTTAGAAGCAGAGTATTTTTCATGGTGCAACATGTTCACCACTGTGTAATAGAGTGAGTTGGACACTGTAAAAAGCAAAACAAGAGGTTTGCGGAGCAACTCAAAACCTTAATATCATAGGCTCCAGACACCACAATAGTTTGAAAAAAAAATACCTTTCTGAAGTGCATGTATAAATATCAACACAACTATTGCGCTTATCTTAACATTTGTTATGCAGTGATAAAGTTAACAGAAAATAAAAGAAAAATCTTTCCAGAATAAATGGCTGCATTCATCCTTATTTTCATGTACACTGTGAATATACAGGCTGCACAGTATTATATTTTCAATATAATAGACATGCACAGGGCAGATTTTACTAGGTTTTTTTCCCAAACAGGGAGCACAACAGGAAGCTCATTGTTTAAGGTTTATTGTTGTCAATATGTTGTCCTAAAGTTTATAGACTACTTGCTAACAACATATTTAAACCAGAGCAAAATATGTTTCTATTATGGTTCTAATAACCCTCTACTGGTCTGTCGCAAATAGGAACATCACTGATTTCCAATCCATTCAATGCAAGTAAAAATACATGAAATGGGAAACATTCCAAGATGATTAAGCTTCCTACCAGTTTTTTTTTGTTTTTTTTTCAAAAATTTAAGTGGGTTTCTCTATGAGGATTCATGTCTGCCTGGTCAACTTCCATTATATTAAAAAAAACATCCTAAGAGAAATCTACACAGGTACTTCCCTCCAATACTGGAGGGATTGGTGAAAAGTATGGTCTACATGGTTCAGATATATACAAAGAACTTGGAGCTAGATTTCTAAAATACTGAACTATCCCTTTAATCTGTCTGCTTCTATTTTAAGCAAATACCATAAATCAGGGGTGCCCAATCCTGCTCCTATAGATCTACTATCCTACATGTTTAAGGACTCTCCCTAGTCCAACAGACCTGATTCTAATCAACAACTCACAATCAAGTAGCTGAAGCTTTCCAAAGGCTTGTGAATAATTGGAATCAGGTATGTTGGAGTAGGGAGATTCGCAAAACATGTAGGATAGTAGATCTCAAGAAGCAGGATTGGGCAGCCCTGCTATAAATAAAGTAACAGCGTCTAGTAACAGTGTCTTCTTAGATGCAACTTCTGCACCTGCTCAGTAAACTTTGCTATGCAAACACCTCCTTTTTGAAGAGAGATACATAAATCAAGTGTATAAAATATGTGTATCACAAAGTTAAAACAGTTATAAAATAATTAGTAACACTCAAAATAAGATGCAGTACTTCAAGGAAACATGAAGTGCAATACCCTTAAGCACAGTTACTCCGCTCCAATAGTTGAACGTGTGCTGGATGATTAAAAAATGAAGTAATGGCGTTTTTTTTTCATCACTCCAAATTTGAATTAAGGAAAAAGGGTGCCTGATAAAGAGGTAAAGGAAGAGGAAGAGGAATGGGTGGTTGGCGAATGAGTGAGAATCCCTCTGAGGATACTCTCCACATAATGGGAATAAAAACTACTGAGGCCTCTACAGTGGCTCAGGCAAGCGAAATTCCACTGGCAGAGTAAGTGGTACTGGAATGCATCTGTAAGTAATGGCAAGCATTTAAAGTCATACAAACTAATTTTATAGTGATTACGGCACCCACTAAGTCAGAAATGATGAATGTGGAACACCCTCCACCGCATTCAAATACTGCCTGGGGAAGGCTTTGCCAAGTTTTCCAGAAGAGCTACTGAGCCAAGAAAGTGGTGAAGTTCCTCAACAGCGAATTATTATTTACTGTGCGGACACACACACACACACACACACACACACACCTACACAAACCTACACACACACACACACACACACACACACACACACACACACACACACACATGTATGTCAAGTACATGTGAAGAAATTGACAATTAAATTGACTTTGACACACACACACACACACACACACACACACACACAGTAGGTACAAGGACACTATTTCTTCCAACTAATTAAAACCATTTTAAATAAGAATTTCAACATAACGCGGACTCTAAATAAAGTGCTTCCAAAGATTTGTTAACATACTCTGAAGCATTTAATCAGAAGATACATTTATTGACCTGCGTAGAGTGGTTGCACACACTGTGAAGCATCTTATCTGCCAATAATATAACAGAAGAAGAACTTATGGGTTCTCTCATTTTATTGTATTTTCAAGATAGACCCAACTTGTTTTTTTTCATGTCATTTGACAGTTTGACAATCCTTCAACCTTTTCACTCTCAGGCGTGTTCTGTTTTAATACTACCATCCAGAAACTCTCCTCTGCAACTTCCAGGTGTTGACAAAAAGAAAACATACCGGAGAGCCAATCAGATTATGAGTTTACATGGTTATTATTTTTCTTTTCATCAGAATACAAAAGGATAATGCACATTTTAAAATTAAAATGTTAACCCTGAAAAACCTAAATTGTCCTTAATTTCCTGGTCTTAAGTTATACAGGTTTTCACACAGACACAGATACACACACACACACACACACACACACACACACACTCACACACAAATAGATCAGGACTAGGCTCTCTGCCAGCACAGTAATTGGTTGTATTTATTGTATGGACACAGGGTGAAGAGGGAGTAGACACAGTAATGAATGAGAGTCAGGATTTACTAGCTCTGCTACAGTGAATCACACAGACATGGCCACAGCTGTTCTGGCTGTGTGTGCGCATGGTGTGCGTGCAAGTGTGCATGTGACAGGGTGGCAGCAGATGAGAAAAATGTGAGGAGATATCAAGAGACCAGACACTTTGTTTCTGACATGCTTCACAAAAATACCTTATCTCTTCTCCACATCAGACCACCACTCTAATTGGTCTGCTGAAAACGGCTCGTCTCCTGCGATTGGTCCGTGTAGCCAGGAAGCTAGACCGCTACTCGGAGTACGGAGCAGCTGTTCTCTTCCTTCTCATGTGCACCTTCGCCCTCATTGCTCACTGGCTGGCCTGCATCTGGTACGACACTTTAACACTGCCTGAGGAGATGGATTTTATACAGGATACAGTGGGCATCATATGGACAGAATGGTGGTGTCAAACTTCACAAAAGAGGTTTTTTATGTTTCTCATTCCACCACCACCATCGACCACCATTGTGTTAGCATATCATACATATGTACAGTTATTCACCGTAGATTCAATAATTTATTACCATCAATGACTGATTGGAATTTGTCTTGGTATGTGCTCAAGGCAGACAATAATACAGTACACTATAAATTTAACAAATTTATAGAGTACCAAAACAGTTGTTAGTTGCAGCACTACATAGACATAGCATACATACAGTTGTCTGTGCATGTTCAAAAGTGTCTTGAATGTTAGTTAAATGAGAGTTAGACTAAGTTGATGATGAGTTTAGGTCGTCACTGGCTCAAGGTATGTGCTGTTTTAAAAGTGTGTAGTTATGGACATAATAATACATGACCTCTTCCCTGAAGGGAGGGGGGCATTGGTTGGATGAAATGGGTTTTATCTTATTTTCTGACCCATTCTTTACCAATGTGTACGTGTTGTAAACATCAATCAGGATTTGCAGATTGACCTTAGTTAAGTTATTCCTGTCATTAACTGTACAGTTGCCGTACCACACTGTGACAGAGACGGTGTTAAGGCAACTGTTCATACACCCAAATCCTCCTACAGACTGTTAACATCAGCATCAGTATCTACTATATGGTGCAATATAATCATGTTAATATACAATTTTCTTAATTTGTACAAGGTATGCCATTGGCAGTGTAGAGAGAAATGGTTCAATTGGCTGGCTCCACACACTGGGGGACCAATTGGGAAAACACTTCAATGAATCTGTCCAAGGTAATGAGAGGAAAAACATATGTAATGTTGTGTTAAAATTGTTAGAAACTTGATGATCATGGTATATTCTATAACTGTAATCTTCCCCTCCAGGCTCAGGACCCTCCATCAAAGACAAGTATGTCACAGCGTTGTACTTCACCTTTAGCAGTCTGACCAGTGTGGGATTCGGAAATGTGTCTCCAAACACCAACTCTGAGAAGATATTCTCTATCTGCGTCATGCTAATTGGATGTAAGTACTGATGTTATGGTCAAAGTAACTTTGGATGTTAGTGGAGGAAACCCTAACCGTAACAAAAGAAAGCATTTTATTAGATATTTAAATTACAGCCAATTGACCTATAGTAATATGTGCTGACATGTGTCAGATGGAGAGACAACTTAACTTGTACCTAAAGTAAGTCTAACTAAGAGTATTTCAAAACCACATGACTTGTAGGAATTATAGCAACACATCTTTTCAGATATCCTTGAACATAACTGCTTCCATTCGTATTTAATATGTATCTAAAATGCTTTAAAAAATATATTTTTTCTCTCTTAAAGATAAATTATCTTTTTAAACTGCTTCAAATTAGAAGACCACTCAGGAGGAGAGCATGGTCAAAAAATGCAAAAAGACAGATGACCTTAACAACTAAGGACAGCAGTGCAACACGCAGATTCCCACACAATTTATTTCCAATCTTCTTTTTGATGTCTTCGGGGGCCCAGTGGCTTGTAGTCCTCACCAACTTTGGAATAATGACACCCCACAAGCAGCAAAGGATTTTACTATGAATGTAAAGATGTGACTGCCACCCCACCTGGTTTAAGAAGAGTCAAGTCAATTTTATTTGTATAGCCCAAAATCACAAATCATAGATTGACTTTAATGTCTCACTACTGTACTACAGCAACACAACATCCCCTGTCATTAAACAGTAGGCAACCCTCAAAGGGGTGGAGGTTTTTTTTTTCCTGGAGTTTTAAAACGTGAATTTTTATGACACCTACATTTTTTATGATCAAAAGCTATTACTTTCTTTCTCACAGAATCAGAGATCAATTGTGTCCCTTTTTACACATGAACATACTCACTCAGCCACAAAGCAGTTTCAGTGGGTGATGTAGATGGTGATGAGAGCTGACAGGAAAGGCTACCAGGAACCAACAGAACAACAAGGCAAAACAGACACGCATATAGGATATAACATAACAAAAAATATGTGAAGAAATTTATGTGTGAAAATGTCTGTCTAAATTCAACTGGAGTTGTAAATTCAATTCAATTCAATTCAATTTATTTGTATAGCCCAGAATCACAAATCATAGATTTGCCCCAAAGGGCTTTACAGTTTGTACAAAAGCAACACAACGTCCCCTGACCCTCGCATTGTACAAGGTAAAACTCCCTAAAAAAAACCTTCAACGGGGAAAAAAATAGAAGAACCCTCAGGAAGAGTAACAAGGAGGGATCCCTCTTCCAGGACAGACAGGCTGCAGTAGAAGATGTGTGCAGGTGGAAACAATACAGGGAAAATTGGACATTGCAAACAGAAAAACAGAAATGTATTGAATTTGGGTGTAAGTGGAGGATGCACAGGATCCATCACAGCTTCCAGGTGAACCAGGACAGCATCAGACCCTCCAACATCCGTAGATCCCTCTGTGGCTGCACTGCAGCATGCTCTGTGAATGAGAAAACACAGGGCAGGACTCCGGGAACACAGCAGATTTAAAGTACACTAGTACATTAAACTTGTATCTTATGTATCCTAACAGGAATTTGCCATTTTGATTTTGACTCCCTATTTTGGTGTGATAACCACTTACATTTTTACCAACTCATCCTAGGGATTTAGTCCATGCATCTTTTAATTTTTCACATGTCATTAAGACCCCATGGTGATTTTTAAGTTGTCATGCAAATACGGCTCTCTGATCCTCATATTTTATTGTAACTGCTTCAAATTGCATGTACATGACAAGAGCCCCTCCGACCACATCTCCATATGCTCATGCTGCTCATGTCATCCCACAGTGATAACAGGAAATCCTTATTTCACATCACCGTTGTCCAGTTTACTCAAAAATTCATGTGTGGAGATCACGTGACGCATCCATGGAGGTGCGCGCTTACTGAAGGAGCTCCTGATACAAGCCACCCTTTTTTATGTTTAACCTCGTTTAAATTAATGTGTTGCTTTATTGTCGCCTGCTTATTTCTCTAAATGTCTAAGGCGCGTAAACAGTTGACTTTAACGCCCTCATCTGCTAAGCAAAAGAAAAAAAAGTTACAGGGAAGTTCGGATCCAATGGCTACAGCTAGCGACGACATGGCGGACACTTTGGCAAGACTTGAGAGCGTTTTTAAGTCTGAAATGGCAACGATGAGGAGCGAACTAGCTTCTCACATGTCTACGATGTGTTCCAAAATCGACGCTTTGACAGGAGAGCAGAGAGATCAAAGGAGAACTCTGAATAGCCATGCCAAACGTTTGGACACCATTGAACAACAGCTAGTAGATCTACAAGATCGTAGCAGACGTAATAACCTCCGCCTGCTTGGGCTACCCGAAGGCATGGAGAAAGATGATGCTGTCGGTTTTCTCAAAAGATCTCTACCCGTATGGCTACCCACTTTGGTTGACAGAGAGATTGAAATAGAAAGGGCTCATCGCATTTACGCTAACGCCGAGAACAACAAGAAACCCAGAGTCGTCATTTTCAAGCTTCTGCGCTTCAATGACCGAGATATTATTCTACGTGAAGCAAGGAAACATGGACCCATTCGACTGGAAGACGGGGGGTTTCTCAGCCTTTTCCCTGACTATTCCCCTACTACTGCCAAGAAACGGAGCGCTTTTGTGACGGTGAGGAAAGAGCTTAAGGACAGGGGTGCTCAGACCTTCCTTCAGTACCCAGCAACCTTGAAAGTGACTGTTAATGGTGAGACTTCCTTTTTGCAAACACCGGAGGAGGCGCGTCAGCTCCTCCAGTCCTTATCCGGGGCTGCTGCCACAGGTAATTCTAGCACTATGGACTAATGATGCTTGGACTCTTCTTCTCAACGTTAGCCAAACTGGCACGATAGTAATGTTACCAACGTCGTTCTGATGGCTCTTTGGTTTAAATGGTGTTTTCTGTACTTTGTGATGACATGACTGTAACCTAAGTAATAATGATCACTATTATAGCTTACTTCTTCCCTTCAAATAGGCGACTCTAATTGGTTTTGAATCACAGGCCACCCTTATATCTTAAGTGGACATATTTTAAATTTCTCTTTTGGCCATGCTGCATTGTTATTTCTGCAACACTACCTAGCCTATCTTTATAGCCTAATGTAATTGGTTTTTTTTTTCTAACTTTTTTCTTTCATCTTATAACATAGAGGTGATAGTTTATCATAGATTTAATTTTTGATAATGGGCTTGTATTGGCTCCCAGACTGTGTGCAGTCCATTGCTGATGTCACGGATTACTATAAGGGAGAGTTGCAGACATGGGCCTGTTCTGTGCCCAGCCTGCATTGTGTGTGTTATTTTTAATGTTCCTTTACTTTTTATTTCTGGGATGGGAGGGGGGTGGGTTATTGGTAAACATCTTATTTGTCCAATGTTAAGAATCCAGAATATTTCTTTTTCTCCTTCATCTATTCAAATGTTTGATAGCCATGACTGATTTAAATATTCTTAGTTGGAATGCAAATGGTCTGAATGGTCCCCATAAACGTGTAGGTTTTCTAGACTTGTTGAAAAGAAGGAAAATTGATCTAGCACTGATTCAGGAAACTCATCTTAAGAAAGAGGATGTTCACAGGTGCAATAACAAATTTTACAAAGTGGTCTCTTTTTCTTCAGCTACTGATAAAACTAAAGGGGTAATGATATTAATGCGTAGGAACCTCTGTATTGATATACTTGATCAGGGTAGCGATACACATGGTAGAATAACTCATACGAAAGTTTTGATTGGAAATAGGAGGTTAGCATTTCTTTCTGTCTATGCCCCTTCTACCTATGATCCTAATTTCTTTTCTATACTGACCAGTTACCTCCTTAATATGTCAGACTCTGAGGTGGTGATGGGAGCTGACATGAATGCTGTCATGTCACATGACTTGGATAGATCAGGTCAGAGTGAATCACACTCACAGTCCCTCTGCACTGATAAACTTCGGCAGTGTATTTCTTCATTATCTCTTCTGGACTCCTGGCGTATGTCTAATCCTTCTGGTAGAACCTATACCTTCTTTTCCTCTAGACATAAGTCTTATTCACGAATTGATTTTGTTTTTATCTCTTGTACTCTTTCCTCTTCTTTACTTAGCTCAGACATATGCCCCATGTCATTATCTGACCATGGTAGTAATATTTTGAGAATGTCATTTGTTAAACGACCTCCCCGGGCGCCTCGTTGGCGGTTTAATCCTACATTACTCCGTAATGAGAATTTTTGCAACTCATTTAAGGCTAATCTTACAGAATTTATCAATATCAATAAAGGTTCAGTGGACGACCCACGAATAGTTTGGGATGCAGTCAAGGGCTTTATCCGTAACTTTTCAATTTCATATGCATCACATTTACATAGATCAAACATCAAGAAAATTTCTGACCTAGAGGCTGAGCTCACTTCACTAGAGGCATCAAATCAACTTTCTTTTTCTCTCCAAACTGCGACTAGAATTAGTGTGGTTAAAACAGAACTGAATCAGTTGCTCAAAGCTAAAGCAGAGTTCCTGATTCAAAGAACTAGACAAAATTATTATTTTAATGGGAGTAGGCCCAGTCATCTTCTAGCTCTACAACTGAGGAAAAATGAAAAGTTTGCTAATATACCTGCTGTAAAGCACCCATCTGGTGAACTTTTAACTGACCCAAAACGTATTAATGACACATTTTGTTCTTTTTATTCCAACTTGTATACATCTGAGTCTTCCTGTGACAAACCTACATTTTCTACTTTTCTATCTTCTCTTAATTTACCCCAATTATCTAATTCTGAGTCTGCTTCCCTGTCTGAACAGATAACTCTTGTAGAACTGGAAGAATCCTTGAAATGTATGAGCACAGGCAAGTCCCCAGGCTTGGATGGAATTCCTGTTGAGTTGTATTTCTCTTTTTGGTCTGAGCTGGGCCCACTTATGTTAGACATGATTAATTACTCAGTTGAACTTGGATCCTTTAGACAGAGTATTAATACAGCTGTTATATCTCTTCTTTTGAAAAAAGACAAGGACCCTACCTCATGTTCTAGTTACCGTCCACTTTCCTTGATTGGAGTGGATGTTAAATTGTATGCGAAAGTTCTGTCACGCCGATTGGAATCTTTTATGACAAAACTGGTTCATGAAGACCAAACAGGGTTTATAAAATCCCGCTCTGCCTCTGACAATCTCCGTCGTTTACTGCATATAATCTATTCTGCAGATCAATCAGAAACCCCCTGTGGTGTTTTTTCTTTAGATGCCATGAAAGCTTTTGACCGTCTTGAGTTTAACTACCTTTGGTCTGTCCTGGAGCATATGGGTTTAGGCTCTGGTTTTATTAGCATGATAAGGGTCTTATACAATAACCCAATGGCAGTCGTCTTAACAGGACAAATATGCTCACAGCCCTTTTCCTTGAGTAGAGGTACACGACAGGGCTGTCCTCTTTCCCCTTTATTGTTTGCCCTCTCATTGGAACCCCTGGCGCAGGCTATCAGGCAATCAAACATAATCCCTCCCATCAATATTAAAAATACATCTCACCACATTTCATTATATGCAGATGATATTTTATTATTTGTAAATAAACCAGCCTCATCCATACCACATATTCTGACACTGTTTGACCACTTCAGTTATCTTTCTGGTTATAAGATTAATTGGAGCAAATCTTGTTTTCTTCCTTTAAATTTTGATTCTAATTCCTTACCTCTCCCAGAGACTGCACCAGTTGTCTCCTCTTTCCATTATTTAGGCATAGACATCTACCCTTCTCTATATTATACTGTGAACAAAAACTTTAAGAAAATCCTGTCAAAAATTAGCTCAGATCTTTCAAATTGGACTCATTTACCCAACTCTTTGTATGCCCGCATATCAGTCGTTAAAATGAATGTCCTCCCTCGTGTCAACTTTTTCAGTGCCATGCTGCCTTTGCCTCCCCCTACTCACTTCTGGGCCCAACTTGATTCCATTTTACTTAAGTACATCTGGAATGGGAAGCGTTCTCGCATTAGGTTGACCACTATTCAGCGTAGTAGGATAGATGGAGGTCTCTCCTTTCCTAATTTTAAACTCTACGCTCAATCTTTCACTCTTCGCTCTTTATCAGTCTGGTTCAACTCCGATTCCAAAGTGGTATGGAGAGCTATTGAAGAGTCCTTGGTGGCTCCATATAATCTAAAAGACATAGTCTTTTGCAACATTCCAACTAAACAATGTAATCTACGCTTTGGCCCAATAATATCCCATCTAGTGTCCACCTGGAGATCTTTGGAAAGACAGACTGGTTCCATGCCAAAGTGGCACTATCACTTTCCTCTGTTTAACAACAATAAATTTTTATCCGGTAACTCTCCTTTTAGATGCTCTCAGTGGGAGGAGTGCAGTACTACTGTTCTTGGGGACCTGTTCAATGATAAAGGCCTAATGACATTTCAAGATATTAGGGCCCAGTATAACATTCCATCCTACACTTTCTTTATGTATTTGCGTATTAGATCAGCTCTCTGTGCCTATGGGCTTCCTTTGGATGCAGAGTTGCCTCCACATCCTCTTCGCAATTTAAAGTTCTTTAACAACCCTTCTTTTAATTCAGCCTCATCTATATATTCATTTCTCCTTGAATCTTTGTATAAACCTTTGGGAGTAGTTGCAGCTTGGTCTAGGGACCTACAAATTGATGCCCAAGACACTTTTTCTGAACACACATGGGAAGTAATAACAATGTCTTCCAAAAATCCCAATCATCAGATGATACATTGGAAATTAGCACACAGAATGTATTTAACACCTTTAAAACGTTTTCACATGCGCCTTTCTGTGTCTCCTAACTGCAATTTATGTCCACAAGGGGTACCAGGCATCTTTCTTCATTTTTTCTGGGATTGCTCAGCTCTTAACCCTTTCTGGCGTCAGTTAGCTAATGATATCTCAGTTCTATTGGGCAAAGATATCACCTTAACTCCCTGCATGTTTTTTTTAAGTGACTTCTCAGTCCTTGAACTTTCACTTTTTCAAAAAAACCTTCTTCTTGCTGCTTTTACAGCAGCCAAGAAGTTGCTCGTTACCCGCTGGAATCCTCCTCACTTAATGTGTAGGCGCATATGGGCTTTAAGTCTGCTTGATATAATCTCCTTGGAGTTATCAACCGCTAGGATACATGGGGCTAGTTCTCAGACACTGATGAGGTGGAGTGCTGCTTTTGACCGAGTTAAAACTTTTATTTCTGGCAATCTAGCCAATTAATATCTCTGTCTCCCCCCTTGAGTTGATACATTTATTTTCTCATATTCTTATTTTCTGTGTTTATTGTGGGAAGATGTTTGTCTGTATTTGAGTTTTATTTCATTTATTTTCTGTCAATACAGTATGCATGTACATCTACTTATTTGATTTGTCAATTGGATGTTTACCACAGGGTGGGTGGGGTTTTTAGGAAACATGTTCTGTACCTCTGTATTCTGTTATATGTTTGCTATTTCAAAATAAAAACAATTGTTCACAAAAAAAAAAAATTCATGTGTGATTACGATGGACCCCTGAAAGCACCAGCCCAAATTTGGCTATGTTGCTGCTGCCCTCTGGTGGACGAATGCCATGTTTGCTATTATAAGAAAATAACAGCATTTTTTACCTCTGCACTGGTCTCCCACTTAAGCTTTAACTAACAAAATGGTAGCTCCTTTCAGAAAATAAGATTGACAATCAGAGCTGTAAGGACTTCGCAAAAGGTTTGGTGTGATTTGGTGTTTCCAGACTAAATATACATTGGCAACTTTAAAACACAGGTCTGTTCTGCCTCTCCCTGGACATCTTTGTATTATTGTTAATGAGGAGTAGCGTTGATGCCCATTGAAATTTAATACATTTTATAATAAACAGATATTTTGAGCTCATTGTCAAAATCAGTTTCTCTAGAAAAGTTAGAAAAAATGATGAGTGGAGACAGAAAAACATTTTTCCTACTACTAGGTAATGCAAAAAATGAACAGTGTTATGGTAACATTGTACAAGTAATGTACCCCACAAAGTCCAGAAAAAGGCTATATGTGTTTATGGTCCTCCCCCATCTCTCAATCTCATAGCCCTGATGTACGCCAGCATCTTCGGGAATGTGTCAGCCATCATCCAGCGGCTGTACTCAGGGACGGCCCGCTACCACACTCAGATGCTGAGGGTCAGGGAGTTTATCCGCTTCCACCAGATCCCCAACCCCCTCAGGCAGAGGCTGGAGGAGTACTTCCAACATGCCTGGTCCTACACTAACGGCATCGACATGAACGCTGTGAGTTTCACTGACTTTAGTCCTGCTCCCCCACATCCTGTGTGAATGTCTGTTAATGCCATTGTACACACAAAGGCTAGAGGAGTATTTTGAGCCTGCGTTGTACGTTAATAGGATGATTGGAAGACTTTGTCTCAGCATGCATGGTCCGACCTCCCTAGAGAAAATAAGAATGATGTGAGTATTATAAATAATACACACACATACACAACACACACACACACACACACACACACACATTTTCAAACATGTGCAAAGTATAGTATTTGCACGATGCATCTACTGTACATCAGTTTTTTTCACATGCATGAAGACTGAGACTTTGTCTTTCATGCATACACACATTCTCATTGCACTGTACAGACATGTTTATTTACATACATTAAAACCTATGAGGAGGAACGAAACATGCATGACGTGAAATCATTTGATTCAATTGTGCTGGCTATGATTATATTTGAAAGAATGCGTCTCACAACTAGTACAAATATACCCTGAGACCCACAGGCAACATTCATGATTCATAAAACACACCACACACACACTCCTCTGTCTGCAAAGCTCAAGTATCAAGTATCATGGCTACAAACTGATAATTTCTCAGGACATTTTTTTTTGTTCCCACTCAAATATAATACTTTTTTCAAAACTGATTGCAAACTGAGTCAATATAATGTATTTATACTCACATTAGTGTTTTTAACAAAGGAGAAAATTCATATCATACCTGTGTATATTGTTTTACTGGAAAGAATCAATTTTGAGGAGAGAGCATCAATTTGAGTGCAGTGTTTTATTTTGTTTCCTCAGTGATGAGCGATTATCTCTTTTGTGTTTACAGTTTGGAGAATTCGAGCCACAGTTTCTGGAAATGTGTTTGGGAAAATTGTAATCACTCATACTCAAACTAAATAATTCAAAGCTGTCCTCTTTTATATGTTTGGTAGGCATATAGAATGATTATTGTGAACATTGTGATTCAATATTTTATATATTTCGATAAGGTTACTGCATACAAATTTTAAATTAACCATCAGTTGTTTTGCTTAAAAGATTTTTCTAAAAAAATATATTGCCTGGTGTTTCGCAGGTAGTAATTGAGAAGTGTTTATGCCTGGGGTCACCAATTCTGGTCCTGAAGGGCTACTGTGGGTGCAGGTTTTTGTTCCAAGCAATAACACACCTGATTCTATTAATGAAGGTCGTTAGCAAGGGCACTAGTGGTTGATTAGTATAAACAGGTGTGTTACTGCCTGGTTGGAACAAAAACCTGCACCGACAGTAGCTTCAGGACCAAGGTTGGTGACCCCTCTTTTAAGCCATTAAAAAAAAACTGATGAGTTGTTGAACTGTACAAAGTATATTACATAATATTGTAACTTATTTTTAGATTTATATTATATATTTATTTAGGAACATTGTTATTTGTGTTTTCTTGGGTTGTCTATCATGTGCAGAATCATGCACATAACCTGATTTCCATTAATGCCATATGTTAGTTCCAGTCAAGCCCTCAGCTTTTTTTTTTTCTTTTAGCAACTTCATCACTACACCTCTCAGTCAATAGTTACCTTAGCGTAGCAGCTAAGTTAACTCAGTGTCTAATTCGCTGTTACTCTTCCTCCTTTAACAATAATGGTGATCAAACAGATAGTTTGCATTAGTGATATTGATTGCTACTTTAGTTTTATTAATTTATTCTTGAGCCTGCAGCTGCTGAGTGTTGAACAAAACTCATCAGGAAGGCCAATCAGATTCTCTGTGAAGTGGAGGGCGTGGCAATCTGAGAGCTCACTAGCATAGAATGTAAAATAGATCATAAGAACCTCGATGAATCAAACAATTTACTCTCCAAATCTCTCTAAGTACTGTATCTGATTAAATTTTGGGACAAAGCCAGTGTAAAGGATGAGATTGTGTGGAGTGGGCAAGAATTGCAGCAAGAGACACTGGCTGCATCACTAAAAAATCCAACTTAAGACAAGCTTGGAATTTAGTATACCTGGCGAAACATGATGAAAGCCAGAAATGGACATCGGCTGGTGGGGAGATGAAGAAAGGAGCCTGGTGGAGCTGAAATAAATAAAATACCTTGAGACAGATGAAAGAGGGAGAAATGTAATGTGGGTGTTTCAGATATGTTCTGTTCAGGCAGCCTGAGAGGGACAAGAGAGGCCTGTAACCTGCGACTGAGAAAACTGGGGCTTCTCATGCTCACAGTGAACTCATTTAAATTGCTCCAATTATTCATATTAATAACACTCTACAGGCCTACAGACTCCAAAAGTGTAATACTGTTATATTAATAAAAAATCAATGCAAAGAAACTTTAAAAGTAGGGACTTTATAATGCAGATACATATCATCTAGATACAAACCACAGCTTCTTCTTGTGGTTAGAACCAATATCTTTAGATATATGTAAAGGCAAATTATTTCAGTCATGTTAATTTGTGGAATGGTATAATAGTCGTGAAAGATATATATCCCATTCTTTATCTCACTAGCTGTCTTCTTTTCCAATCCTTTCTTTACTCAACCTTCTTCCACTCAATTTATCCAACCCATTCTTTAATTCCCCCATTCATCTCTGCCTCCTTCCATCTCTTTGCCTCCTTCTTTTCTCTCTTCTTGTCCCCCACCTTCTCAATCCTCCTCCTTCTTGTCTCCTCCTTTCCTTCTTTACTTTACCCCCTCACTCCCCCAGGTGCTGAAAGGTTTCCCAGAGTGTCTCCAGGCAGACATCTGTCTTCATCTGAACCGGACTTTGCTACAGAATTGTAAGGCTTTTAAAGGATCCACCAAGGGCTGCCTCAGGGCACTGGCCATGAAGTTCAAGACCACCCATGCCCCCCCGGGGGACACGCTGGTCCACGCTGGAGACGTTCTCACTGCCCTCTACTTTATATCCAGAGGATCGATAGAGATACTCAGAGGGGACGTGGTGGTCGCTATCCTGGGTAAAATAATGTTTTACTGATTAAATTGACCATGAAAATCCTGTTCCTGTATTTATGTCTGTGCTTTTTACTGAGTTGGAATTCCAACTACTTTAACAAATAAAAAATGGTTTAAATGATGACACTAAGCATCAAGTTATTATTATTTTTATTATAATTATTATTTATAATAATAATAATAATAATTACCACCTTTCTTACAGGGGGTGTAGCTTTACAATAAATTAAAGTTAGAGGCTAATTAATTTGAAACAACTACAAATACTGAAAATACAGTATATTGCCAAACAGTCAAATTAATAAATAAATCAGTGTCCAAAGTAATTGAATGGGATTTGAAACATTTTCTGTTTTTTTTCCTCTTATTGTCTTTTTTTATAACCATCGATTTCTGATAGATTTTGTACTGTAGATTGCTATATATTACTTATAATACTAATAATAGAAAATCAAAGTAGCAAATTTCACATTTTCAGTTTCCAGAAATAAAGAATGTGATGTTATTATTCTTGTGCGGGCACATGCAATGGTGGACTTAACGGTGAGTGGTTGGGGTAAAACTGGAATGAATTTATGGGTACGCATCAGTACCTGTTCTTCAAGAACAGCCACCTACAACGGCATCACAGACATTAAAGAATATACAGACACAGTGACCTCCTACATCACCAAATGCACAGAGGACGTGACCCACATCAAGAGGATCACCATGCGGGCCAACCGGAAGCCATGGCTGACAGGAGCCGTCCATAGGCTGTTGAGGGCGCGAGACAAGGCCTTCAAAACTGGGGATGCATCAGCTCTGAGAACAGCGAGAGCCAACCTGCCCCGTGGCATCAGGAATGCGAAAAAAGAGTACACAAACAAGATAACCTCCCACTTCAAGGACAGCAAGAACGCACAGAGCCTATGGCAGAGCATTCAGGCCATCACAGATTACAAACCTGCACCACAAAGATGCGAGAGCGACATCACTCTGCTCAACAGCCTAAACAGTTTCTTCGCACGCTTTGAGGACCAGAACACCACTCACCCACAGAAAACACCACCACCTCTGCACGACCAGCCCCTGTGCCTGTCTGCTACCAGCGTGAGGAGAACACTCTCTGCGGTCAACATCCGGAAAGCAGCGGGTCCAGACAACATCTCTGGTAGGGTGCTGAAAGACTGTGCAGAGGAGCTGACAGATGTTTTTACAGACATCTTCAACACCTCCCTGAGGCAAGCCATTGTGCCCTCAGGCTTCAAACCTCCCACCATCATTCCTGTGCCAAAGAAATCCTCCCCATCCTGCTTCAACGACTATCGTCCTGTGGCACTGACACCCATTATCATGAAGTGCTTTGAACGACTAGTCCTGTCACACATAAAATCCATCCTGCCCCCCAGCCTCGACCCCTACCAGTTCGCTTACAGGGCAAAGCAATCCACAGACAATGCAATTTGCTCTGCCCTCCACCCAGCACTCACCCACCTGGACAAGAAAGACTCGTATGCGAGAATGCTGTTCTTAGACTTCAGCTCAGCGTTCAACACCATAATACCACAACAACTCATCTGCAAACTAGACAAACTGGGCCTCAGCACCTCACTCTGCAACTGGCTGCTGGATTTTCTCAGCCAGAGGCCTCAAGCAACAACATCATCTCAGACAGGATCATCCTGAGCACAGGGGCCCCAAAAGGCTGTGTGCTCAGCCCCCTCCTCTTCACCCTCCTGACACATGACTGCACACCAACCCACAGCTCCAATCACCTTGTGAAGTTTGCCGACGATACAACACTGGTGGGCCTCATCACCAACGGCGACGAGACCCACTACAGGGAAGAGGTAGAGCTTCTGACCAGATGGTGCAAAGACAACAACCTCCTGCTAAACATCAGCAAGACCAAAGAGATTGCTGTCAGCTTCCAGAGAGGTCACACCCAACACCCCCCTTTGACCATCGACGGTGCTGCTGTGGAGAGGGTGAGCAGCAACAAGTTCCTGGGGGTGCACATCAGTGATGACCTCTCCTGGACCACAAACACCGCATCACTGGCCAAGAAAGCACAGCAGCGTCTCTACTTCCTGCATAAACTGAAGCGGGCAAGTGCCCCGCCACCCATCATGACCACATTCTACAGAGGAACCATCGAAAGCATCCTGACCGGCTGCATCACCGTGTGGGGCGGGAGCTGCACTGACTACAACAGGAACACTCTGCAACGCATCGTGAGAACAGCTGAAAGGATAATCGGTGTACCACTACCCTCCCTGCAAGATCTTTACACCACCCGCCTCAGCCGCAAAGCTATCTCAATTGCCAACGATAGAAGTCACCCTGCACACAGTCTGTTCAGCCTCCTGCCCTCTGGAAAGAGGTACAGGAGCCTCCGCTCCCGCACCACCAGACTCACGAACAGTTTCTTCCACCAGGCCGTGAGACTGCTGAACTCTCTCCCCTCCCCACCCATGGGACTGCTGAACTCTCTCCGTCTCACCCCCAGCCCCAGCCAGAAGGAACACCGGGCTGGCAAACCAAACCTAGGTCCGCACGGGAGTCCAAGCCACTTCTTGATGAAGACCTTGACTTTTCTCTCCAGCTTCTTTACCATTGAGACAGGGACCACATAGATAGCCAGGGGCCACAACACCCAGGGAAGTAGGCCAAACTGGAAGCAACAGGACTTAAGCTTGCCTGGTAGCTGGGTATTGTCAATAGCCAGTAGGCAGGCATTAATGTCCTTGGAGAGTTGCTTGACCTGGTCTTTATCTTTCAGGCTTGCGTAGTAGCACCTTCCTAGGCTTTTGACTGGTTGCTCGCGTCAGCCAGCACTCCCTTCACCACTGAGATGCTGCATGACTTGTATGGTTTAATCTTCATGCAGCCCAACTGATGTTTTCCTGGAGTTTTTTTGAGTAACTTCCCGGTGCATGGGACAGTGGTAGTAAGGGTGGTAATGTCATCCATGTAGGCTCTAAAGGGAGGGAGGCGCATGCAGGAGCCGAACCTTTGTCCTCCCACGATGCATTTTGAGGCTCGGATAATAACCTCCATTGCCAGGGTGAAGGCCAGGGGAGATATGGTACATCCGGCCATGATGCCTACCTCCAGGTGCTGCCAGGAGGTGGTAAATTCAGGCCTAGAGAAGCAGAACTGCAGGTCCTGAAAGTAGTTCTTGACCAGGGTCGTGATGGTGTCCGGGAATTTGAAAAACTTGAAGGCGGTCCAGAGGAGCTCGTGGTGCATGGAGCCAAAGGCATTCACAAGATCCAAGAAGATCACATGGAGCTCCATTTTCACCTGTCTTGCTCTTTGGATCTGGTGCCAGATCATGTGGTGTGTTCCAAGCACCCTTAGAAGCCTGATATTCCTGTCTTCTTGACAGGAATAAAAGCAACGGGCCACAAACTGCAGATATGTGGCTGCAGATGGAGGAAAGCAACATCTTTTCAGGGTCTGAGGATTAACCAAGGGTCTGAAAAAGTGCTTGAGGGAAGAGAGTCAGGGGCCTCACATTGATCACTTCTTGCAGAAGGAGTCAAATCAGTCGAATGAAGTGGACGAAAACCACTGCCTGGAGAGCATTACCACCCCTGACACGGAAGAAGCAAACTCAAGCACCGAACCAACGGAGGATCCAACATCAGTAGTAGAATCCACCGAAAGCAGAGGATTTACGGAAACAAAGGAGGAAGAAAGAACATACAAGAACAAGCTTCTACAAAGATCCCTTTAAGTTTCTAAAGACTCTCTTTACCAAGGAGAAAAGCGTAATACTGAAAACATCAAAGAAAGATCTGGAGGAGCACCTGACAGCAACCCACTCAGATCTAAGGCACCATGAACACTTGGCCATTTTTCCAGACATTCCACCAATTGACCCACCAGAGCATCAGTCTGAGTGTGGTCCTCCAACTTGGAAAGAGGTGGAGAAGCTTGTCCATCGGGCGAGATCAGCATCCGCTCCTGGGCCAAACAGAGTTCCATACAAGGTATATAAAAATGCACCTGGACCCTCATAAGAATGGTGTGGCAGAAGCGGTCCATTCCCAAAGCATGGCGTCGGACAAGAGGGATTCTCATACCAAACGAGAAAAATGCAGCGGACATCAGTCAGTTCCCCCCATTTCCTTGCTTAACGTGGCAAGATCTTCTTTGGGGTGATTGCACAAAGGATGGCTGAGTACCTAAACAAAAACTAGTATGTGGATACATCTGATACATCACACAAATTCTATAGTGAAGTACAAATAGTAAATTGTGGGTATCATGGTACTACCTGAAAAACTGTGTATATATATATATATATATATATATATATATATATATATATATATATATATATATATATGTATGTGTGTGTTTGTGTGTGTGTGTGTGTGTGTGTGTGTGAGAAGGTGATGGCCCCTCCCCTTCTCATCTGTTTATAAGGGGGAACTGAATAGCAGAGAGAGAGTTCCCCCCGGACATGTTTGCGGGTGGCAAACAGGAAGCGCGACGCGTTGGACTGCATGTCTGATCCACCTGGTGCGAGGTGGATTGTTTTGCCTGCTGATGCAAGCGTATATGCTGCGGTTTTGTGTGTACCACCGTCAATAAACGTTTTGGTGAGTTCCTTTGCCTCCTGTCTCCACTTCCTTTTCTGGTTGCCCTGATCCCTTTTGTGGGGAGACCACGTCGGTCACTCACATTTGGTGGCAGCGGTGGGATCTGTGGCACCGCCTGAGAAGCTGGAGAGAGGAGGTGGAACTCGCGGGCTGACGGTGGTACCGAGAGGATCGGCGGCAGTGTCTGCGAAAGTGTCGGCGAGACGGTTGGTGAAAGTGCTGGCGGAGACGGTCGACGAAGTGCCGACGGAGATGGTCGGCGGAAGTGCCGGCGGAAGTGCCGGCGGAAGTGCTGGCGGAAGTGCCGGCGGAAGTGCCCGGCGGAAGTGCCCGGCGGAGATGGCCAACGGAGATGGCCGGCGGAGATGGTTGGCGGAGATGGCCGGCGGAGATGGTTGGCGGAGATGGCCGGCGGAGATGGTTGGCGGAGATGGCCGGAGGAGATGGCCGGCGGAGATGGCTGACAGGTTGCCGACAGGACGCACCAGGACAATGGCGGGGCTACGACCGGAGACAGAGAGTGGTTGAGCGGGCCCCGGGAAGGACACAGACCATGGTCGCGGACTGTTGTCTCGCCACCCAGTTGGCGAGACTCCAGAAGGGAAGGGAAGTGTGAGAAGGTGATGGCCCCTCCCCTTCTCACCTGTTTATAAGGAGGAACTGATTAGCGGAGAGAGAGTTCCCCCCTGACATTTTTGCGGGTGGCACACAGGAAGCGCGACGCATTTCACTGCATGTCTGATCCACCTGGTGCGAGGTGGATTGTTTTGCCTGCTGATGCAAGCGTATATGCTGCGGTTTTGTGTGTACCACCGTCAATAAACGTTTTGGTGAGTTCCTTTGCCTCCTGTCTCCACTTCTTTTTCTGGTTGCCCTGATCCCTTTTGTGGGGAGACCACGTCGGTCGCTCACAGTATGTGTGTATGTGTTTCAGGTATTACCATGACTTTTTCATGTATTACCTTTCTCTTCACTTCTCCCAGGAAAGAACGACATCTTTGGGGAGCCCATCAACCTGTACTCCCGACCAGGTAAATCAAACGCTGATGTGAGAGCTCTGACCTACTGTGACCTCCACAAAATCTTCAGAGAAGATGTTCTGGAGGTGCTGGACATGTATCCTGAATTCGCAGACAACTTCTGGAACAACCTGGAAATCACCTTCAACCTCCGAGATGTAAGTTTACAATCTCCTCACAGTCAATGAAATCTGAAGCAGCAAAACACTGAAGAGTAGGATAATTGATGGCCCTGCATTCTCCCCATCTATATATTTATTGACCCTGTTATATAGCATCAGTGGTGGAGAGTAACTAATTTAAAATGCTTAAATACTTTGAGGTACCTTTGTAGAGTGTGGTCTGAACCCCTCTGACTTTTGCCATCTTACAAAACAAAGTTGCTATCATGTCCTTGAGATATTAACAGCTCCACCACATAGTGATTGTTCCCTCTAAACTTTCCACATGTTCTCAGTTCAGTAACTGCTCCTAGCAGCACTCGAGATCTCACTACTTACACTGGAAGCCCTTTTAACCCATTGCTAACAATCACCACCAATGGCTAAAATAAGACAGAGAAGCCTCTGATAGCTATGACTAGAATATTTTATGTACCTTTAATAAAGTAGGATTTCCTGTAGGACCTTTAATATCTGCAATTGAGTATTTTTACATTGCTATACTGACCTAAATATTTCTTCGACCACTGCACTCTATAGACACTTATACATTGACCTCATTTCTGATTTGAGTTATTGCATTCTTTGCAGTGTCTCTCTCAAGAGTCTCATCAATGCTGTTTCTCTTTTCAGACTAACATGATCCCTGGGTCCCCAAGCAGCGAGGACTCTAAATGTGGGGGATTCAACAAATTACGCAGACGGAAGTTATCGTTCCGACGTCGCACAGAAAAAGGTGCAGCTCCTCTCTCATTTAAATGGTGCTGTTATAAAAATCATCAGTGCTTGTGTGTAAATATTTAGTTTCACTCATTCTGTTATGGTCTGACATCCTTTCTATTGTCGTAAAATGTGGCAAAATACAAGTCATTTAGAAATTGGTCCTGTTGTGACATCAGTGGACATTAGGAGCCCTTGGAACCATGTAGCTTTCTCCTTCTGAAGTGCTTGTACTTGACTTCTATCACACCTCTATCCAGATGATGCAGATGCTGGCGAAATAAAATCATCCCATATGATCATGCAGCGAAGAAAAAGGGAAGCAGTGAACAACCAAAAACAAGAAGAGGCATCTAAGAGACAGTGGGAGGCACATAGCTCAGTGTCTTCACACTCAAGTGGTGATGAGGTACGATTCCACTAGTTCATCATATTTGATTCACAAATACATACTGTAAAAAAACAGATATTAATGTCATTCTTACAGGGGGAAGAGCCAGTTGTGAGCAGCCTCGCCCCCCCAACTGCGATGCTGGAGAATCCCCAGGCTCAGGCCACACCCATGCACTTCAGCGATAACACTGAGGGCGAAGAAGACCCCAAGACCGGCAACACCTGCAATGCCCTGTCAGGTACATCACAATCCAATGGCATGCCCACACAGAAATGCTTCATACCCCGACTCACGTCTCTCTTTCTCTTCCCCTCGTCACAGGTGCATTCTCGGGCGTGTCCAACATCTTCAGTTTCTGGGGGGAGAGCCGGGGGGGCGGTCAGTACCAGGAGGTTCCCAGCTGCAGCCTGGCCTCTTCCCGGCCCCTCAATACACCACTACACAGCCTGAACCGCGAGCAACGTAGCCAGCTGGACACACGCCTGGACCTGCTGCAGAAACAGCTCAACAGGTATGTCTGCCGCCGCGTTGGTGTAAAAAGGAAAGAAAGAAAGAAATTTTTCAGTTCCTGTAGCCTTAAGTTTGATGAAGTGTTTTTGTCAGGTCTTGAGATCACTGACTGTGTGTTTTTATGCTGGTTATACCACAGCTGTGAAGGCAATCCAGCTGAATGTTCTGTTCAATGATTGACTAGGCACCCTGTGGATGGCCTGTATCAGCGGGCTGTATATGTGTGTGAGGAAATTTGGATGGGAAGGGTAGAAGTGTAAGGGTTTAGTGACCCCTTCCCCAGATTCTCTATTGGAATTAAGAAAGTTGTGAACAGAGCATTAGAGATCAGCAGAATGGGTCTTAATTAGCTTTGTAAAGGCCTTGGAATACGGTATCTGTGGTTATGGAGTCACACACTTACATCACACATTTGTCTGTTTGTATGGTGTAAATTTTGGTTTAAGATAAGATAAATATAAATTTCGAGGGAAATTAGATAGCAAATGATAGCGGGCTGAGGAGAAATATAAAGCATTAGCAAAACTGCTAAAAACAGAGGTTAAAAAAAACGTTTACTATACTATAATAATAAGAATGGAATTTCTCTTTTTAAGAATTAGAGGGGAAACAACATTTATACATGTTACTAACAACCTTAATTGCTTAATACAAGTAAAAAAAATATATGGGTCTTCTTTTTTAGCAGTCCATCCTTACAATTATGATTATATTTACTTGCCAAAATTAATGAAATAGCAGAATTATAAGCAAGAAGTATCTGGATGTGTAATTTATCAACTGTAAAGTTGTTTTATTTGTTTTTGTATTATATTTTTATGACTGTATTTTTACATTTTGTAAAAAACCTTGTCTAAGAATTAAACAATTTTTTTTTCTACGAATTCAGTTGGTTGCAACATGCAACATTGCCATTTGCTCTGAAACTCCACACTGTATGTTTAACTAATTTAAAAAAGGAATGATTTCACAGAAATAGTTTGTATTTAAACTGAGTGATACAAATCAGGTTTACAGGTGTGCTTATTTATGGTTTCACTTTCAAATAAGTACTTGAAGAAATAAGTTTACACCTTGTGCAACTACTCACAGTCCTTGACATCACTATTCACTGTAGTGGTAACAATAACCAACAAAAAATGTGATTTCTCACAAATGTGGAAGACCCATTTACTTCTATTGTAACAGGAAAAGTCATGTCCTCCGTCTAGCCTCGAACAGCTGTTTACCTCCCGTGTGCTGTGCACAGGTTGGAGAGTCGCATGTCAACAGACATCGGAGCCATCATGCAGCTACTGCAAAGACAGATGGCCCTTGTTCCCCCCGCCTACAGTGCCGTCTCATCCCCCCCCCAGGTAATAAAACTAACACACACACAGAAAGAGATAACAAGAGAGAGAGAGAGAGAGAGAGAGAGAGAGAGAGAGAGACAACAGAAGTATTTTAGACATTATTTTATCATGATTTAAGTATGTCCAAAAGGGATCTTCAAAATGTCCCTTGTTGGCATTTCAGTCCCCTTGGTCAGTGTGTAACAACGTGGAGGTCCACTCTTAGATAGATACACAGACACACACACACACACACACACAAGGCAAGTACATTTATCAACATGATGTCTGCTGTCACAGGGATAATTGTCTCTCATAGTTCAGGTCTAAGACAGCCAACCAACATAAGCCAGGATAACAGACAGCTCACTGACCCAGACAATGTAGAAAAACAACATGCTGTTTCCTCCACAGACCTCACCACACACTGGTCCGGGTCCCGGACCAGGTCCAGGAGAGAGAGCGCTTCAGGCAGACCCTCTGGCCTCTTTGTCACAGGTGACATTTAACATTCCCAAAGTTTAAAATAATGAGGTAAATATAAATAGAAGTGATCTCTGTTAAAAAAAAAGCATCAGCTTCAGGCTGCTCTGAACAGTTTTTTCTATTGTGGCCTGAACTGATGTCAGCTTGTGCCCAATTTCGTTATATGGCCACTAACTCACTGCTCAGAGTAAAATCTAAAATAAGTATTAACAATTATCCAAATATCTTCACGTTTCGCTGTCTAAATACATTTCTGTCTGTAAAGGCTCTAAACAAAATTAATGATAATTTACACGTTACATTCCATATAAAGCCTTCAAAATAAAACTTTCCATTCAAATGAATTTCATCTGAAGGACCAAAAGCAAGAAGCAGGGAATTTATCTGTTGTAACTTAACACAAAGGAGCTAAAGCATACAGTTGCAGACAGGGGGGGGGATGATCTGCACCATAAAGGGCCAGTGTAAGATAAATCAGGAGTTTTTTTTTTATTTTTACATTATTAATAATTTCAAAATGTAACATTTTTTTCACATGATTCATATCTCTGGTGTCTTTGACTCGACAACATTATTTTGTGTCTGTCATTCCTGTAATAAGGCACCAATAGTATTACTGTGACTTTGGCTTTCATAATGTCATATTTATTTGAGTTCTCATCATATAACTCAAAATTGCAGAATCTCTACATAAAGTGCTTACACTAAAAACAAATTACAATTGGATCAATTGTATAAAAAAATCAAGTAATAAATATTAAGTAATCAAATTATTAAATTAGTCTAAAAAATTCTGTTTAGACTAAAGATTTTTTTTTTTTTTTGATCCAACATTGAATTTTTTCAGTTTAGTGCAGAAGGAACATCAAGATAATGCAAGCCTTGATTGTCAGTGTGACACTCAGGGCACAGAGGAAGGTTTTCACTTACATTAAAGTACATAAAACAACTCTAAATTAGACTTTTTGAAATATTAAAGTGTAGAAGGCAGTCCTACTGACCTCTAACATTCCCCTGCAGATCTTGGATTCTCAGGACTTCAAGGAGTTCCCGGCGTGTCCTGACTCTGTGACGACACAGCAGTCATCTCTGATCCCCACCACCCAGAACCAGCCAGCACCCCCTGACTTTGACAGCCTGGGGCAGCATCTGGAGCTGGAGCTCAGACTGAGACCAAGGGCGGCAGTCATTTCAGGGCCAGTAACAGCTTCAGGATTGGGACTTAATTTAGGGAGTGGGGCAGTGGGGTTGCAGTCCATGATGGGATCCAGCTTAGGAGGAGAGCTAGACTTTGGTATGGGGGCTGGAGCCGAGGTACTTTCATTGGATTCTGAAACACAACGAAGGCTGTCCCTCCAAGAACCACATACACTCCTGGACTCACGGACACCACAGAGACACACCTCTGACCCAGGGGGGAGCTAAAGAGAGGTGGAAGAGAAGGAGAGTGATGACAGATGAATACGATGACTGAAAGGGCAGGAGAGTTCATCCTTGAAGTCCCAATTCCACTATTCCTGATGGCACTTTGGAGGCATCTACTGTACCCACCACTTAAAACATTTAGGGTCTCTAACTATCTATCACCATTGACAATTCCACCTCTGAACTCTCAAGTAAGGACACACTGCTCAAAAAGAGTGAAGCCAGGTAGGAGGTTGAAGGAATGATCCCTCTCCTTTGACCAGGAGCTTTCTGAATTCCACAAAGGTACATCCTTTAACCAAAACCACAGACAGAGCAGAGACTTGCTCTGCCTCTCTATGATTACAATCCTCCACCGATAGTGACACCTCCATGACAAACATAAATGATGCTATCCTGTAGATCACATGTGTCAAACTCAGGTCCTGGAGGGCCGAGTGGGTGCAGGTTTTTGTTCCAACCAGGCAGTAACACACCTGATTCTACTAATCAACCAATAGAGCTCTTGCTGAGGACCTTCATTAGTAGAATCAGGTGTGTAACTGCCTGGTTGGAACAAAAACCTGCACCCACTCGGCCCTCCAGGACCTGAGTTTGACACCCCTGCTGTAGATGAATCCCTTTACTGCTGTATCCAGTGTAAGATGACTGACGAGATCAAGCAAAGTCAATAATGGACAAAAACCAATAACAAAACAAGTAGCCATTTAATGTCTTGCACTGAAGATACTGTTTATATAACAATATATATGTCCGTGGAGCTTCCGAAAAAACTCACAAACTGGTTGGTAAATCGTAGTGTTAGCTGGCCTAACAGGAATCCTGCTGTCTCATTATGTCATTGGTTCTTTCCCCTTGACCTGCCTAACCCTGCACATCAGGGGTGCGAACCGGAGGGTTAAAAGCCATGAATTTTCTTGAAAAAACATATCAGCTGCCCTACCATAAGCATTGTAGAGAGAGTGAAGAACATGCGACATGCTCAGGCAGTGTCACCAACAGGTAAACTGGCAAACTTACAAGTTTACTACAAAAGACAATTTCACCCAAAAAAAAACAAAAAAAATTATATATATATATATATATATATATATATATATATATATATATATATATGTGTGTGTGTGTGTGTGTGTTTCCCACTTACTTATATCCCACTTACCAATATACTATACTGATTTCATGAGTAAAGATGAGGGAAAGTCACGTTTGATCATCAAACACTGTCAAGAGGTGGAGTCCGCAGCAGCTTCGAGTTTATCACGGTTGAATTTGCTACCTCAGATTTCATTGGTCCTCACTCTTGTCAGCGGAGCAGGCGCCCAGAACGCATTTACCATTGTACATATGAGCCTGTCATGTGTAAATTTACAAGTTTGCCAGTTTACAAACCAGCCGAATGTGTTGTTATTCTAATGTACAGAACAATATGCAAACACTGGCACAAAGAGGCAAGTGAGTGCGCTTTAATCGTATTGTGTGTAGGTGTGTGTGTATGTGTGAGTGTGTGTGTGTGCTACGTTCAGGTCCAAAGCTTTGATTTTATGTGTTTTTTGATCCTTTCTTTGGTCTGTTTGTTTCTCCGATGTTTTCTTCACACACTGCAGAGAGAATCACTGGATTCTTACTTCCAACTGATGTTACTGGCCATCACAGAAGACAAGTGACGGATTCTGTGTTCGTTTTTGACTCTAGATGGCACAAATAAAAAAAAATAGGATTACATACTGTAGACTTACAAGGTCCTCTAAATCCATCCAAGGCTTTCCACCTATACGGCAGTGGCAAACCTGAGAAGAAAAATGATTCCATAGCACTGAAGCCATTTAATTATTATTGTTTTCCTAATAGCTTCCCACAGAAATACATCCCATCTTTTCGTCATACACTGTTAGCAGAAGCTCCAACTCGCTGACACAGACTCTGAGAGATGTGAATATGCTCGGACACACCTTATTAATAATGTGAAATAAAACATGTAGCGAATGGACACTGCATGCACCAACTGGTTTAACAGGCCACAGTTAAATTAATGTCACATCTGACCAGCCATCAGTTACTAGCTTTTGGGTTATCCATATTTAAATATGGTTAGACTTGAAGCTGGTTGTCACTCCTCAGGTTTAAATGTGGCTCAGTGTAGAAATAATATTTGTGCTGTCATGCTGTGTGATACAGATTGCCCTCAGACAACCACCATTTTTTTTAGAACAAGGGATGGTAATATAATGTGTTGAAGTGAGGCAACATCCTTCATTTATCATCTACTTGCATCATAATCCATTACAGTAAAGTATTCATCATTTGGTACAGGATGTTCAGTTCTGCACCTGATTTTTTGGTACATGACCCAAACAATTATTTTCAAAATATTGATCTACAGACATACAGAACAATAATTCTTGAGCAGAGTTAACCCCCAAAATGTTGGCGGTGCACTACTTAGCTATAGCATCTTCATTCTTGTTAGTTAGTGTAGCAAAAGTAGCCTGTTGACCCTGCAGTGTTATCCTGGATAACATACAAGACCAATGTACTTATGCTAAATTTTCATTTTCTTTCATTACTTCATCTGGATTTGTGGTATCTTGTCAAATACTGTCCAATTAGTAACCAGCGTGGCTGGGAACGTGAGGTGATGTGCTAGTTTGCATTGTAGTTGGTTGTAATTTAGTATTAGAGAAAAAATGCTAGGCCATTCTGTCAATTATGAAAAATAAAGCTGGAGCAAGAACAGTTCTGTTCCAGTGTGTTGCAGCATATGATGTAAGTGGTTGGTGATGGCAGATCCAGAGTGGCTCTGGTCAAATCCAATAGTTTTAAACCCCAACAGAATACCCACCTTTGAATGGACAGACTTTATTATGAGTCTGGAGGGATCTGGCTAACAAAGTGGATTACAATTGTTAAAATATGCTCCTTTATCTCTAGTGAAATAATATCACATTTTCCCCTCCCTTTGTGTGGTGGTCACCTTCTTATTCCCCCATTAAGTGCAGTTGTTCAGAAGGATACAAAAGGTTGTTTTCCTTTTTCACTACAGCGCAACTATACTCTTTTAGCGATGGATATTGCCAATAGTCCACTGTTGGATTTTACATGCTTCAAAGCAAAAGAAAAAAATATAATTATATATATATTTTTTATTCTACCGTATTGAACCATGATCCCCAAACCAAGATAGATACCAAAGGGTGAATTTATTATACCATGAAACAGCTAGTGACAAGTACTGTGTGAAAAAAAACATGTAAAGCAACTCTGTAAGTAACAAGGTACAAAAGAAGGCAATAAAAATCAAATTATGACACGGTACATTCATATTATCTATGGTAGATGGTTTGGCAGATTTTAGTGTTAGCTGATGAAGATCATTTGAAATGAATAGTTTCTATGTGGCTAAAACACAGCTTGATTAGCCTCCAACTTTAAAATGAAATTCTAAAAATGTTGTTTCCTAGCAGTTTTTGGACCTTGAAATGTTTATTGCACGTTTATGTGTCATATTCCCTAAATGTTAACACAGCAAAAACATTTTTGTCTTTCCGGACAATTCCGAAAAAGTCAGTTTAATGAATTTGCACAACATTCTTAGAACATTTTTGGAACAGGAAACCAAACCCTAATAAGAATGGTTTGGGTACGTTTCTTAGGTTAACTAAACATTAGCACAACAATCCTAAATGTTATTGGCAGGGTTACCAAATAGAAATCTGGTAGAAACATCCTGAAAATGTTATGGGTACACTATTTGTTAGTTGGGTATATCTTTAAAATTCACTTCAATACAGGATACTGTAATTTTTTTTTCTCTACGGGAACTATGGTGATAATTCAGTATCATGACAATACCCTGGTGGATAATGTGGTGGTTTCACTGTTAGAATTTATGCCATAGTCCAGGTGAATGCCGTTTTGATATTATGCAAAACAGGTAATGCACATGTAGATCGACTTAAGTTTGTTTACCTGTTCAAAAAATCATCTGCAGAATGCAGTTAAGCATCATACATATTGTTATTAATTGACTTACCAATTTCATAAACTAATGACCATATCAGGAATGAAAACATCCTATTGACTTTTGATTGATTGATTTTATCATTTCTTTCACCCTATTTCAAGAATAGGGTGATTTTCGAAGAATGGAACCTAGCAGTGAAAAAATAAATGGAAAAATAAAGAAAGAAACCGGGTGGAAGCAGCACAATAAAGTGAGCACCTGTTTTGTAACAATATTTGTTTTATTTAGCCTAATTAATTAAGAGAATGTGTATGAAGTAAATTAATGGTAATATTATTGATTCTTTACAAATAAACATGGCCTAAGAGTTACAATAGCATGCATAGCTGCATCAAAAATGTTTAACACACTGCTACATGGGAACCTCTCATGTAGGAGAGGGTGCTTTCCCATTGATAGCACCAAGAGTGGGTGCAAAAATACTTCCATGAAAGGGAGTTTATTAGTTTTGAGTTATCAAGATAAAGGGCAAAAATCATAGCCTGACACTTTTTAAATGTCTTCCCTGATCCATAGCAGAGGAGGACGAGCCTGCTGAAGTGCAATAAAACCTTCAAACACACATGAGACTTGTAGCAGCTTAATCCCATTCTGTTCATGTTTTGGCATTTAAATTGTGGAACAGTACAGATCTGTAATAAAGACTCAGGAATGTGTCATCTGTGTCATCAGGTTCATTTTGCTCCTTGTGGTAAATCCAAACCAACCAATCATAAAGAAGAGAGGAAACAAGCCACATCCTCATCTGTCATTCTGGTGAATTTTCCCTTTAATATAGAAACATGACAATATTGTGGTTTGCTGCTTGCTGGTCAGAATTATTATTATTTTTTGTTTTTTATTTTAGGATATGATGGAGTAAGTGAAGCTTTTGTGTGTGTGAGTGTGTGTGTGTGTGTGTGTGTGTGTGTAAACATGTCTATTCCCATGTTCTGGTGTTCATACTGTATTTATGAAATTTATGCTCACTATATTTATTCATATTTGTGGTTATATTCGCTTGCTAAGCAATATTCATAAATTCATTATAATTATAAATAATTACAAATGGATAATTTCCGAAATGCAGAGCACCCCCATTCAACATACATTGTGCGAGCGGCCTATAACTCAATTAATGTCAGTGTCTCCCATACATTGATTGGACAATGTAACGTCACGATGTGTCAACAATATATAACAAATGATCATTGGTGACAAACTCACATGAATTCTCTTTAGTACAACACCAGTATTAGGGCCACACTAAGAAACTTTTAGTTTGTAGTAATATTGAAATTAGGGATGGACCAAAATAAAAATGTGTGGCCGAAGCCAAATTATAAAATGCTTGGCCAAATACCAAATTCAACTGTAAAAATAATGGAATACTTATTAATTATTTTTAATGTTGCATAAATAGTCCATAATACATGTTTAGACAGATTTTAAAAGGAACATCTGGGAAATATATATATAAATACCATCTGCTCATTATGGTGTAACAGGCTCAATGTGTCCATAAGCCCCAGGAAAGACAATGTCCTCCAACACTAAACGGTTGATTATCCAAAGCCATTAATCACCTTCTTCATGTTTCCATTTGGTTTTAGCCATTGCAAATGTTTCAGCAACAATAGTTGCAAACTGCAATTCTCTTTTCACTCTCTGATACATTAAAACATATCTGCACTGCCGACATTTTAGCAAATGTGCCAGATCACCACGTCACTGTACGTTGTTTGATTGTGTGATTGTTCATGCATGCTCTTCTTCTTTTTCTTCTTCTTCTTTTTAGGGGTTTTAAGGCAGTTGACATTCAATAAGTTGCCTTGCTACCATCTGCAGGTCAAGTATTTTATTATGCATCACCGAATGCGCCGTTTTTTTTAAATATTTGGCTGAATATATTCAGTTAACGAATATTCAGTGTATCCTTAGTTGAAAAACAATACTATGAGGACTAGTCATATGAAACTATACTTTGGAAGGTTTCACAAACAACAAAGAATTAATCTTTTGACATATCAGCATTTAAGTATCAGGACTTTTAAACTATTGTGTCTGAACAAAGAACACAAACTTGAAAAAAAATTCCTCTTTTGCTGAAGAGGAAATTGTTTTCTCATAATATTATAAATGTATTCTCAAAATGTAATTACCTTAATCTCATAAAATTATGACTTTATTGTTATAAAACCTTGACATTATCCTTGTGAAACTATCACTTTGTTTTTTCTAAAAATATGACTTTATTCTCATAATATTATAACTTTATTCTGATATTATGACTGTATTCTTATAATATTACTTGAATTACAAATACTGTAACTTAAATTGAAGATATATACACAGTAAATTATTTCCATTAGTGTGGCCCTAATGTACTTTTGAGACATTTAAGGAAAAAAACAGCAGAATGTAAAGCTGGACATTCAAAATGAAGGTGTAAATGCAGCTGGGATGCAGTCTGTTATTTTAAAGTTCAAACAGGGTTATTTTTTACAGCGACTTGACAATAATTTGTAAAGGTATGATCAAGATAGTTGTGAAAGTGTCAACCTGGAGAATTACAGTTAAGATGAGAGTAGTTGTGTAAAAAGCGATTCTAGCGACTGGACAATGTCACTGTGTCATCAAGGTCAAGATACTTGGTTTTCAGTGTTGCTAGAATCCCTTTGTGTGTTTTTTTTTGCAGCCGCCTATGGTTAAAACTGAGGAAGGACGTCCAAAGCTATAATGATGAATTGATACTGACCAAATTATTAGTATTGTTCATACTACTGCTTGTTATTGCCTTTTATTTGGTTTGTGACATAACCTTTTCCTTCAGTTAGTTTTCACCAGCAGCTTCCCTTTTCTGCAAATCATCCACAAACAAGGTAGTTTCAGAACGGCTTACAGAAAACCAGCTGTGTCGGTGTCAGAAAGTACTGCAGACAGCTGAGTATGGAGTTTCGTGAACCTTTTTTTCACCAGAGAATCTTTTTTGTTGTTATTTTTTCTGGGAGGTTGTGTAACAGTGAGTGCTGAGGGTCTGATTTGCAGAAGTGGGCTCTCCTTGCCATCTCATGTACTGTAGCGAGTGCTTTGTTTATGTTCAAAAACAGTCACCTAGCGGCCTGAACTGTATCTTTACATTCAGAACTATGACCTCAAGTCTAGAATGTGGTTGATGTTGATTCTTCTTCTTTTGACCTTGTATGTGACAGTAGACCTTAGTGGTATATCCAGTGCTAGAGAATACATGTATGTAATGCATAGTGCACATTATACCAGTAGAGGGTGCAATTTGAAATAAAATAAGAATAAAAAAATGGATTTGTATCCATGAGAGGCAGGGGAAAAGGTGTGTTAGAGTAGAAGAGTTAGAGGTTTATATCCCTTTGCATTTCAACAGACACACACGCATACACACACACACACAAATGTACACGCTTACAGTTATGCCTGCACACACACACACATTTTGCTTAATGGCTCTTCCATACTGCTGAGCTTTTTTCAGCTCTATTCCACTTTCTATAAGTACTGACAGACTATTTGTAGATATTTTGAGCACTTGGGTAAAGGAGGGTTTGGTAGCATTTACACAACACTGGATCTGCTCTGTCCCTCCTTGCCTGTACATACAAACTTCTACTTACTCAAACTCTTTGGCACTCATATAGCCAGCACTATGCAGAAACTGAATAATATCTTTGGCATGCTTTGAAATGCAGAATACTATAAAGGAAAATATACTAAATCTATTGCTCTAATTTCTTACGGAAATATTCACCTTATTGAGAAAAGAAAAAAATGGACTGTGCTATCCAATATGATGACGGTGAGGATGATTAGAATTTTAATATTGTGCACATTTTTATTTGCATGCTGCACTGAAAATCATCCCACAGTGAGTGGGTTTGACATGCAAAGCAGCAGATTTTTTTCTGTTTGCTTGCAAACTGTGTAGAGACACTGAACATACATATATATACTTAACATATATATGTATATATACATACATATACACAGCAAAAAATGAAATCTTATCAGGGTCAGTATGACATTAAAAGAACAGGACATGTTTTCACTGGTTAAGTTGACATATTTTGTAGTGCATAGATATGTATGTACAAAAACATACTATTTCCTGATTATGTAAAAGAAGGATACTGAATAGCTGCAGATATCGTGATCCTAGAAGATACAATATTATATTTTATATTTGTATCTTTGGAGCAAACCACTGTAACGGAGTGATGCATGGCACGTCCTGAACTGTTGACTGTTTCCCAAATTTTTAGAAGTGCTTGATTTATCTTATCTGGGAAGTTACATCAAGTACATCTAAAATACTAAAAACCCTGTTTTGGTGCAGCTGAGGTGGGCTACACACCTATGAATGTCTGTTATCGACACATCTGAGTGCAGGTACATCTCTTGTGTGTTTCTTTTCAGTGCAAAGGGTGTTGTATCCATTAACACATTTTTTTCTGAGAAGTACTGAAACAGAAAACTCCTACAGATGTTTTTAATAGCAGATCATTTGAAGGCATATACTCTGCTAATGGTGGGATGATAATGTGTTGTATAATACATTATTCATATTAAATGTTGAACTGAGTCAGATAGGGAAATGGTGCAGCTCCAGGTTCTGATCGTGTGGTAACATAATCAATAGTTGACCTTTTTAAAATTTCAAAATTATTTCTTTCAATAAACCTCTTTGAAAACAACATCATCATATGTGCACTGTTTTTTTTTCATAGATTTATTGTTGTACATTACGATGTTTACCACCAGCTGCTGGTTTTGCTCAGCCATGCAGCCCAGGGCTCTTCTGGCCAATGCACCAACAAGCCTGAGCTTAACAGTGTTATAGGCATATTTGACCCAGGGAAGGTGGGAGGACAAGGAGGGTGGAAACCGGGAGGCGTACACCAAATAAATAAATCTACATATCAGTCTTCAAGCCTCTTCCCCAATTGCATTTGACCTTACTTTGTTTTCAGGAAAAGGTATTAGAACTATATAGAATTGTTGCATGTCAGGTGCAGCCTTTACTGTGGAACTCCAGCTAAACAGTGTTACTGTGGGGCTGTTTGTGTATTAATGTATTTTTGTATTAAAATATTGTGTGTGCATGCTTACGTGCAAGAATGCAGGCATGCATGTATGTGTGTGCAATGTGTGACATGAAACCTTGCACTGTGAAAAACATTTATAGTTTGATACTCATTGACAAAACACATTCTAGGACATTAACAAGTATCAATGAAGAAATCTGACTACTCGCTGGGAGTTTTTAGGCTAAGTTAGGAGCTCTCGGAGCAGATTCTCAGAATCTTTAGCTATATTATAAATAATGTTATTTCTGTTTAAAGAAGTGAGCACTTAAGAAACCTGTAATACCATATGTGCACACAGCCAGTATAGGGCTAGCAATAAATTAAAAAAGCTTACCAATACAATTTTAAATATTTGTATGCTTAATAACCTACTTTTAACACATAGGTGGGCAAAATAGCTAGCACATGTAATAATGTGCTATTACATGTTTATATCCATGGATGAGGATTATAATTGATAATTTTTATCATTATTAAATAAAAAAAACTACCATGACAAAAAGGGTGAAACTTACTTTAGTGTTTTTTTTAACACTACTGCCTTTTTGATTTAATGATAATGCACAGAAATGTGGTGTTTATCAGCCAAGGAGGAGCAGCAAGGTTTTTTTTAAACCTTGAGTAATGTTATCTCTATTCTATTAAACAATGTTCTTATCATATAGATGATGTGGATATTGACAATTTATATTGATATTGTTTAAGTGCCCAGCCTGGTTGAAACAATTAGAACTACTGGTTCCACTTACCCAACTTTGTTCCTCAGAAAAGTTCCTGTCTTTACTCAAAATTTCCTTTTTTTTTTTTTTTGTTCGGCATTTGTCTGGTTTTGATATGGTATCTGTGTTGAAGTACCCAATTTTTGTGTGTTTTGGAAGTTTTTGGAAGAGGACCTGTCTCAAGAATTGTCTCAACTGAAATGTATAAAGTATAATGCATTAATCTCAGACATAATATCTGATACAGAAAGGTGGACTTTACCTCTTTTTCCATTGGTCCATTTACAAGTTGAGTTTAAAAAGGGAAAGTGGTTAAAATGAATATGTGCCGAAGGTTATTAATTGTATTCCAAACCCTATCTGTAGAATTAATTAAAACAGATTTTTTGAATGGGACAAATTCATTTCAAGATATATTTGGCGAGGCCATGAATAAGATTTAGAACTTTTCAATTCCATAGGGATAAAGGGGGACCAGCTCTACTATGCTTTAAGAGATAATATCAGGCTGCATAGCTAAAAACATTGTGTAGTCTCAGCATCCCACCTACAGGACAAGATGGAAGGACATTGAGTGTCTCACATCGTTCCAATACAAGTAATAATGAATGACAAAAAGCATCTTATAGAAGAGGTAAGTCCATGGCTGGGGGTAGCTTTAAAAATATAGTTTACTCATATCATAGATTATAGCAAAATTTGATTGTATGAATTTGAGAATTTGATTGAGCAGAGTAAGATGGATTGCATATGATTAAGACTTCATACCAAATAGAGGTAATAGGAGTTTTTGTAGATGGAAAATCGGGCCAAATGTTTTCATGATTAAAAAATTCAATATGGTCTAAACAACCAAGATTTATATTGATACCTGCAGCACTATATGTAGGAAACTATTAACTTGTTTAACCCAGATCAGCCAGAGTTAAAAATTATTAAATTATTCATGACTTATTCATTTCCACATATGAGACACTTTAAATGCAGGAAAGTGAAAAAAAAATGTTTATGTTGGCTAAAAGAAAAGCAATTGCTAAGAAATGGTAAAAAAATAGATGCACTGAATATGGAGGGTTGGATAGAGGTAATGCTCAATAGTTATAAAGTGGAGAAGTTCTCGATGAGACTTAAGCTGACATGTTTAGTAATTATACTTCAGGGTATACCTCAGGGATCTAGCTATATATACTTATGATGCCAATGTAAAGGATAAAAAAATCTCTTGTGCACTCTCAAACACACACACACACACACACACACACACACACACACACTCCCTTTAATGTTATAAGGTCATTTCTACTTCCTTTCATGCTTCCTTCTTCTGTCCCTCTTTTTGCCCATGCCCGTATTGTAAAAGACATCAAAAAGTATGGAAATCGTTGATAATGATGTGTTTATTGTCACATTAGTGTGTCATTAGGTGCCTGGGATATGTATACACTACTCCAGCACTGTGCTCACACACCACAAATATTGTATCTTGAATTGACAAGTCAACAATTTTATTTTGTGTTTTACATATTATTTGTATGCAATATAAATAAACACTTGGGTAGATTTCAATAAAATACATATGTATGTAAACCTTTCCACATAACACATCCTGTACATATTGACCTTTGCCCATTTGTTTTGCAATTGATGCTTATTTATTTTTGTCTTCTACTTTGCTGTTGTTACACTGCAATTTCCCTGTTTCCCTGCAAATTCCCTGTACAGGAATATTTTACCGTATCTGTTGTTAAAGGGGAGGTAGGAATCAGGTGTGAGATACCATTTAAGCCAGTAGAGGGCACTATTTGTGTGTGAATGTATTTCCCTGTGAAAGTTTGTCTGAGATTTCTTGTATATACCATCACATTACAGATATAAACCTGTAGCAATTGAAAGATTTACTACACACAATACTTTCTGAAATAACTATTGCTATACACAGCATGTGTGTTACTAATAGACCCTGATGGACACTGGAACATATATAAACTGATATTGTATTGATGTAACAAAGATGGATGCAAATTATTCAGTTTTATTTTATTTTGGGGATTCATAAAACTTCATTGGAAGGAGAAATCATGTTCCCAGCACTGATACATGACTGTAATTGCCAGTTTCCACCTGTGTCAGTGTCAATTTCACACCCATTGTCTGAGTTCTGTAAATAGCAAATGTATCTGTGCTTAGACCTGTGTCTGAGTGTTGGCAGATGTTGTCTGGTGCTTTAACAGCAAGATGGTAACATGAGGACAGGTTATGATGTTATGTGTTAAGACACATTAAGCAATGTGCTATGCTTAAGTTATGTGTTCGCCCAACTAAATAGGGCTCTAAGTGTCTATCTAAAGCTCTTACATTGCTTGCATTGAGACATTTGTTTTGGATAACAATCAATATACATTGATCCACTATATCCATTATTCTAGTTTTCTGTGAAAACATGTAGTGGCCTCAGAATGACCCTTCATGACTTTCCCTTTCGTTGTTTATAAATGCAGTGTTGAAATAGAATTCCAGTCCTAGAAATTCCACCAGCATATGTTAAAATGTAACACTTACCTCACCTACTGTAAACAAATGTGCTGGCCTCATCAGTACGCTGCCTGGTTGTGTGTGTTATTAAGCATGACATGTGCCAGGAGGGGGCAGTGGGATGGAATGAGGACCCTTATGTTCAATGTGGGTAGATGAATGGATTTGCTTTTGATGGTTACAGCAGTTAAAAACTCCTGATTTGTGTGAGTGAATGGGTGAATGAACATTTATAGTGTAAAGCACTTTGAGTGGTCGAAGACTGCAAAAGCACTATATAAATGCAGGCCATTTACCTTTTCACCACTAATGCAGAGTACTGTACAGGGTCTAATAAAGAATCAGTTCAACACTTCCTTGCTTTGTTTTGATTGTTTTATCAGTTTCATGGCTTTCCTAGGCTAACAGCATCATGACTCTTCCAAAACAGAAACTGTCTAATAAGAAATCAATCTATAGCTGAATAATGAAATGAAATAGGAATGGCACTAAATTTATAGTGTAGTAGTAGTATAGTATAGTTATAATGTGTTGTTCTGTGATGGAGGATATCTAGAAACTCTTCCTCTGCCTTGCTTTTGACCACTTTTTAAGTCATCTTTTTGAGCTACTTGCCACCTGACAAATAAATCTAATTGATGTTTCTAGATTTTTAACTGATAGTACTATATCTAAATTCAAGGAATTCCTGTCCAGACAACCAGTGTGATAGCACCAAAAAATCTCAATCTCCTCAATGTCATGCACATGCCAAAGCAGGAGCTGGTAGTATTTAGAAAAGAAGGCCATTTTAGCCAATCACAATGGATACCCCTTACTGCTTACTGCCGCATAGTGTGATGTCATACATTGATGCACATTGATGTGGACAGACCCTAAGATCCTAGAAAAAATAATTGACAAACAGCTGTGTAATTTCCTACAAAACAAAGATTTATATGACGGTTTCGAGTCACAATTTAAAATGGGTCATAGCACACAAAAAAGCACTGGTGAAGGTTTGAAACACCGGATTTATCTCTATTCTTGTTCTGTTATGCCTTAGTGCTGCTTTTGACACTATCGATCATCAGATCCTGCTACGTAGGTCAGTGCAGTTTATCAATATGAAAAGTAATTACATTAAGCCTGTCTAAATCCAGCATTTTTCCAAAAAATTAACTTGGTCATAGTACTTTTTTATTTATTTATTTACTAATTTTTTTAGGTAACAGCCCTCTAAACACTGGCATTTCCCTAACACTTTGTTGCCATCCATTCAGTCCACACTAGAAGCAGCTACAACTTTTATCCTGCAGTACATTCTCAAAACATGATAAAAAACGTGCTGCTTAATGGTTTTTATTATGAAAGTAGAAAATAGGACTGTAGTCACAGTCTGGGTCAATACTGACTTTTCCACCAAATTATTTAAGATGACCATACTCTTAGGGCTGTCTTTAGTGTTGAACATTAGTGTGCATTCACACTAATGTTCATCAAGCAAAAAATATGCTTAGTTCACATTCACCCAAAATATGACGTTCATGCTGCAGTTCTTTATTATCTGGCTTCTCCAAAAAGTCTCTAAACACTTTCCAGCTTTTCCAGAATGCAGCTGTGCATATTTTAACAGGCACTGTTAAGAGGGAAATTATCTCACCTTTATTAGCCACTCTGCACTGCATTCATGTGAAGTAAAGACTAGAATTCTAAATCCTTCTCATCTACAAAGCTCCTAATGGCCATGACATTCTCTTTGAAATATCTAGTCAGTTCCCTCTCATCCATCAAGAATACTGTGCCCTCAAATGCAGATTATTAGAAGGTCCCAGAAATTATTAAATTAAAATGGGAGGCAGAGCCTTCAATACCATGCTCCTCTCCTGTGGAATCCTATTTCTGATTCAGTCCCAGGGAAGACACCCTTCTACATTTAAGAGCAGGTTAAAAACTTTTCTTTTTGATGAAGTTCATTGTTAAGACTGGTCCTGCACTGCAAAAAATGAAATCTCCAGTACAAATAATTCAGGTTTTAATAAAACATCTTATCAAGCTTTATCATCCAAGCTCCCTCATTTGTTTAGTTGATAGTCTTCATTTGATACATCTAGATCAGATATATTCATCTCTCCTTCCTTTTTCCAGTTTGGGATATATAAATTCAACATGTTTGAATATTTAAGAAATATTCATACATATGTGAGATAAGTATCTGAATCATATGCTTTTTGAAGAGTTCTATCAAACATGTACCTATGTAATGACACTGCAGGTACTAAAAAAAACGTTATTATCTCTTATTTTTCTTTAAGCATTTTAAAATTAAGAAAGTCCCTTCTTTCATTATATTTCATAGAACCTTTCATTACTTTACTTGTCTAGAAATGAAATAACTATATACAACTCTTTTTGAGTGACTGTCCTCTAACAATGTTTGTCTTGAATGACATAGTGTACAACATACATCTACAATTTTGCGCCTTCAGACATGCAAGCAGCAGCTTGATATTCAGCTGAGTGCTGAGTTATCCTGTTGCTATGTGCTGCTGAAGAAAAGCTCACCCATCTGCTGCTCTTCTAGACATCCTTCCCACTTTATCTAGCTCTAATCCATCTGTTCAACAGTGTTTCCCTCAACAGCTCTCAGCAGAACAAATCGATAGATTTTCCCTCAGGCAAAAATCTCTTTTCTTTTTCCTGTTTCTTCACAGTTACTTACATTATAATTGGATGTGACAGAATGCCTTGAGGGTAGTGGGCCTATGTTTTTAGTCACTGACTACTTTACTGATTAATTTATATACACCATTTTTTTTTACTTTGTATGTGTCAAAGCCTCCCCGTGTCTCCTCAAAAATAACATCTAACGACATAATAATATTTTAGGCAATAATAATAGTAATTTAACTGTAAATACAAATTCGTACACATTGCTATAAGGCGACTGTGCGGGTTTCTGTTTGGGTATGTGTGTGTGTATGGGCACATATAACAACATAAATGTGCAGAGTGCATTGCTCCTACCAAATATATCAGTTGTGGTCAATGGGACGTTTTGATGCCTTAGTACATTCCTAGGAAACATGGTTTGGTACAATTCAGCCATGTATGGTGTAGGGTATGCTTTAAACTTGTGTTCATTTTAACATTGAACTCTTCTTAAGTTACCAGTACTGTCCTGCTATGTATTCCGTTGTATCTGTTTGCATGAAATAAAAATGGTATTACTATGGGACAAAAGAACAAGAAAACATTAGATAATAAATACATGTCATATTATACAGTAGATTCTGATTGGCTGCATTAATTCTTGATATTGTTCCAGTGAAATTCTCTGTTCACTTGTTTTTTCAACCTATCAAAAGAGATTAACCAAGGGCACATCAAAAGCCTCTGATTTTGAAAATCTAGTAAGCTAAACCTTATCCAAATCATATTTATTACTTATTACTCATATTATTACTTTTACTTTTATTTGGAGAACATGTAAATTATGATGACTGGTTTGCATAGGTGTGTCTAGGATTTAAAAACATTGGGGGCTTTGTCCAGATATTTGCCCATATGAATTAGAAAATAGTTTTGGGCTTGTGTTACTCTTTAAAAGATATATACTTTAATAACATACAGTGGCTTGCGAAACTATTGGAATTATTTGAACTTTGTGACCTTTTGCCACATTTCAGGCTTCAAACATAAAGATATAAAACTGTAATTTCTTGTGAAGAATCAACAACAAGTGGGACACAATCATGAAGTGGAACACACTTTATTGGATATTTTAAACTTTTTTAACAAATAAAAAACGAAAAATTGGGCGTGCAAAATCATTCAGCCCCTTTACTTTCAGTGCAATAAACTCTGTCCAGAAGTTCAGTGAGGATCTCTGAATGATTCAATGTTGACCTAAATGACTAACGATGATAAATGGAATCCACCTGTGTGTAATCAAGTCTCTGTATAAATGCACCTGCACTGTGATCCTCTCAGAGGTCTGTTTAAACTGCAGAGAGCATCATGAAGAACAAGGAACACACCAGGCAGGTCTGAGATACTGTTGTGGAGAAGTTTGGATTTGGATAAAAAAAAGATTTCCCAAGCTTTAAACATCCCAAGGGGCAGTGTGCAAGCAATAATATTGAAATGGAAGGAGTATCAGACCACTGTAAATCTACCAAGATCTGGCCGTCCCCCTAAACTTTCAGCTCATACAAGGAGAAGACTGATCTGCGATGCAGCCGAGAGGCCTATGATCACTCTGGATGAACTGCTGAGGTCTACAGCTGAGGTGGGAGAATCTGTCCATAGGACAACAATCAGTCGTATACTGCACAAATCTGGCCTTTATGGAAGAGTGGCAAGAAGGAAGCCATTTCTTAAAGATATCCATGAAAAGTGTTGTTTAAAGTTTGCCACAAGCCACCTGGGAGACACAGCAAACATGTGAAAGAAGGTGCTCTGGTCAGATGAGACCAAAATCGAACTTTTTGGCAACAATGCAAGACGTTATGTTTGGCATAAAAGCAGCACAGCTCATCACCCTCAACACACCATCCCCACTGTCAAACATGGTGGTGGCAGCATCATGGTTTGGGCCTGCTTTTCTTCAGCAGGGACAGGGAAGATGGTTAAAATTGATGGGAAGATGGATGGAGCCAAATACAGGACCATTCTGGAAGAAAACCTGATGGAGTCCGCAAAAGACCTGAGACTGGGACGGAGATTTTTCTTCCAACAAGACAATGATCCAAAACATAAAGCAAAAGCTACAATGGCATGGTTCACCAAAAAACATATCAAGGTGTTAGAATGGCCAAGTCAAAGTCCAGACCTCAATCCAATTGAGAATCTGTGGAAAGAACTGAAAACTGCTGTTCACAAACTCTCCATCCAACCTCACTGAGCTCGAGCTGTTTTGCAAGGAGGAATGGGCAAAAATATCAGTTTCTCGATGTGTAAAACTGATAGAGACATACCCCAAGCGACTTGCAGCTGTAATCGCAGCAAAAGGTGAATGAATTTGCACGCCCAATTTTTCGTTTTTTATTTGTTAAAAAAGGTTAAAATATCCAATAAAGTGTGTTCCACTTCATGATTGTGTCCCACTTGTTGTTTCTTCACAAGCAATTACAGTTTTATATCTTTATGTTTGAAGCCTGAAATGTGGCAAAAGGTCACAAAGTTCAAGGAGCCAAATAGTTTCGCAAGCCACTGTAACATAGAAAAAGCTACATATTTCCTGCCTCAGCTGCAGAAAAGCAAAGTCCATGAATTTGTTACTTCCAGGCAGGATTACTGCATTTCCTAATTATTATTATCAGGCTGATCAAAAGGTTCTTTAACTGATCTAGAATGCTGCTCATATATTGCACACAGAGGCAGGCACCCATATTATATGTCCTTCTCAAAAAATTAGCATATTGTGAAAAAGTTCATTTTTTTTCCATAATTTTATGATAAAAATTAAACTTTCATATATTTTAGATTCATTACACACCACCTGAAATGTTTCAGGCCTTTATTGTTTTGATACTGATGATTTTGGCATACAGCTCGTGAAAACACTAAATTCCTATCAAAAAAAATTAGCATATCATGAAAAGGTGCTAAACGAGCTATGAACCTAATCATCTGAATCAATGAGTTAACTCGAAACACCTGCAAAAGATTCCTGAGGCTTCTAAAAACTCCCAGCCAGTTCATTACTCAAAACCACAATTATGGGTAAGACTGCCAACCTGACTGCTGTCCAGAAGGCCATCATTGACACCCTCAAGCAAGAGGGTAAGACATAAAAAAACATTTCCGAATGAACAGGCTGTTCCCAGACTGCTGTATCAAGGCACCTCAGTGGGAAGTCTGTGGGAAGGAAAAAGTGTGGCAGAAAACGCTGCACAACGAGAAGAGGTCACCGGACCCTGAGGAAGATTGTAAAGAAAGGCCGATTCCAGACTTTAGAGGACCTGAGGAAGCAGTGGACTGAGTCTGGAGTAGAAGCATCCAGAGCCACCGTGCACAGGCGTGTGCAGGAAATGGTCTACAGGTACCCCATTTTCCAGGTCAAGCTACTTTTGAACCAGAAACAGCGGCAGGAGCTGAAGATTTCATTTTTCAGCATGACCTGGCACCTGCTCACTGTGCCAAAACCACTGGTAAATGGTTTACTGACCATAGTATTACTGTGCTCAATTGGCTTGCCAACTCTCCTGACCTGAACCCCATAGAGAATCTGTAGGATATTGTGAAGAGAAAGTTGAGAGACGCCAGACCCAAGACTGTGGATGAGCTTAATGCCACTATTGAAGCATCCTGTGCCTCCATAAAGCCTCAGCAGTGCCACAGACTGATTGCCTCCATGTCACGCCGCATTTAGGCAGTCATTTGTGCAAAAGGATTCCCGACCAAGTATTAAATGCAAAACTGAACATAATTATTTGAAGGTTGACTTTTTTTATATTAGAAACACTTTTCTTTTATTGGTCTGATGAAAGATGCAATTTTTTTGAGATAGGGATTTTTGTTTTCTCTTTACTTTTTTGCCAAATCATCAATATTAAAACAATAAAAGGCTTGAACAACTTCAGTTGTATGTAATGAATCTAAAATATATGAAAGTCTAATGTGTATCAGTACATTAAAGAAAATAATGAACTTAATCACAATATGCTAATTTTTTAGAAGGAACTGTAGCTTCTCTCCAGTAAAGTCACACATATAATTCAATAGTTGTTTCCTCACTTATAAAGCCCCTAATTGTCAGGCACTAGAGCTCAAACACTTAAATGTTCTGCATCACCCAGAATGCAGGCTTACTAGACATTCCTACAATCTATAAAAGTAGAATAGCAGGCCAAGCCATCAACTATCAGGCTCCTTTTCCATGGAACTATCTTCTTATCTCAGGTTGGGGGACAGAGAGATATAATTAAGATTTATTTGAGAATAGGCTAAAACCGTGATTAATGCTTTTAAGTTGGGCTTAGACTAAAGTAGAAACTAAATTTGCAACTATAGGCATTTAGCCTTCTGATGCATCTGACACATCTGATGCATAATTTCCATTGGGCCCCCACTTTTCAAAATCCTGCTTTGTCCACACACACACACACACACACGCACACACACACACACACACACACACACACACACATGCACACTCACATTATACACACGTGGTGGAGAAAACTGTTAAATCAACTAAATTTGTTACTGTAAGTGTATTTAAATATTTTGATGAAAAAAGCACTACTTTAGACCTGAACAATCATTACTTGGAATCAACTGTCAAGTGAATTCATATATGAAAAGACACCCCAAAGATCAATACCATAGTTATGTGTTTAAAATCCAAATAAAAAACCCACACCTCATCATCCCGTAACAGTAACCAACAACACTGCAGTAGCTCTTGTTTTTTTTGCTTCCTGCATGCTTTCCCTACATGATACATATTTTAAATTATAAAAGGAATATGGAAACCAATGTCCTATTTTATTTTAAACTAACAGATGCAGGTCATTCTTTGTATGTTTCTCTCCAGTAGCCTAAAATCTCCATCATTTGGTGAAATCCTAGTTGCTTTGTTGTTTCTCATAAATGCCCATATAATTCCTCTCCAGGACAGCATGTGAGTGGGTGGATGTGTAATGACAGATTTTCAGAGACACAAGAAACATTACATCAGGTCCACCGATGCCATGCTCCATATATTTCCATTCATTAGAGAGCTGGTAGAGAATGTGGCATGGTAAGGTGGCAGGGAAGGTATTTCAGGCTGATGAAGTCATATCTTCCTGTTGTTTATATTTCTGGGGAATTCATATTTGAATGGTTGACATGTTATAGTGTTTTTAGCAATCATTATATTAGAACGAATCTGATGGAATCATCCGAAATCGCTTTTTATGATTGTGGCATACATACATTTTTGTGGCCAGGCAATTCTAATTAATAGGCTACATAATATTGGCTTGAGTGTTAAAAGTTATCTTACTGATAGATCAAAACTTTTTGCTGATGGTCTGAGGTCATCTCCCAGGCTTAGTGCCTGGAGCATGCTCCAGGGATCTATTCTGGGACCAATATTATTTACAATACTTGACTACTTTTGTTTGTGTTATTAAAATAATATATATGTTCCCCATACATCATCTATGTACTATTGTGCATATGTTGTACAATGTACTTTTGGCATTTGACATTTTATTTGCTGCCCTCTTGGCCATGGCTCCCTTGTAAAAAGTAATTTCTACTTCGATGGGACATACCTGGCAAAACAAAGGATAAATACAGTGTAGAGTATAACATTGGATGTTAAATCAACAATCACAATCATGATATAAACTCCTTAGAAAACAAAATTTGGTACCAAAAGACAATAACTGTTTTGATGCTCAGTAGAACAGAAAGAAAATTAAATCTGTGCCATAAAAAATCCAAAGTCTGGTACCTTGCCTTACTACCTTATAATCAACAAGCAATTAAAATCTGACTTTCTATATGAGATTTTTCTTTCATTTATATATCTAGGTGTAATATTTGGACTTTTAATGATACAAATAAGATTTCATTTATTGTTATTTATTTATTTGTTATATCATTTCCAATGTTCTGTAACCAGGGGCCTTGACATGTCACACACACATCTGCAATGTCAAGTTGCCAATTAGGGGGTAAAACTATGGATTTATTCTCGATAAAGCCACTATAGCTCTATCTGTGTTGAAAATGAAAGTGCTTGTGCTGCCCAACTGGTGTGTTTATAAGGGCTCTATCTTTAGCCAGAACTGGAGAAACTAAAATACTGCACTCGAGTAGTTGCCATGGAAACATTAGTGCCAACCTAGCAGCACAAGAGTAGTGCTTGTGTAGTGATGATGTCAATAGGGATAATGATGGCAATTATTGAGCTAGGAATGACAGACTGAATATGGTTATATATATATGGTTCTTTGTATCTTTGGTGGTCTGATGGTATCACTATTAGTCACTGTTCGTTTTTTTTAACATTGAAGCTCGCAATAAAAGTCCCTGAGGAATGGATTACTGAAAATTTGAAGGATTACGTTTCTATGACAAATGGAGCATTAGTAGATGATCATAACGTTTGTTGCATGCTTAGTTGTGTTTTCATCCTGTCTTTCTCCTCATGTCTCTTGTATGCTCACTCATAATTGGTGTTTTCACATCAGCTGGTCACGTCTAATAAAGCAGCATTTCTTAGTTCTTAACCTCTTAAATTGCACTGCTCTGTACTACTCTTTACTACCCCTTACTGGGGACGCTGTAGCTCAGAGGTAGAGCAGTTGGAAGGTTGGTGGTTTGATTCCCGTGTTCATGTTGTTTCCTTGGGCAAGATACTTAACCACGATTTGCCTTCGATGGCTTGTGCCATCGGTATGTGAATGAGTACTTTGTGAATGGGTGAATGGACACTTGTAGTCTAAAGCACTTTGAGTGGTTAAAAGGCACTACATAAATGTAGGCCATTTACCATTTAAATACCCACTCCAAAGGGGATTTAAGACATTTGCTGCTGCACAGCTGATGTCCTTTAATTGCAAAATCTCCATCTATCCCTATCTAATGTCGAGTGACAAACTAGCTTGAGCCATATATGTATGCTGCACATTATTGTTGATTTTCATTTAGGCACCCATGTTTACAGATCAGGTCAGCCACACAATCATAGTGATGCACATGTCTCAAGTGAAGGTTTAATAAGAGTCTCACTTTTTTTTTTTTTCCACGAGGTGTGAGCAGTTCTCAGCAAAAACAGTGATCCATTGATTAAAAGTCATTTGACATCATGCCAGCAACTATACTCTAATGTTGGTGTTTGCAATTGTAAAGACCCTGAGATGGGAGCCACAGGCACGGGAAAAAAAAAAAAAAAACTAAAATGTCAAACTCAATGCTTTTGGTTTCACACTGGTCACTGTTTAAAATTAAAAGCCCTCTGGCATTTCTGTGCAAAGAAACCTTTTGGTCACTTATTAACAAAGCTTTTATTGTGAAGGCCACTATCACAGTGTAGAAGGATAGGGCTAGAAGCAGAAACACATACATATTGTACAAGCATTGCAGAACTACATGTCCCAGCCTTAAGCACCAAAGAATTTATTGACAAGATTAATAACTACTACACAGGGGTGGGAAATAATGAATTATATTCACTCTCTATTGTAAATGAATAGCTTTATTGTGTACTTGTTACAAGGGCAATAACGGAGCTTTGAATACTCTTGTGCAACACATTTGTTTTCCAGTTTGAAAATATGAAAATATAATCAGAAATGCTCTCTCTGGCATGCGTACATTCAAGTCACTCATCAGTGACTCCTTTGTCTGCTTTGTCACTTGCAACTATTCTTTGTGGACCTTATTCTTTTGCACCATAATGAAGTATAAATCACAGTAATAAACATTTCATTCCCTTGACAACTCATACAAAATACTAGTGAGGCACGATATATCTGCCAACCGATATATATCGGCCGATATGTGACGTTTTTTAACTTATCAGCATCGGTCCGATGTCAACAAATTCTGGCCGATGTCAACGATTGGCAGAGTTAAACTGCTACAGTTAGTTGGGTCACTGTCTGCGTGTCTCTCGGCGATGCGCTAAGCTAGCTGGTCCTAGCGGGCTCCTCTGTCACATCGCATCGCCCGAAAAGACAAAAAAATGCGCGGAACGTTGCTCCGGGGTGTCGGACGCCGTCCTGCCGCCTTCTCATCGCCGGCCGCCGCCTCCTCCGCCTCGGCCGCCGACGTCGCCGCCTTCGCAGAGCTGCATCGGGTCTGCTCCACCGTACTTCCTCTAACCAGCCGCCGACTTATATATATATATATATATATATATATATATATATATATATATATATATATGGAGGCTAATATGGAGGCTTGTGAATTTCCCCACTGTGGGACAATAAAGGAGCTATCTAATCTAATCTAATCTAAAAATAATGGCAACACGGAGTGAAGTGAGCCAACTGACAGAGGCCCAGAGAGGTGCAATGAAAAGACCAGTGCCCAAGAGGTACAGACAGATGCCCATACCTGAAGCACTCGAAACTGCCAAACAAAGGCTCCAAGCCTTGGCCAGCCGCCTAAAGAGGTACACACATGAGAATGAAGCCAGACGAATACACCGGCTCTTCGCAACTCAACCTGCGAAAGTGTACTCTCAATGGCAGGGTAATAACAGCAGAGCAGACCCACCAAGGCTGGAAACTGAGAGGTACTGGAAAAGTATATGGGAGCGGGAGGCATCACACAACAGCGATGCACAGTGGCTGATGGCACTGAGGAAAGACCACAGCAACCTCCCTGAACAGAATCCAGTTACCATCACAGTGGCAGATATCCAAGAAAGAGTCTCAGGTATGAAAAACTGGACAGCACCGGGCCCTGACAGGATTCACGCATACTGGCTTAAGAAACTCACTGCACTCCATGAGCGCCTAGCAGCACAAATGAACCAGCTGCTAAGGGATGGGACTCACCCTGAATGGCTAACCGAAGGGCGAACGATCCTGATCCTGAAGGACCCCTCAAAGGGTACAGTCCCATCCAACTATCGTCCAATAACCTGTCTCTCCACAACATGGAAGCTCATGTCAGGCATCATTGCGGCTAAGATAAGTGGGCACATGGATCAATACATGAGCGAAGCACAGAAGGGCATTGGCAAAGATACCAAAGGAGCCAAACACCAACTCCTGGTTGACAGAACAGTCGCCCAAGACTGCAGAGCCCGACACACCAACCTGTGCACAGCCTGGATTGATTACCAGAAAGCCTATGACTCAATGCCACACACATGGATCACTGAATGCTTGGAGCTGTACAATGTCAACAGAACTCTATGGGCCTTCATTGCAAACTCGATGAGGTTGTGGAAGACCACCCTTGAAGCCAATGGGAAGCCACTTGCACAAGTCTCCATCAAATGTGGCATATACCAAGGAGACGCTCTGTCCCCACTGCTGTTCTGCATAGGTCTGAACCCCCTCAGCCAAATAATCAACAAGACTGGCTATGGATACCGACTCAGATATGGGGCAACCATAAGTCACCTCCTCTACATGGATGACATCAAGCTGTACGCTAAGAGCGAGCGAGACATCGACTCACTGATCCACACCACCAGGATCTACAGCACAGACATTGGGATGTCATTCGGGCTGGAGAAGTGTAGCAGGATGGTGACAAAGAGAGGGAAGGTATTCCACACAAAAGGGGTCTCACTCCCAGAAGGAACAATAGCAGACATTGGGGACAGTTACTAGTACCTGGGGATACCACAGGCAAATGGCAACCTTGAAGCGGTAACAGGGAAAGCGGCAACAGCCAAATACCTCCAAAGAGTAAGGCAAGTCCTAAGGAGCCAGCTCAATGGTAAGAACAAGACCCGGGCAATAAACAGCTATGCCCTGCCAGTGATCAGATATCCTGCAGGAATAATAAGGTGGCCAAAGGAAGAGATACAGACCACAGACGTTAAGACACGAAAGCTCCTCACCATGCATGGAGGGTTCCACACCAAATCCAGCACCCTGAGACTGTACGCTAGCCGTAAGGAAGGAGGCCAAGGATTAGTCAGCGTGAGAGCCACTATCCATGACGAAACGTCCAAGATCCACAAGTACATCAAGGACAAGGCCCCAACAGATGACGTGCTCAGTGAATGTCTCAGACAATGGAGAATGGAGGATGAGGTGCTGGAGGAGGGACCATCATGGGAGGACAAGCCCCTACACAGGATGTACCACCGGAACATAACCGAAGTGGCCGATCTCAAGAAATCCTACCAGTGGCTCGAAAGGGCTGGACTGAAGGACAGCACAGAGGCACTCATCCTGGCTGCACAGGAACAGGCCCTGAGCACCAGAGCAATAGAGGCCCAGATCTACCACACCAGACAAGACCCAAGGTGTAGGTTGTGCAAGGAGGCCCCTGAGACAATCCAGCACTTAACTGCAGGGTGTCAGATGCTGGCAGGTAAAGCATACATGGAACGCCATAACCAAGTGGCTGGAATAGTGTACAGGAACATCTGTGCGGAGTATGGGCTGGCAACCACAAGGTCAAAGTGCAAAACACCTCCAAAGGTGGTGGAGAATGACCGAGCTAAGATCCTGTGGGACTTCCAGATCCAGACTGATAAAATGGTAATGGCAAACCAACCAGACATTGTGGTGGTGGATAAAGAGCAGAGGAAAGCCGTGGTGGTGGATGTGGCAATACCAAGTGATGGCAACATCAGGAAAAAGGAGAACGAGAAACTGGAAAAATATCAAGGGCTCAGAGAAGAGCTGGAGAAGGCTTGAAAGGTGAAGGCGACAGTGGTGCCCGTGGTGATTGGAGCACTCGGGGCAGTGACCCCCAACCCGAGGAGTGGCTACAACAGATCCCTGGAAAAACATCAGACATCTCAGTCCAGAGAAGCGCAGTCCTTGGAACAGCAAGGATACTGCGCAGAACCCTCAAGCTCCCTGGCCTCTGGTAGAGGATCGAGCTTGGAAAGTGGATGAGACCACCTGTGGAAGGGTGAGAAGGGAATTTTTATTATATATATATATATATATATATATATATATATATATATATATATATATATATATATATATATATATATATATACTATATTCCTGTATATTCATATTAATTGCTCTATAATAATTTCCTTATGTTACAGTACCAGTGGCAAATAGTAGTACAAATATTACTACCAGTGACTACCATCTTGAAGACATACTGGCGGAAAAATGAGACCTATGGAAGGGATTCCTCACCTTCGGTCTGTTGGTGTGATACTGTCATATTGATCTGGCATAAAACCAACCAATCTACCTATTGTGCCCCTCAATACAAAGTGGTCCAGTTCTCTCTGAGTTCATAGCAAGTTACTCATACCAATATGGTGGTGTGAGTGGGTGTTCACATATATGTCTAAGTGTCTTCTAACAATGTACGAATTTGGAATGTGTAACGTTATTATGGTGACCTAGAACAATATTTCATTAGCACCTCGTGAATAAAGCTCAAACAAAAAAGTATGAAGTTATAATCATTAATTTAAGTCTCCTGCAGAAATAGGTATGGCACTTGAAAGCTCAGGGGGAGTGTTCCTGCGGAACTATTTGCAGCTGTATTACTGACCCAGGATAACTAGAGTTGAGTCACAGAGAGAAGGCTCACAAACAGACAGATATATCCAAAATACGGCGCTTAAGCTAAATATGGAGAGTTGTATGCCAGCACTCATGCCTGTACACGTACATCATGGGCATGGGCACACACAAACACACACACACACAAACACACATACACACACACACACACGCGCACACACACACACACACACAGATTTGAATTGCTGTGCTAAAGGTTCATCATTCAATAAACACAAGCATTTTACACACTGGTGCCTGTTGGAACATCTGTAGCAAGATAGTCCAACTATATATTGCTAGAGAAAATATAGCAATTTTGCAACACATTTTTTCAAGACAATATTAAAACGAGATATTTGCAAGTCACAAACCAACTATGCTCAATGCAGAGTAGCTGAGTGGTGAGTCAGTCTTCATGAGTTCCAAGATATCAGCAATGATGTTTTTTTTCCCCACCCAACCTGGCTATAATTCTCAGAGTATTTATAATTTATCCTACTGGAAACAGATATCCTAGTTATTAGTAGACCAACTTGGCCACTATGTAAAGATCCCTACTGCACTGTTACAGATGTATGGACCTAGATACAATGCAGGCACAATGCTGTAATGATATCCTTGTATCATTACTGTATTGATAAGCTTTTATCAGTCTGAAATTTAAAAAAATATAAATATATTCCCTAACACATTTAGAATCCAGCTTCATGACATTATGTTGACAGTGTTGAAATAAAGTTCTTACACATCGCTAGCAATCATGTTATGTGTTGTTTTTTGTTTTAGGGACTAGGGGGGGTAGTTCTACAGTTATATCTATGAACATATAACTGTAGAAAATGGAGCACTTAATTTACAGGTCTGATCAATTATAAATACATATGAACTACATAAAATTTGGTACTATGAACTAGCACTACTAGAACTAAGAACCACAACCCAAAGATCATCAGTTTACTATTATAGAACACTGAAGCAGCCAGTAAATATTAGAATTTGAAAACCTTCAACTAGCAATTTAGACATTTTATCTTATAAATATATTTATATCCTTAATGTTATTGAAAATAGAAACACAGGATTCTACTTTCTACTGCTAAAATTATCCTATAGGCTTAATTATATTATGAACACCAGTTTCATCATAATAATGATTTAATCACATGACATTGTCTATTGAAAAAACAAAATCTTGGGTGGCTGAAACAGCTTCTCCTGCTTGAACAACAGATTCAATTCTATTTTATTTGCCTTTTTTTGGTGGTATGGTTTGGCAGAGGTATTCCAGGCACATTACTGGGCTCAGTGACAGACTTGCAGGGAGCTGATAAAGGGAGAGAGAGAGAGAGGGAGAGAGAGAGAGAGAGAGAGAGAGAGAGAGAGAGAGAGAGGGAAGAAAAGAGGAGGGCATCTTCACAGTCAGTTAGAATCCCTCTCAGCCTACACACTCTCCTGACACAACAAGCTCAGTAATGTTGGATGCACTGCGAGAGTGAGCTCTGCCTTTCACACACGCATTTCTTTAACCTGCTCGAGGACACACATACACCCACCAGGCGCCCGGTAAGTGGAACTCACTAACACCATTACTGCTTGTGTTTTCCTGTTCCAAACAATTGTTTGGAGCTGATAGACTCTCACAGGGTAGAAACTTGTGACAGATCAGTGCTAAAATGAGCCAGGGTCTTTTGAGTCTATAATCTTTTAATTCCGTCAAGCTGAAGTTTATCAGAGAGGGGTCTGGTTTTAACTAACTAGTACTTTTACTAACATATAAACACACACACACACACACACACACACACACATACACACGCACACACACACACACACACACATACATACACATGTGCACACACATGCGAGATTGTTAAGGAAGTCACTAAAGTATTCTATTTCCACGCTCTTCAATGTGATCTCTACATCTCAGCACAAAAAATAACTTTAACAGGCTGATAGGAAAAAAAGTGTTTATATGTGGGTGTGAGTACCAACACATGTGCATCATTCCCCACAGAGATTAAATGGCCTAATCTAGAATTAACCTCTGGTCATCGGTAAGGGCAGTGTGAGGGTTGTCAACCTTGTTTAGCCCAGCATAGCCTAAAGAGACCTACAGAAAAACCCTGCAAACAGAAGCACTTGATGTGGCCAAATTGTTTGTATAAATATATATATATATATATATATATATATTCACTACTCACAGAAAGAAGGTCGTGGGTTCAAGTCCTTGTGTGGAGTTTCATGTTCTCCTTGTGTCTGTGCGGGTTCTCTCCAACTTTCCTCCACAGTCCATACACCACATGTTAGTTTTATTGATTATTCTAGCTTTGCCAGACGTTAACCAGCAAAGGCCTTGGCTGTCCGCCTGGGTGCTGTTAATCCATCAGATGTCAGATTAAGGAGGGGGGGGATTAGTAGTCAAGTCAAGAGAACCTTGTGTCTGAATGGCTAGACAGAAAGGGAGCTCCTGAGGTCATGTCACTGGAACGTGAGGCTGATCATGAACTTAGAGAGTAAGAGTTGAAAGAGTTTGAGAAGAAAGAGCTGGGACAATTTAGTCAAATTAATTTTTTACTTGTTCGATTTGAGTCTAAGGACAGAGGACATTGTATTGCTGTACAGTCTATAAAGTTCCCTGAGGCAAATCTGCCATATGTGATTTTGGTCTTAACAAATAAAATTGACTTGATAAACCTGGCTTTGATAAGTGCAACACTACAAATGCCTCTGAGGAGAGAAAAATACGTGCCATTTGGTTTTATGAGTCATCATAAAAAGTAGTCTATATTTCTCCTGACTTTAAATACTCATAACAAGCAAAAGTGACCCAAACCAGACAATATTACGCCTGAATACAATTTTATGTATCTGAAGCAGAGAGACTATAATTTCACTGATCCCTACAGTAATACAGTCTTGTGCTTTATATCGAATTCCCTCTGGCCAGATTTTTAATAATGGAAGGACACAGGGCAGATTTTCAGGTCTTTCCCAAACAGAAAGCACAACAGGCAGCTCATGGTTTAATCTTAGTTATTGTCAACATGTCCTGCAATTTATAGATCACTTGCTGATTGATAATTGAAACCGGAGCCAGATTTGAGCAGGAACAATTTTGGAGACCAATAATGTGCCTGTTTATTGCAAATAGGTTCGGACTGCTCATTTCCAACCCTTCCAAAGCAAGTCCAAATTAAATAAATGGGCAACAATACATTGTACAGCTTACAGAGATGGGCAATAATACAATATTAAAGTAACATATCAGAGGGAAACAGGAAATGTTGTCTTTCTGTGTCTCAGTGGAGGAAGAAAGGCCCTTTTTTTAATTTATTATATAGACTACGCCCCTTTACCTGGCTCCTGCTCCTTCCCTTCCACTTACTACATCACACTGTACTGCACCTTCAGTCCTTATACTATGTCAGATAATATCCAGAATGTGTAAATATATAGGTGTGTTAGACTGCAGCTCACATTTGGCATCATGTATTCCAGCTATGCATGCTGGAGTAAACATTTGTTCAGGGCAATTGACAGGTGTTACAGGTTTTTCTTCCCACCACCTTTCTTTTCAGGAGCAATACTTCACCTGCTGCAAATACCCATTTACTGCCCTGCATACAGCTGTGAGCCAGGCCTTTTATTTTTAGCAGCGTCGGATCAGACCGGCACGGTGTCAACAGGTGGACAGGCTAACCAGCAGCATGACATTAAGTAGCCTCATCTCCTTCTTTTGTCCCTCTGTCATTCAAGGGGGTCTCTCTTTTTACACACAAGACAATAACCGACAAAAGACTGAAGTTGCCAGCCAACAAATCATTATATACATTAATACTTTATAAACAACTTGGGCTTAAATTGGTTATTTAAGGAAGTAGTTGATTGGAATGGAGCTGCAATTCGCCTAGTGCAGCAATATAAGCAATATAAGAAATACATATACATATACATATCATACATATCTACCTATGTATGAGTGTGATTACAGTAGAATGTATGTTAAGTTCTAAATAAGATCACATACAAAAGCACAAAATTGAAAGCTAAACTAATTACAAACCTTAGTTCAGCAGATAGGATGTTCCCGTTTTTACATGCTTTAACACTCAAAGCTCTTTAATTGCAAGGCTTACAGTGAAGAAAACAAGTATTTGAACACCCTGCTATTTTGCTATTTCTCCCACTTAGAAATCATGGAGGGGTCTGAAATTGTCATCGTAGGTGCATGTCCACTGTGAGAGAGATAAACTAAAAAGAAAAATCCAGAAATCACAATGCATGATTTTTCAATGATTTGTTGTGTGATATAGCAGCAAAAAAGTATTTGACCACCTTAGAAAATAAATGTTAATATATGGTACAGTAGCCTTTGTTTGCTATTACAGAGGTCAAACGTTTCCTTTAGTTTTTCACCAGGTTTGCACATACTGCAGGAGGGATCCTGGCCCACTCCTCCACACAGATCTTCTCTAGATCAGTCAGGTTTCTGGGCTGTCGCTGAGAAACACAGAGTTTGAGCTCCCTCCAAAGATTTTCGATTGGGTTCAGGTCTGAAGACTGGCTGGGCCATGCTAGAACCTTGATATGCTTCTTTCGGAGCCAGTCCTTGGTTTTCCTGTGTGTGTGCTTTGGGTCGTTGTTGTGACCCAGCCACGACCCATCTTCAATGCTCTGACTGAGGAAAGGAGGTTGTTCCCCAAAATCTCACAATACACGGCAGTGTACCAATATTTGTGAAAAAAAAATAAAAATAATAATGAGTCATTTTAATTTATTTTAGCAAGACAGATATTTGATCTTTTTACACAACAGATATTTAATGACTCATTTTAGTTTGCAGTGTTTTTTTAACATAATTCTCTAACAGTCTACTGTTTGGGATAAATGATATTCTATTGGGTGATGTATATTTACCTCTCAATGTTCATGTGTATCATGAATGCTGTGCTTGGCCTAGCCATGTGTGAAAGAAAGGCTGATTTGGTTAAGTGATTGGTTAGGTCATGTGTGAGGGTAACTGTGCCAGTAATTATTGGGATAGTGGTCTCCCCCCTTTGACCCAATAGTCAGGCAGACACTTAAAAGGGCTAGCGTTTGACCCATGTGGCTGAGAGGGAGATTTCGTTGCGTTGTGTTGCGTTGCAAAGTGTACAACTCTTAATAAATTGCCTATTTTCTGGCAAAACTGAGTTCTGCGGCCTCCTGTCTCCACTTCATCTGGTTGCCCTGATCCCTTTTGTTGGGAGGTCGCATTGGTCGCCTACAAATACATTAATACATAAACAACAAAAATAATAAATACTAGTTTCAAAAAGACACAGTCATAGTAGAGGAGTGACACATTTATCACATTTTAAACAAATGACCCAAGACCAAACTGACAGATCCTGTTCTGTGGCAATTCTAAATAAGATTTTTTAGAACTGTTATTAAATTGTAGATTAAACCCAGTTAAAAAATGGGGTAATTTTTTCACCCAGATTCTCTGTTCATGTTTATAATGATTGACAATGACACAGGGGATTTTTTACACCATAGCTAGATGTATTTTAATTATTTTGACAAAGAGATGCAGAAAATGCCACACATACCAACTCTGATGGCATCGACGTGAACTCTGCCACCTTCGCCTTGTCCTGTACACAACCCCATGCGTCACTAATGAGACAAATAATGGTGAACATGGACAGGGTGACATTTACCCAGCTCAGATGCTACCAACAGTGTTAACACTAGCACCACATAAATAAACATAAATAAATCGCTGCTTATTTGTCGCCGAAGATCATGTTCCCTTCAACAGTACTGTATGTATTTCCAGCAGCTTGCTATTTCCCTGACACTTCTGACACTGAGGCAGTATGCTACGTGCACCAGGCTAAATGCCTGCAAGTAATGACCTTCTTAATAGCAGAATATAATACACGTCTGCCGCATAAAAGTGATTATCCAGTTCATAAAGCAATATCCAGCTTGAATCAATCCAATTGATATTTTACCTAATTAAAAGCTCCTGATGACACTTATGTTATCATCTCCATAACATAAGTGTCATCAGCAAAGGTAATGATTATTAATATATTTGACATATTGATAATATATGTTTTTTACTTTTGATTGCATTTTTTCAGACTTTTATCATATAGTTTTTATGTATCTTTGTAAACTGAACTTTCTGTAATGTAGGCTTTCCTTGTATAACAACAGGAAGATCAGATATTACAGTAGTAAGGAATTGGGAATTTCTTTACTTTCTACTTTTTATTGAGATAAACTTCATTTAGTGCAAACTAAATACGAACATGCCCTTGTGAAGTCACAAATAGCGTTGAAGCCACTTCTGATTCAACATTCAGTTTACATTAGTGTTATGTGGAATCCTTAAGCACCTAGTGATACACAAATACTGAGAAAAATACTATAATATTCAGACTTTTTGTATAATAGTATAGTTATATTTTCAAATATTTGATTGTTAGTTATAGTAAGATTATTAGCAAATAAGATGGTGTACACACTGTAGTAGTTAATAATTAACATTAACAATTTTACAATTTTAAATGTTATCACTAAGTTATTACAATATTACCATATTGGTATTAAACATTATTACTAATTTAAAATGTCTCTTGATTATGTTTATACTGACTATTTTTAAGTCCAAAAAACAAATGGCAACAGGGCATGTACCAAAGAGGGTTAAGTGTGTTAAATTTCGAAAATTAATTTAGATGCATAACTACTATCAGATACTTTAAGACTTTTACCAAGGTAATTTTCTGTTATTTTAATTTTAGTTATTCTGGCCCTCATCATATCATGCATTGACTATTGTAACTCCAAACTGGAAGGCCTCTCCACATGTATTTTCAATTCAATTCAATTTATTTGTATAGCCCAGAATCACAAATCACAGATTTGCCCAAACGGGCTTTACAGTTTGTACAAAAGCAACACAACATCCCCTGTCCTTAGACCCTCACATCGTACAAGGTAAAACTCCCTAAAAAACCCCTTCAATGGGGAAAAAAATGGAAGAACCCTCAGGAAGAGTAATAGAGGAGGGATCCCTCTTCCAGGACGGACAGGCTGCAGTAGATGATGTGTGCAGGTGGAAAGGTGGAAACAATACAGGGAAAATTGGACATTACACACAGAAAAAACAGAAATGTAATAGATTTGGGTGTAAGTGGAGGATGCACAGGATCCATCACAGCTTCCAGATGAACCAGGACAGCATCAGACTCTCCAACATGTGTAGATCCCTCTGTGGCTGCACTGCAGCATGCTCTGTGAATGAGAAAACACACTTGTAAAAGTACAATAGTGGATCATCAGTATCACAGACTGAATAAGAAAAAGAAGAAAAAGAAGCTCAGAGCATGAGGACCCGGCAGACTAACCTATTGCAGCATAACTATGACTAGGCCAGCCAGGGCCAGCCCTAACTATACGCTTCTTCAGACAGGAACGTTTTTAACCTATTCTTAAATATAGGAAGGGTGTCTGCCCCCCGGACTGAAACTAGAAGATGATCCCACAGGAGAGGAGCCTGGAAGTTGAAGGCTCTGCCTCCCATTTTAATTTTAGAAATTCTGGGAACCTCCAATAAGCCTGCATATTGGGAACATAATCCTCTCGATGGATGATATGGGACTAAGAGATCCCTAAGGTAGGATGTCGCCTGACTGTTGAGCGCTTTATAGGTGAGGAGCAGGATTTTAAATTCTATTTGAGATTTCACAGGAAGCCAGTTTAGAGAGGCTAATACAGGTGAGATATGCTCCCTTCTTCTAGTATCAGTTAACGTGCAGCTGCATTCTGGATTAGCTGGAGAGTCCTTAGAGACTTTTTTGGTGCAACCGGACAGTAAAGAATTGCAGTAGTCAAGCCTGGAAGTAATAAATGCATGGATATGTTTTTCCACATCTTTCAGAGATAGTGTTTGACCTTTGCTATGTTGCATAGGTGTATAAAGGCAGTCATAGAAATATGTGTAATGTGGGCAGAAAATGACAAATCTTGGTCGAAAATGACTCCCAGGTTTTTCACAGTGGAGCTAGAGGCCAGGGAGATGTCATCCAGGATAGCTATATCGCTGGATATTGAGTTGGGATGGACCAAAATGCAGATCAAAAGTCTCTTTATTTTCTTAAGGGGAAATCAAAAACTCAAAACGGCGGAGAAAAGTCAAAAAACAATCCTCGATACAGGCAGGGTTCAGGCAGCATTGACAGGCAGGATACAAGTAGCATAGACAGACAGGATTCGCATAGCAACAGCAGTGATGAGCAGTAACAAAAGAGAACCAGAGACCGAACAATGGAACATGAGGCACTTAAACACACAGAGTCCCAGTTGGGGATCATTAGCTGATTGTCTGTAGTTCATAGGGTTCTCAGGTGGGGGCGCCAAGTCCACCCCAGGGACCTGACATCTTCAGGATTTCGGGCGAGTACAATGATTTCTGTTTTGTCTGAATTTAGTAGAAGAAAATTGCAGGTCATCCAGGATTTTATATCTTTAAGACAAGCTTGAAGTTTAGCTAGCTGATTTGTTTCATTCAGCTTATTTGATAGATAAATGTCTTTTAGCAATCCGGATAGAATAGGGTCCAAAAGACAGGTTGAAGTTTTAGATGAAGACATCAGTGAACCTAGATCAGCGAAGTCGATCGAAGTAAATGTGTCGAGGTGAATATTAGCTATTTCATCTGTCTCTACAATAACTGGATTTGAGGGCAGATTAGTGCCAGTGGATGGGACAAGGTGCTAATTTCTGTCTCTAATTGTCAGAATTTTGTCATTAAAGAAGTCCATTAAGTCATCACTGCTGAGGGTTGTAGGAATATGTGGATCAATAGTGTAGTTACATTTAGTCAGTGAAGCTAACGTGCTGAAGAGGAACTTTTGGGTTGTTTTTGTTTTTTCAGTGAGGAGTAATAAGTAGCTCTGGCATTGCCTAGGGCATTCCTGTACATTCTGAGACTCTTTTTCCATGCGTGTAAAGCTTCCTCCAGTTTGCTGGAGAGAGTTATACCAGGGCTCTTTTTTGTTTAATTAACTTCTTTTTTTGGGGAGCGATGGAGTCAGGAACACTTTTTTTTATACCATATTTACCAGGTTTTGGGTGGGTGGTTTTCAAAATTACATCAGGCCCTAATAAAATCATTTAAAAAAGTAAAAACTGTGTGTGTTTGTGTGTGTGTATGTGGGGGGGGTGTATTATGATTTATTCTGATTGAATTTATTATGACTTAATTCATGTGTTGTCTGTAATTCCCTAAATTCTGAATAGTGTTTTCATCATTCGCTGTATGGAGCTCTACTGTAATTGGCTCAATAAATGTGCCATCTTTAACTCCTTGTGTGCAACATGAAAGTTCTGGTATTCTGGTATATTGTTAGTGCTGAATAATTCATCCTCCTATATAACTCAGAGGTTCTGATTTTTGTTGGTTTGGTTGGTCTTTGGAAAGTGCAGTTGTGTTTTTAAAGAATTCCTCTTCAACCTGAAGCTAGACCGCTGACTGCTTTTAGTTCAATTCATGAACCATATTTAACTCCTCATGTATACCTTGGAGTTTTTCCAAATGTTTGGTTCTATGCAGCATTTCCATTCTGCCCATCCTTGAGCTAAACCAGAAATGTTACCTTGTTGGAATGATCCCTGCTCAGAGGGCTAGGTAGCGTTTCAGTTTTTGAGTAAGGAGAGTCTCTATTTTCTCTTTCAGCATAGGGATCTCTTGAGATTTTTTTAAAAATATATGTATATTTTTTGGTTATCCACCTCTGTGTTTATCCGATCTAACTGTCCAAGAAGTCTGTCCAGTCTCCTGTTTTTTGCTGGTGTTGGTGAAATAGTAGGATTGAGGATCCATACATTTTTCCTTTGTCAAGTACTGTTTATTCGGCTGGTAGTCACAAAGTGTTTTAAAGCTATCCTCATCCACCTTGTTTCTGCTCTGTTCAGACTCAAGATGAAAATGAGATTTGATTTGATGAGACTGAGAGTCTGAGATAATATAATTATGAAGATGTGTTCAGAGTGGGTCACTTCCTGTTTTCATTGCAAGACATGTAAATTCTGAGCAGGTCTGAAGTTGTGTGATTAAACCCCTTCTAGTTTGTTTTGATATGATGTGCAGAAATGATAAAAAATCATTTTATTCAAGATGGCTGTTAATGTAGGTGTATTGGTTCAAGAGACATTTGCTGTGAACAGGCTGGTCCCTAAAAATGAACAACATGACAAAAACATATTCTATATGCTTTAACACAAAGAAACAATGTTCCTTTGTCAAGGAGTTGTCCATCCATTTTCTGTCTTCCCTCTTTGACATTCTTTTGCTCTTTAGCTGGTTCTTTTGGGACCACAACACATTTTAGACATCTTAGCTTTCTCTCATGTGGCTGTGAACTATTTGTTTTCCTCTCACTCTGAGAGATTGCTGTCCACTCTGTAGGGAGTTAAAGTGTGTCTTAACCCTCAGTGATCAGTCTTGCATACGTAGTTATTATCATAATTTATTATGTGCAGCTCAAACAGAGCCATGTTACATTTCCTACAATTACTATGCAATCTCTTGCCATCCTTCTGAAATGTGACACAGACATGCTACTTTTTTTTTAAATTTTTCTCTCTGTCTCTACTGTTTTCTGGCTGATGCAAATTCATGTTGTGCATTATAATACTGTTGTGTCTTGTCTTTAAACATTCTCATGGTGTAGAGCACATATGTCAAAGTCAAGGCCCGCAGGATGTGGTTTTTTTCTGGCCCCCGGGATCATATAAATTTACTATTACAACTGACCCACAGGCAACTGCACGCCAGCAGCATCCAGGTACTTTACGCACACTAACACACTACATTTCCCACAATTCAACGGTGGCTCTACGAGCAGGAGGCCACTTCCTTTCATTATTCATCAGCGGGCATTAGTATCACTTCAAAACTTTCAGATAGCCTACCCTTAAAAAATAGGAAAACGGTAGGTGGACACTGAGAACCTGACTTTTAAAACAAGGTGGGAGTCGGAGTACATGTTCACAGAGAAAGTGTGGTGGTGTGTGGAGAAAGTGTGGTGGTGATGAGAGTTTAATCTGAGATGGCAGCATGAGACAAAAAACGCGACAAAGACAAGGATATGGACATGGAACAGAGGCTACAGAAGGTGGAGGAATTAAAACAAGGCCTCAAATCTCGGCAGGCTCTGTTCAGAAAAGCCAAATCACAAATCGAGGCTGTTGTCAAGGCCAGTTTTATTTCGGATCACTAGACTATATGCGGCCATTTTATTTTTTTTCAATGAACATTCGATCAGTCCGGCCCTTGGCTTGTTCCTAAATTTTTCATTTGGCCCCCTTGGCCATTTGACTTTGACACCCCTGGTGTGGAGCTACATACACATAGTTGCCTGGAGGTTCACTGCGAAAGGTCACTGGCATACTGTGTGAAGTATCATCATAAAGAACAGTGTCTCCCCCGCCGGTCGTGATTTACTGCAGTTTATTGTAGTGCACAACATTTGCATCAGCCAAACAAGAGAGAGAGACAGAGAGAGAGAGTGCAGTGCACATGTCTGTGTTACATGTCAGCATGTCAGAAGGATTGCATATATATATATATATATATCATATATATACACTCACTGGCCACTTTATTAGGTACATCATGCTTATAACGGGTTGGACCCCCTTTTGCCTTCAGAACTGCGCAATTCTTCGTGGCATAGATTCAACAAGGTGCTGGAAGCATTCGTCAGAGAGTTTGGTCCATATTGACATGATGGCATCACACAGTTGGCACAGATTTGTCGGCTGCACATCCATAATGCAAATCTCCCGTTCCACCACTTCCCAAAGATGCTCTATTGGATTGAGATCTGGTGACTGTGGAGGCCATTTGAGTAAAGTGAACTCATCGTCATGTTCAAGAAACCAGTCTGAGATGATTCTAGCTTTATGACATTGCGCATTATCCTGCTGAAAGTAGCCATCAGAAGTTGGGTACATTGTGGTCATAAAGGGATGGACATGGTCAGCAACAATACTCAGATAGGCTGTGGTGTTGCAACGATGCTCAATTGGTACCAAGGCGCCCAAAGATTGACAAGAAAATATTCCCCACACCATTACACCACCACCACCAGCCTGAACCGTGATACAAGGCAGGATGGATCCATTCTTTCATGTTGTTGACGCCAAATTCTGACCCTACCATCTGAATGTCGCAGCAGAAATCGAGACTCATCAGACCAGGCAATGTTTTTCCAATCTTCTATTGTCCAATTTTGATGAGCTTGTGCAAATTGTAGCCTCAGTTTCCTGTTCTTAGCTGAAAGGAGTGGCACCCAGTGTGGTCTTCTGCTGCTGTAGTCCATCTCCCTCAAAGTTCGACGTACTGTGTGTTCAGAGATGTTCTTCTACCTACCTTGGTTGTAATGGGTGGTTATTTGAGTCACTGTTGCCTTTCTATCAGCTCGAACCAGTCTGGCCATTCTTCTCTGACCTCTGGCATCAACAAGGCATTTCCGCCCACAGAACTGCCGCTCACTGGATATTTTTTTTTATTTTTTGGACCATTCCCTTTAAACCATAGAGATGGTTGTGCGTGAAAATCCAAGTAGATCAGCAGTTTCTGAAATATTCAGACCAGCCCTTCTGGCACCAACAACCATGCCACGTTCAAAGTCACTCAAATCACCTTTCTTCCCCATACTGATGCTCTGTTTGAACTACAGGAGATTGTCTTGACCATGTCTACATGCCTAAATGCACTGAGTTGCCGCCATGTGGTTGGCTGATTAGAAATTAAGTGTTAACGAGCAGTTGGACAGGTGTACCTAATAAAGTGGCCGGTGAGTGTATATATATATATATATATATATATATACACACACACAGAAAAGTACAGTACTCAACTCAAATAAAAAGATCTACTGTATATTCACTAATTTGTAAATCATTGACTCATTAGGAATCAGTGATCTACAAATGTCAAACATAAGTATTTGGTAAACACACACATGCACTGCAAACATACCAAAAATAACCATACAGGTGGCCAAGGGAAGCATTCTCTCATGGACCTGGCAGTATTTCACTTACTTTGGTGAGGAACTGTTAGAACTTAAGGTGTAACCCTAAAAGAAGTATTGTCTTTTGTTACTGAATAATGATCAACATTTAAACCTTTCTTCCAAACCATTAACAGTCATATACTTTGTTGTTCTGCAGCACATCATGGAGGAAGCAGACCTGCTGAAGGAGAGGCTCCAGGCAATCACAGTAAGGACCTACCTTTGTGCCTTGTCTCTCAGGAGCCCAGTTCTATAAGGGGCAGGATATTTCCAATAGTGCTAGGCAAAGAGTGTTTCAGTAGGGAGGGAATGGAAGGAAACAGTGTTTTTGGAGAGTATGTAAAAAGGCATACTGTTTTGTGGCTAAAAGTCTTAATAGGTGCTTTTGGACCATATAAGCATGCTAAAATAAAAAAATAAATAAATATCGAACTGTGAAAAAAGACAATATTAAGGCCCCTCCAATCAATATAAATGACGAACAGTCACTCTTAAACCACCTATATGATGGTCTAAATCTGGTTTTGTAAAGGACAACTTCGAACTGCTGGCTGATTTTCCTATTTTTTTTATTTCGAGAATCTAGCTGCATCCCTGTGATTTGGTGCTGTGATATTTAGTGAATACAGCACTGAAACAGGAGAATATAAAATAAAAAAAAGTGTGGGTGTGTAGTTGCAGGATGGCAGAGCTGTAAAGGAAAACCTTCAGAGTTCTGGCTGTGGATATGTAGGTTAATCCCCCTGACAGAGTACAGGGAGGTAGCACATCTATAACAAGAGATTGATACAATGCAAGAAACATTAACATAAACTGACAAATATTTAAGATTGAAAAGATTATCAATAATTCCATATTATGGCTACCTATTTTAAATGTGAACATTTCAAAGCTGGGGCTTTCAAACATGTGTATTTTATTTTTTATAGCTTTTATTTTCTTTAGCTTTTATTTTCTTTTCTCTTTCTTTACTCTGTACGCTGCAGTAACAAGCAAATTTCCCCGATGTGGGATCAATAAAGTCATATCTTATCTTATCTCTTATCTTAAACATAATGTTAATTGTAATGCACTCACTGATGTGTTTCTGAAGAGAAGAAGAGACCAGTTTTAGGAGGGAAACATGGAATGTGGGCTAAATCTTTAGAGAGGCTGGCAGCTTCAGAAGGATAGCTGAAGGGTGTACAACCTTGTCCATCTGGAAGGGGCCAAGGTATCGAGGAGACAGTTTCTTGGACACGACCTTCACAGAGTATGGTCCATGGAGGAAAGGTATCCCCAGGGAGGTAGGTTGGGGTAAGTGATGGTCCACTAACCTCTGGTACCAAGCCGCTGTATGGAGCAGACCTGCCCAGACCTTTCTCAACACCCTGCAAACCCATCTGCAGAGCGGGTCTGCACAGATTTTACGACTACCTTCCCTCCTGTGATAAAAACAGCAGGAGCTAAAAGTTGAGCCTTGAATGAAAGGTGACATCTCAATGGGGAGGTGCAAACACAGTGGAGAGTTCCCTCTCGGTCTTGTTGCTGCTTTGTCTGGCCATTGCTCCCAGCTGCTCACAGAAGGATTGCCACACCTGGAACATGAACTGTGGCCCATGGTGTATTACCACATCTGCTGGGATGCCATGGAGGGAAAAACATGTCTTACACAGCAGTCTCCCTGACGGGAGCTTGGGGAGAGGAAAAAAACGGACAGCCTTTGAGAATCGTTCAACAAGTATGAGGATGGTGATGTTACCTACCTGATTACCAAAGTCCGGTGCTATGTGTGACCATGGGCAGGCTAGCAGGAGACAGGTGAGAGGCCTTGTGGCAGACCACAAGGCCTCTCACCTATCACAAGAAAAACAGGCGAAGGAGGTCAAGGGTTTGTGTGACAGGCTAGCCGCAATGAGTGCCCCCACTGCAGCACCTGTGATTAGAGGGGGTCAGGGACAAACAGGAGATTTGGATCGCAGAGACCTGGGATTGTACATTTCTAGAGAGCCTGCTTCACCTGCTGCTCTATTCCCCATTGGATTTCCCTCTCAGGGAGCATGCAGCAGGCACGAGGGTCGTGGGTTACTGGAGGGTTACTGCCTGTATCTTCGCCAGATCAGAGTGAACCTGGCCCCTCTCAATGATGACTCCCAGGAACGAAACTGACTGCATATTAAATTCTCATTTTTCAGTCTTCACAAACAGGCTGTTCTCCAAGAGCCTCAGGAGAACCAGCTTAACATTTTGGTGATGTTCAGCAGGGTCTCAGGAAACAAAAACAGGATGTCATCCAGGTACATTAGGAGATAAACCATTTTAACATGTCCTGGAGCATGTCGTTTAACAATCCTGGGGAACCTCAGGTGCATTTGGTAAAGCCAAATGGTATGATCTGGTATTCGAAGTGTTGAACGCCATCTTCCATTCAACGCCTCCCATTGCACACCAAATGGTAGGTGTTGCATAGATCCAGCTTGGTAATAATAGTGGCCCAATTGAGGGAGGAGAAAACAGAGTCATGTAAGGGGAGCAGGTCTTTGTTTTTAATGGAAATGGCTTTGAGACCTTGATAGTTAATGCACAGGACAGGGACAGTGCCCACTGTTGGTAGGTGTCTGGGATGCTGGTGAGATCCCAGGGCTCTGGAACAGGTGAGGGGGGCATGAGGGGTTGGCACAAATCGGTGGCAGTTCATATAGCAACTGCCACTGTTTTGGATCATGGGTTTAGCCACGGTAATACAACAACCCTAGAGAGATAATAGAGCAACACTAGAGAATGGCTGGAAGCAGTCTGTCTGGGACTAGTGGCAGTAGGGACTGAGCTTGGCTCAGCTGGGTCCTTCTATCCCTAGATGAGTCTATGCTTTTGGCCTTTTTGTGGCAGGCAGAACGGAAATGGCCAGCCTCACCACAGTACAAGTCGGCAGAGACTGTTAGATATGGGCAAGCAGGGACAGCTAAGATGTTCTTAATTCTCATTTTTATGAATGAGAAGCTGTTTTTAACTGAATAGAGCAATTAAAATGTGTTTATATGTGTATTTGTTTATTTTATAAAATATTATTCACATAATATTTAATAATGATAACAAAAATAATAGATGACAGTATAAATGAAAATGTATGAGAAGGTAAACCATTCAAATCTTTTAAGTCAGTAAGTTTCATCTGCCTATCAGAATTCTAAGTGCAATGGTGCATGAGGGTGAGGGTGCAGTAAGATGAATCATTAAATGTGGGACTGTACCTACATAATCATATCTATGTAGTTATTTGATTCATTTATTATTGAATAATTTGGAAACACGACACCGCTCTCAGTCAGCTAATAACAGTTCTCAAGTAGCCTCTCACTCTAAACCCAAATATATCACAACTACTGCTATGAGAAAAAGATTGTGCTGAGCTGCACCCTTTTCTTCAGCCGCTGCTGAGGTGAAAGTGCATGACACACGTCTCACAACATGTCGCTACATAGCAACAAACCAGATGGAAGTGAAAACCTGGCTTTTAGAGGGGATGGATGTGTTGACTCGGACCTCCTAACATGAACTCTGTCAGGCTCAAAACACACCTTTGAGTATTCATAGTATTTCTCTCTTGGCCTCCTACATCATGCCATGTGCTCTCCTCCAACTAGCAACATGTCTCAGACACACCTCCCTACATGGAAGTTTTTATTTAATATCACTCATATTAGAGGTTATTTTCCCACACCAGTTAAGTAGTAAAAGTCAAAATGTTCTACTTTTTATAATAGTTGCAGTAAATACTACTAAGGGGTTAGAGAGGAAGTTTCTTATTAGGTATGCATTTCAAAATACAATATGTCTACCAATCAGAACTCAGGATTTGCTTCATTAACATCAGGGGTCACCAACTCCGGTCCTGGAGGGCTATCTTGGGTGCAGTGTGGGCAACCGACGTGGCCTCCCAACAAAAAGGGATCAGGGCAACCAGAAGAAGTGGAGAAAGGAGGCAGTGGTTTATTGCCACAGCCACAGCACATGCTTGCATCAGCAGGAAAAATCCACCTCGCACCAGGTGGACCAAACAGGCAGTCCCACACATCGTGTTGACTGTCACGCACGCAAACATGTCCGGGGGAAACTCTCCCTCTGTCATTCAGTTCCCCCCCTTATAAACAGGTAAGAAGGGGAGGGGTCATCACCTTCTCACATGCAGTTTTTTGTTACAACCAGGCAGTAACACACCTGATTCAACTAATTAACCACTAGAGCCCTTGCTAAGGACCTTTATTAGTAGAATAAGGTGTGTAACTGTGCCTGGTTGGAACAAAATCATGCACCCACGGTAGCCCTCCAGGACCAGAGTTGGTGACCCCTGATTTACATTTTGCACACCAGTGAACATGTTAACTGAGGAACTGCAACTAGCATAACATGTGGTTGCATGTTGGAGCCAAAAAAAATAATGACTATCTAACTAGCTAAGGGGTATATACTAGTTGAGTAGTGATTTTTAGGATCTTACAAGTTAACACATGATCTGTAATGGGGAGTGCAGATTTTCTTTGTTCTCCCTGGCTCCAACAGTCTTAAAACATGCTGAGGTTACTTGGAGACTTAAAATTGCCCATAGGTGTGAGTGAATGGTGTGTGTGCCCCATGATAGCCTGGTGACCTGTCTATGGTGTATCTCTGCCTCTAGCTTGTAATACGCTGGGATTGGTTCCAGCAGACCCCTGCAACCCTCATAAAGAATAAGCAGGTACAGAAAATAACTGACTGACTGATTATATCTTCTTATTCAATTCAATGTGTGTCAGTTTAATTCTGGTAACCAGATTTGGGTAGTTGAAAAAGAGGACACCTTTTTTGTACCATCACTCTGTTGAAGACACACTGCCAAAAGGGAATCTTTTCCAAATGCATTGCATTTACTAAATGCAACTAATTAGGGTGACCAAATTTGGGAAGTTGACCAGATGCACTTAGAATTCTGATAGGCAGATGAAATTACCGACTTAAAAGATTTGAAAGATTTACTGTCTCATACATTTTCACTTATACTGTCAATGATTATTTTTTTAGTAAATGCATTGCATTTATTAAATGCAATACATTTGGAAAATATTCCCTTCTTTTGCATTGTGTCTTTAACAGAGCAATGGTACAAAAAAGGTGTCCTCAATTATAACTACTCAAATCTGGTCACCCTATTTAAACCTGACAGAACAGGAGAGTATCTTTAAGCAGAATCCAGGCTTTCATTGGAAACAATAAAAAACATTTAGAGGCTGTCATTTCTGCAAAAGGCAGAATCTAACAGAAAAACATAAATATTTATTAAAATATGTGTGTCTTTTATAACCTGTCCAGTCTGAAAATCAGTAGGCTATTTTTGCAATGGCTGTCATGAGGTACGCATCAGCTCTTCTATTTTATTACACAATCTGGCAAGTAAACAACGCCTATTCCTCTAAATAATGATTAATTTAGAACTGCATCATGCAATCTCCTTGTAACAGTACTGATCCTGGTGCCAGTTGTCTCAGCTGTACAGCAAGCTGACATCAGTGCGTTTGAGTCAGACCCAGATATAGACAGGGCTATAACTGCTGAAAGACATCATCAGGAGATCATCTTTCACTGGGGCTTAGGGCCACACTGATCCTGGATCCAGAAGCTAATTTTAGTCTACAAAGTGACAGACCCTTAGATTGACATTCAGGAATTGGAGGTTTATTCTTATTTTCAATGAAAGCTTCCAGGTTATAGAGAACAGGTGGACACACACATACATTGCACATACACACACACACACATACACACACAAACAGGTAGGTTTGCTGGTTATTTATGGCATCTGGTGTCCAGCTGTCAGCTCAAGGTTGAACTGCCTGCAGTAGAGGGCAGCTGGAATAGTTTCCATGTTGTAAAGGGTTCACATGCTAACATGTTTGAATTTCTCCACAGGACAAAAGGAGAATCCAGGAAGACATCACCAAGAAAAGGAGACAGATCGAGGGGGAGAAACTAAAACTGCAATATATGAAGGTAATTTTAAATAACGACAAGAACACAAACAATCATGAGAATATGCTACGCACCAGATGTCTTGACATGCTGTTATAACAACTTATTCCATTCAATGAAGAACAGTAAAGTGTAGAAAAAAACGTTTCAAAATTATTTGAGATGCACATGGACATTAAAACTATTGAGATTGTTGTTTCTATGATGTCAAAATGACTTCAAATCTATAAACGACACACTGCTGCAGTCTTCCTTGCAGGCCAATCTGTAGTAATCCAAAGACATGCTCGATAACCAGTTCCGTGGTTTCCAAGGCTAAAGGATACTTAGGGAAAAGGACAAAGTGCAGAGCCTTGGAGAACTGATCAGTTAGTAAGAATGGTGGCATTACTGTTAAAGGGTAACACCAAGGGTTGGTAGGTCAGTGTAAAGTTGAATCAGCCGAGTAACCACCTGTTTTTTTGGGAGTTGGGTCTCTTAGTGCTTTGCAGGTACACAAGGTTCTTATGATCAGTTCAGACCAGTTATGGAATTTCAGCCCACTCTAGCCACTACCTCTACTCCACCACCACGAAAAGTTTCCAGTTTCCGACATATTAGTTCTACTCAGCAGGGGGCAAAAGGTCAGATGGATGCAGCTTGTTATTGATATATTAAGATAGGACAGCTCTGACCCTCACCTCAGATGCGTTTGTGTCAACAGCAAACTATTTGGCTCGATCGGGTTGAATAAGGACAGATGATTCTGTGAACAGAGGCAACATTAGTTGGAACAACCCCTGTCATGTTAAGTGCCTTCAGTCTGTGCTCAGACCTCCTGGTTCCTCTGCCAGGTGACCTCCAGTTCCCCCTAACCTCTCTGACTTCCCAGAGTATTGAACCCTGAGTCTGTTAAAAGCTGTTTCAGCCTTAGGTGTGGTTAGCAGTGGTTGCCAGGCTTAACCTATGACCTAAAACCTATGTGGCTGATGTGTGAGGAGCCAACCATCTAGAACATTTACTCTCAGGGAGATAAGCTATTGCAATAGAGTGTTGGCTGGCCGGACGCGTGGTGATCATTTGTCATCAGCACTAGAGTACTGGACCCCTGATCCCACAGGAGCAGCACTTCCAATTGAGTTCTTTAGAGGTTAGGGGTGTGTGAGGGTTGGACTCAGATCACCCTTTATACTCAGGTGAGCCAAGGTTTTTGAGAAACTGGGAACATTTTTAGTGGATATGACTGGGTAGACCACAGTAGAAACACTGCCTCTCCTGGATCCTTCTCTGGCATTCCATGGGCAGCAGACAGGAGTGACCCAGTTGCTGTTGTTTTTTGGAAAACCAAAGTAACTGTTTACTGTGTCTGTGTTACGGATCCTATTTGCCTCTGCATTGTGTTGTGCATAACAATAAAATCTTCACAGACTGGAGCTGCTGGGACGTCATTTATTGCTCTGGCGCAAAACACAAAATACGTGACGAGGTGAGGGTTCATCTGTGTCCGTTCCTCTTCCCAGCACACAAGGTTAACAGGGAACGAACACCGCAAGTACATTAACAACATTAACAATATCAATAATACATATATTAACAATACGCATATTTAATTACAAAAGTATACAGAGCAAAGCTCTAACAACAACGGTGACATGCCCCGCTAGCATTCCAAGCTAGGCGGGGCGGTAAACTAGCGTGAACCAAGTTAAGACAAAGTGCATGAAATTGATTTAAAGCATTACACACCTGGCGCAAAACACAAAATATGTGACGTTAGGTGAGGGTTCGTCTGTGTCCGTTCCTGGCAAACAAAAAGGACAAAAACACTGAGCTAAACTAACACTTAACTAATAGCAATAGCTAAGCCACGAGCTTATCCTATACTCGTGGCTATAAACTACGTGACAAAGAAATTACATGACGCGACAACATATACACATGGCGACACACAAAAGGGATGACTAATGGAGTGATTAAAATAGAAGATTATAATTTTATAGAACATCGATGGTTAATTGTCATGAAGATATATACAGATTATTATTATTATAAGGATTGGGGCAACATACCTCTTCCCAGCACACAAGGTTAACAGGGAAGAGCTGAGGGAGACCGGGAACTTTAGGTGAGGACAAGACGCACAGGACGGAAAGCCAGGAGGGACACAAAGCTACAGAACGGACCCACCCCTAACAAACTAACATGACGAGCGTGTGTAATTGTGAAACAAAAACACAAAACATACTAATCAAAGACACAAAATGAACCAATTTGTGCAGGATTTAACTGAACTATATTTTACTCCGTTACATCTGTCTAAAGCAATGGTTGCTTCCCTAAATATGTATTTGCTTTATCATGATTTATTTTTACATTTTATTTTGATACAATACTTCAATCTGATATTCAATCTGAAATAATACAATTAACATCAACAATATGACTTCTTTCACATGTATTGTGGAATAACAAATGTAATACAATAACAATTATAACTCAGTCTGTGTTTGACAACTCAACTTCTTTCATGGTACAGAGTCACATGGATCCTTAAACCTACCTTGTTATTCTTCATTCAACTCCTGACCTCATGTCTAGATCTTTCACTATGGCATCAGAGCTCACCTGAGATGCTACTGATCCCCTGTCTGTTTGTCCCGGTACTGCTCAGGCTGCTGCTGACAGGATTTTCAAATAGTTGGAAAAGCTGTGGAACATTTAGCCTATAAATATTTTCCATGTAATAGCTCTTGAGACACTAATGAAGAAGAGGGGGGGGGGGGGGGTTGTCATTATATTGTAAATATTTCTCACAATAATTTAAAGGATTAATGTTTGGATCCAAGCAACCAATCAGCTCTCAGCCTGATGGAGTAAACAGCTCAGCCACCAAGCTGTGTTGTTTCTGTGGTGATTATGATATCAATTACAGTAACTGTTAACACAAATCATATGTGCTGCAGACTATTTCCATAGAAATAAATGGGGAATGAATTTGCACTGAAACAGCAAATACATCACCGTAGTGGACAGAACTTAGCTTGGGATGGTGCAGAGCATTTATTTTTTTACTCTCACACAATTTGGTGAGCATGCAACCTTTAAATCAAAAGTTATCAAGGAAAAACCAACAGCCAAAATGCTCTCAGTCTGTTATATTACTGGAGCTGTGGACCATTGCTACAGTTACACACGCACTTGGTGAAGCTCTTTCATGTAAACAAGCCATCAAAGTCCCAACTGACAAATTCTTCTCCTATAGTGTGGGGAGAAACGACTGTTTAATGCTCTGAGAGGGCTAAAATAGACCCAGAACAACTGCTCATAACTCAAAAACCTTAATTTGTAATCACAAAATGAGCATATTGTGTGAGAGGTGAGGGTCTCCTGATCATGTTGATGTATCTTTTATTTCTGTAGCTTGAAAAATGTGGGCACAGGAGCAGGTTAGAAATTCAATATTTTACTAAAATGCAGGATGAATCAGCGAAAAGTTATAATGGGAAAGATAGGAAGAGAAGGAGCGCGAAGCTGCACTTGGAGGTTCATAGCACCAAAACCGTAGAATTCTCAGCTTTCTCACTCAAATTGGAGCGATCGGAAGGGTCGTGCCGACATTTTGATGTAAAAATTATTAACGTGCGGTGAAAGCTGTGGCAGTCCTTTTTTCAAAGGAATTTTTTGTTCTTTTGCACTCTACCGATGACATCACAACTCTGGACTCCCCACCAGGAATGCATTGCGCCAAAGTCTTGCACAAAAATGGCAACTACGTTGCCATAGTAACGAATATCGCCACCAAAAGACATACCACACGATTCCAGGCCGAGCCGGTCGATTTGACATAACTATTGTGGGGGTTTGTCCTTTCCCCTAGGAGGAGAAGCAGGCCGAACTTTCTACGGAAGAAGATAGACAGACAGACAGACAGACAGACAGACAGATAGCAAGCAAGCAAGCAAGTAAGCACTTAGTGCACTGGGAGGTAGTTGGCCTGGCTACACCAGCCCGAACTAATAAACAGATCTTGGAAAAAACACTCCTTGTCTACTTCTAATCTAATTCAATATTTTCCTATTTATTAGCATTGCCATGGCCTGGAGTTGTTGCATTGTGCACATCTGCTGGCTATGATCTTGCTGCATCATGCATGTCTTTAAACTTCTGCCTGAGTTGGTCCATCCGTTTTATTTGTATAAACACTTATAAAGATGGCTGAAGTAAGTGAACTCATGGATTATCAGGTTCTTTCATGATTAGGGAAATATGAAGAGAGCATCATCTTATGTCTTCTCCCTTTGACATTTCTTAAAAATGCATTACACTTATTATCCTAGGGCATTTAGACTAATTGTGGGGAGGTTTAGGAAAAAGTTCAGCAAAACTAGTACTTTACCTTTGTCTTACAGTTCTCCTGCATGTCCTGCACTCCTCTTATATTATATAATATATATTCTTATATATTCATATATATTATATTTTTTCTTATATATCTTATATATTTCTCTGCCACTTCAGACTTCATCATAATATATATCCTATAATGACACAGTCCCTCTCAGAGGGAACAGGGCCCCCTGTCATAAGCTTTCTCCAAGATGCAACGTTGCTCCCTCTTACCTTCTCTGTACTTTTGTACTCAACACCCACAAAGCAAATACCGCCTATCCTAGACATTTCTATTCCTCCACCGGTATATCAAGTACTGCCTTTCTACTCGTCATCCTCTCCAGTGAGCTCCCTCACTTCATCCTTACTAATCCTTTCTACTTTCTGATCTGCCTCTTCTATTCTTCATTCTCTCTCATTTTCCTCATTCATCAACTCTTTCCATCTATCACACTACTGGCACCTGTTAATACACGTTCATCCATATCTTCTCTTTCTCTTTGTCTTGCCAAATGCTATAGATCAGTCTCGCTGTTTACTGTTCAACCAAGCATACAAATCATTGTATGCCCCTTGTTTGGCCTTTGCTACCTGTATTTTCAATTCAATTCTATTTATTTGTATAGCCCAGAATCACAAATCAGATTTGCCCCAAAGGGCTTTACATTTTGTACAAAAGCAACACAACATCCCCTGTCCTTAGACCCTCACATCGTACAAGTTAAAACTACCTAAAAAAACCCTTTAACAGGGAAAAAAACAGAAGAACCCTCAGGAAGAGTAACAGAGGAGGGATCCCTCTTCCAGGACAGACAGGCGTGCAGTAGATGATGTGTAGGTGGAGAACATTACAGAGAAATTTGAGTATTACAAACAGATAAACAGAAATGTAATTAATGTTGGTAGAAGTGGAGGATGAGGAACAGGATCCATCACAGCTTCCGTGTTTCACCAGGACAGCATCAGACCCTCCAACATCCATAGATCCCTCAGTGGCTGCACCGCAGCATGCTCTGTGAAAGAGAAAACACAGGGCAGGACTCCGGAACTACAGCAGATTTAAAAGTACAATAGTGGTACAACAGTATCACAGATAGGAGAAGAAAACGAAGCCCAGAGCATCTCATGAGGACCAGACTAACCTATTGCAGTGTAACTATGACTAGGCCAGCCAGGGCCGGCCCTAACTATACGCTTCATCAATCAGGAACGTTTTTAACCTATTCTTAAATATAGGAAGGGTGTCTGCCCCTCGGAGCGTAATGTTCTTGATGGGCGATATGGAACTAAGAGATCGCTAAGGTAGGATGGCGCCTGACCGTTAAGCGCTTTATAGGTGAGGAGCAGGATTTTGAATTCTATCTGAGATTTCACAGGAAGCCAGTATAGGGAGGCTAATACAGGTGAGATATGCTCCCTTCTTCTAGTGCCAGTTAATAAACGTGTAGCTGCATTCTGGATCAGCTGGAGAGTCCTTAGAGACTTTTTGGTGCAACCGGACAGTAAAGAGTTGCAGTAGTCAAGCCTGGAAGTGATAAATGCATGGATAAGTTTTTTCTGCATCTTTCAGCGACAGGAAGTGTCTGACCTTTGCTATGTTGCGTAGGTGAATGAAGGCAGTCCTGGAAATATGTTTAATGTGGGCAGAGAATGACAAGTCTTGATCGAAAATGACTCGCAGGTTTTTCACCGTGGAGCTAGAGGCCAGGGAGATGTCATCCAGGATAGCTATATCACTGGATATTGAGTTCCTCAGGATTTCGGACCCGAGTACAATAATTTCTGTTTTGTCTGAATTCAGTAGAAAGAAATTGCAGGTCATCCAGGATTTTATATCCTTAAGACAGGCTTGAAGTTTAGCTAGCTGATTGGTTTCATTTGGCTTAATTGATAGAGTTGTGTATCGTCAGCATAACAGTGAAAAATTAATAGAGTGTTTTCTAATGATTTTACCCAATGGGAGCATATAGATAGTGAAAAGTATTGGTCCAAGCACAGAACCTTGTGGAACCCCAGGATTAACTTTGGTATGGATAGAAGAAACTTTATTGATATGGACAAATTGGGAAAGGATCTGAAAGATAGGACTTAAACCAGTTTAGTGCAGTCCCTTTTATACCAATAAGATGCTCTAGTCTCTGTAACAAGATTCAATGGTCGACTGTGTCAAATGCAGCGCTAAAATCTAACAGAACAAGGATGGAAATTAATCCTTTATCAGATGCATCGAGAATATCGTTTGAAACCCTAACTAAAGCCGTCTCTGTGCTGTGAAGCATTCTAAAACCTGACTGGAAATCCTCGTATAAGTTATTGTTGTGTGAAACGTCACACAGCTGTTTAGCAACTGCTTTTTCCAGAATCTTAGAGAGGAAGGGAAGATTGGAAATGGGTCTATAGTTGGCTAAAATACTTGAGTCGAGGGCAGGGTTTTTAAGGAGAGGTTTAATAACAGCTACTGTAATTAACCAGGACTGTGGTACATAGCCAGATAATAAAGACTTATTGAGTATTTCTAGTAAGGAAGAGCTAATCAAAGGGAAAATGTCCCGTTTTAATTTTAGAAATTCTGGGAACCTCCAATAAGCCTGCATATTAGGAGCGTAATGTTCTTGATGGGCGATATGGAACTAAGAGATCGCTAAGGTAGGATGGCACCTGACCGTTAAGCGCTTTATAGGTGAGGAGCAGGATTTTGAATTCTATCTGAGATTTCACAGGAAGCCAGTGTAGAGAGGCTAATACAGGTGAGATATGCTCCCTTCTTCTAGTGCCAGTTAATAAACGTGTAGCTGCATTCTGGATCAGCTGGAGAGTCCTTAGAGACTTTTTGGTGCAACCGGACAGTAAAGAGTTGCAGTAGTCAAGCCTGGAAGTGATAAATGCATGGATACGTTTTTTTCTGCATCTTTCAGAGACAGGAAGTGTCTGACCTTTGCTATGTTGCGTAGGTGAATGAAGGCAGTCCTGGAAATATGTTTAATGTGGGCAGAGAATGACAAGTCTTGATCGAAAATGACTCGCAGGTTTTTCACCGTGGAGCTAGAGGCCAGGGAGATGTCATCCAGGATAGCTATATCACTGGATATTGAGTTCCTCAGGATTTCGGACCTGAGTACAATCATTTCTGTTTTGTCTGAATTCAGTAGAAGGAAATTGCAGGTGATCCAGGATTTTATATCCTTAAGACAGGCTCGAAGTTTAGCTGGCTGATTGGTTTCATTTGGCTTAATTGATAGATAGAGTTGTGTATCGTCAGCATAACAGTGGAAATTAATAGAGTGTTTTCTAATGATTTTACCCAATGGGAGCATATAGATAGTGAAAAGTATTGGTCCAAGCACAGAACCTTGTGGAACCCCAGGATTAACTTTGGTATGGATAGAAGAAACTTTATTGATATGGACAAATTGGGAACGATCTGAAAGATAGGACTTAAACCAGTTCAGTGCAGTCCCTTTTATACCAATAAGATGCTCTAGTCTCTGTAACAAGATTCAATGGTCGACTGTGTCAAATGCAGCGCTAAGATCTAACAGAACAAGGATGGAAATGAATCCTTTATCAGAAGCATCGAGAATATCGTTTGAAACCTTAACTAAAGCCGTCTCTGTGCTATGAAGCATTCTAAAACCTGACTGGAAATCCTTGTATAAGTTATTGTTGTGTGAAACGTCACACAGCTGTTTAGGAACTGCTTTTTCCAGAATCTTAGAGAGGAAGGGAAGATTGGAAATGGGTCTATAGTTGGCTAAAATACTTGAGTCGAGGGCAGGGTTTTTAAGGAGAGGTTTAATTACAGCTACTGTAATTAACCAGGACTGTGGTACATAGCCAGATAATAAAGACATATTGAGTATTTCTAGTAAGGAAGAGCTAATCAAAGAGAAAATGTCTTTTAGCAATCCGGATGGAATAGGGTCCAGAAGACAGGTTGAAGTTTTAGATGACGACATCAGTGAAGCTAGTTCAGCGAAGTTGATTGAAGTAAATGTGTGGAGGTGAATATTAGCTATTTCATCTGTCTCTACAATAACAGCATCTGAGGGCAGATTAGAGCCAGTGGATGGAACAAGGTGATAAATTCTGTCTCTAATTGTCAGAATTTTGTCGTTAAAGAAGTCCATGAAGTCATCACTGCTGAGGGTTGTAGGAATACGTGGATCAATAGTGTAGTTACATTAAGTCAGTGAAGCTAAAGTGCTGAAGAGGAACCTTGGATTGTTTTTTTCTATCGGTGAGGAGTAATAAGCTCTGGCATTACATAGGGCCTTCCTTTACATTCTGAGACTCTCTTTCCATGCGTGTGTAGCTTCTTCCAGTTTGCTGGAGCACCATATTCGTTCATGCCTCTGAGAGGTTAACTTTAGTTTAAGGGTGAGAGAGTTATACCAGGGTGCAACTCTTTTTTGTTTAATTAACTTCTTTTTTTGGGGAGCAATGGAGTCAAGGGTCGTTCGCAGTAAACTTGCAGCACTCTCAACAAGTTTATCTATTTTAGATGGACCTGCAACAGCATATAAATCCATAGCTGTGGTGAGGCAAGGCAGTGAATTAAATACTGAGGGAATCACCTTCTTGTATTTAGATATAGAACTGTCAGTTAGGTATCGAGTGAGTATGCTTTTTTCAGGTGGTGAGTAGTTTAATAACAGGAATTCAAAAGTTATTAGATAATGATCTGACAGGAGGGGATTCTGTGGGAAGACAGATAAGTGTTCAACCTCGATGCCGTATGTCAGGACGAGATCAAGAGTGTGGTTAAAGCAATGGGTGGGCCCATTTACTCTCTGAGAAAAGCTGATTGACTCCAGTAAAGAGAGGAAGGCTATCACCGTCCACATCAACATGAATGTTAAAGTCACCTGACATGATTATTTTATCTGTCCTGAGTACTAAACTTGAAAGATACTATGAGAATTCTGATAAAAATTCTGAATATGGGCCTGGAGGGCGGTACACAGTGATAATATGACTGGTTGTAGTGATTTCCAAGTTGGGTGGGAGACACTAAGCACAAGGCTCTCAAATGATGTGTAGCTACACTTCGGTTCAGGGTTGATCAGTAAATTGGAGTTGAAAATGGCTGCAACTCCACCACCTCGGCCACTTTCACGAGGAATATGAGTGTTAATATGGCTGGGAGGAGTGGATTCATTCAGGCTGACATATTCATCAGGATGCAGCCAGGTTTCAGTAAGACAGAGCAAGTCAATATTATAATCTGATATTATATAATTTATTAACAAAGCTTTGGATGACAGAGATCTAATGTTTAGAAGTCCACATTTCACTCTCCAGTCCTGTTGCTTTATGGCTGAATTAGTGCTAATATTGATTAAGTTGCTGTGGGTGACTCGTCTCCTATTGTTGGATGTAAAGGATTTAAATGATTTAAGTGAATTAAGTGGTCGGGGGACAGACACCGTCACTATGTAGTTCTGAGTGGGGGACTGCTCTAAGGGAGACGCAGAGAAGCGTGTAGGACTGCGACTCTGCCTCCTGGACTCAACTCTGTGTAGTCACGGTTTTCGGGTGATAAAGTCTAACATATTCCTGGATAAGAAAGAGGCTCCATCCAGGGTGGGATGTATGCCGTCTCTCGCTATCAGACCAGGTTTCCCCCAGAACGTCGACCAATTATCTATGAAACACACATTTTGACCTTACATTTCATCCCCCTGTACTCTTGTCTACTCTGTTCAGTCTATTAAATCCCACATTTTATTAGCTAATCTCTTTCTTTGTATACACTCCTCTTCACATCCTTATACCACCAAGTATCTTTATTGATTTTCCTTCAGAATGAAGGGAGACAGATACTTTCCTATCTGTCTCCCTGATAACATTAGCTGTAGTTGTCCAGTCATCCTCCTGGATACTCAAAGCCTGTCTCACATCTTTCCTAATAGCCATGCAACACTCATCATTTACATGCTTCCATTTCGCATTACATCCTCTGCTCTGCCTTTGTCCTCTTCATTTTCCTGACCACAACAGTTATTATATCACAGTTATCCACACCACCATCCTATACTGTTTGGTTACATTCTCACCTACCACTTTGCTGTCACTGATCTACTTCAGATTCACTGTCTACACAAGAATGTATTTACTATAGCCATTTCCATCATTTTCACAAAGTCAACCACCATATGTCCTTCTACATTCCTCCTGGATGCACATAACCTCCTCATTATCTCTAATTTCTGCATCAACATTAAGTCAGCACCAATGACAACTCTTACTTCTTGGGGCTACTGTTCTTCACTTCATCAAAGTCCAAAAAAAGATCCAGAAATGTACCTTTTCTCCAACCCACATCCTACTTGTGGAGCATATTCACTAATAACATTGAACATCACACCTTTGATTTCTATTTCAGACTCATCACTCTATCTGGTACTCAATTTACCTTCAGGACATTCCTGACAAGCTCCTTCTTCAAGATAACTCCTACTCCATTTCTCTTCCTATTTATCATAGAACAACTTGAACCATGTTCCTAGACTTCTAGCCCTGCTACCTTTCCACCTTGTTTCCTGAACACACTATGTATGCTGTCCTTGTCTGCATCATGTCAGCCAACCCTCTAGGGTTTCCTGTCGTATTTCCAACATTCAAGTCAATTGACTTATCAGAATAGTTTTTAGTTGCAGTCCTAGTTGCCTTTGTTCATAAAATCCAGGATTAAGGAAAGTGTTTTCAGCTTTCTGATTTTGTTTATCAGCCAGTTATACCACTAACTGGTAAAATACTGATGTAACAATATATATAATGTGTGTTATTATTTACAGTCATGTTGCACATTTTTAAAAATATAAAAAAAATATTTCTTACAATCATCTTCAGTATCAACATCTGCAGTATTTGGTCTACCTATATACATACATAATGCTTAATATTGTTGGATGCTCAAACTAAGGCTGCCTGCATTTACATATTTGACAGAAGAAGGCCCTGAGGGAGCAGTGGCTGATGGATGGTCTGACTCAGCAGTCAGAAGAGGAACAGAAGGCCATGAAGCTTCAGGCTCAGGATGAACAGCAACAGAGTGATCAGCTGCAGAGCAACATCATCAGGTAATCTCAGTTCTCCCTCACTGCAAACCCCACATGCTGAACACAGCTTGTCTTCACATGTTCGCTAAAACATATGAAGACAATCAATGTAAGACTTTAACAATTCATAGGAGCAAATGGATTACAGCAGAGCATGTAACTAGAGTTTGGAGTTACTTAGTAGAAAGTGCACCATTACATATATAATACAACCTGGAATCAGCAACTAAATCTCAATAAAGTGTTCAGTGAAAGACTTTTGCATTAGATGCTCTTATTTTGCTAAGAGAACATCCTCAAGGATGACCGACCAGATATACTGGATCAAGGTTTTTTCACAGGTTTTCCAGAGACCTAAATGTTTACAGACAAGGTCTGAAAAGTGTTTTTCACAATAAGGCCATGTGGACAGGCTAAAAAAAATAAGAAGTTACAAGGTGGAAAGTCAATATTAGGAATTATCTGTTACCTGTTAGGAGGGAAAGGGAAACAAACATGGTAACCAGTCTCACTTAATTATTATTTCTATAGTAGTATTAACAAGAGCGTTTGGTACTATTGGACAGAAGTCCTTTGCTAACAGTCTGGAGACAGTTTTTTCTATGACATTGGGGCTGCTATTGAGCATGGTCCACAGTCACAGAGCAGAGACCAGATTGACCGGACTTGAACTCTGTCAGACGTTAACTGTCTTTCAGTATATAACCACTCTAATTAGTCATGGCTTAGTGTGTGTGTGTACAAATGCAAGTGTGGGTTAAATATTACATATATATAGGTTGTTGAAAGTTCTGCCAAATATTTTTTTTCTTCTAAATTTTCCATATGTTTTCATTTACCAATGTTTCAATGATCCACTATTTCACCAAAAATCATAGATGACAAGAAAAAAAAGTATACTTTAGTTTTTCCTTCTTTCCTCTTGCATTTATCACTTCATGGCCCCTCAGATTCAGTACCAGGTGATGACCCCTCAGACTCCAAGTCTGCAGGGTTTGACCCCTCATCTGATTACTTGGGTCACCAACTCTGGTCCTGGAGGGCTACCGTGGGTGCAGGATTTTGTTCCAACCAGGCAGTTACACACCTGTTTCTGCTAATGATGGTCCTTAGCAAGGGCTCTAGTGGTTAATTAGTAAAATCAGGTGTGTTACTGCCTGGTTGAAACAAAAACCTGCACCCACGGTAGCCCTCCAGGACTGGAGTTGGTGACCCCTGGATTACTCTTCTGAGGTGCTTAATCCTAGGTTGGAAACCATTAGACCAAACTTTTTCAACTATATAAAGTAGTTAAAATGATCTCCACCTCCAGAAGTCCACCTCCAACTGTAACATACTAAACACGGTACTAATGATGTCATTTCAATCAGCAAGCTCAAACCATTTTCATTCCAAAAAGACTGTATTTACACAATAATTTAATAGCAATTAGTAAAAAAAATAAATAAAAAAAAATAAAAGAAAGGTCACACTCATCAAAATGATGAAGTGATTTGGCAGGTCAATTTGTTTGATTTGTAATTGTGATTTTTACGAAAGAAAAAGGGATATCGATAATGAAATTTTAGATATCTGCAATTGCAATTGCAGATATTTGCTATTAGAGCTGAATGATAGTTGATTCATTGTTTAGTTGCCAACTATTAATTGGAAATTATTCTGATAATCGAATAATCATTTGGGTCATTGTTTAAGAAGAATATAACCATATTCTCTGTGTGAGAAGGTGATCACTCCTCCCCTTCTCACCTGCTTATTAGGACGGTCGCCATGTTTACCGGGATCTGAACGGCAGCGGAAGAGTTTCCCCAGAGTTGCTACAAGCCCTATGTAATAACATTGTAACTAGTCATAATAAATTTTTGACATGTAAAAATGTAACTACAGCTAGGCAAAACTGTCACTAGATGGCGCAGCTAAGTAAGCATTAAAGTCAGAAAATTGTTTTTATTTCTTCTTTCTTTCTTTCTTTCTTTCTTCCTTTTATAGAATTGAAAAAGAGATTGAGGCCTTGGAGATACAGGAGCTCAACATCTCTGCCAATGAGGAAGCTGTTCTGAAGCGGTTAAGGGTGGTAGAGAGGACAGCTGAGGACATTATCAAGGTAGGCTGAACTGAACTGGCTCCCAGTGAACACTCTGCTTGCCTTATTGAATCTAACTGCTGTGTGTTGCTACCTGATTAATTCTGCTTGCAGTATGCAACTTCCCACCCAGAGGCAATAGGTAGTGTGTGAATTCTAATGAGCTGCCACTTTTTAATAAGCCATCCTTTGCTGATTTTCCCTGATTTACCAAACAAGGTAGGCTTTGGCTAAATTCCAACGATCCAATATTCACTTTATATGTTACTATTTAATAATTATTAGTCCACAGATTTGCAGGTTATGTGTTAAGTGATAGCTCTAAATTCCCTGTAGGAGTGAGAGCTATGTGGTTGTTTTTTTTTTTGAGATGCAGAAAAAACAGCACTGCATTTGAGAGGAATGCAAAGGAGGGTTGTGTTCTGGTACAGCTGCATTGTCATGCATGGATAAATAATAAAAAATAAAACCATGTGAAATAAAACAAAACTTTTACTGAAGATTTTACTATTTAATTCTGTTTGTGCTTTTTGTTTAGAACAAAGTGATTCAGGAAAGTCAGATTGAGTCTTGAGTGAGTCTGAATGTTCATCCGATGCAGTTCATCCTACATCTCCCTAGTAAAAATAATGTATTGCATTAGCATTATAAAGTACTACTAGTAAAAATATTTTGCACATATTTAATTAATCAAACATTGGGAGAGGTAACTTTATTTATTAATATGACATGTCAATTCGAAGCAAATATTGATGAATGTTGGAAGAGTATAAATTTTAATGTGAGGTCAATGCACAAACAAAAGTGTATTTGATCAATGACTGCCCAATGCACAAAGGAGCCAAAAGAGTTGCAACAAATCATAATCATTTGGGGAATGAAATTACTAAATTGAGGTGTCTTAATTTCACGCTTTATGGGACATGTATAATTTCCTGTTAGTATATGAAATTAAAATGGATTTACTAGTAGATTTATTGTACACACACTGCAGAAAAAATACAAAAACTTACTTTAAACTTTGAACAGTGTATATTGCAATTTACTTTATGATATGTAACAGTTACATCTAATATAAACTTCTTCATTTTCTGTTGGTTATAAAAAATAGAACTTTTAGAACTTTGATCATCAAATTAGCAAATGGATACTAAAGCTGTGAATGAATATGCAACACTGAATTCAAGCACCATCCTTTCCACTTATTCCATGTTGCCTGCAGCTCTAATCTCTGCTCGTTTTCTAACAAGATGCACTCGTTGAGAACTGTGGGGGTGTGCTGTGGTTCACAAGAGACAGCTTTGAGTGAATAAGGTGCCAGGTAAATTGATTGCTCACGTGGCTGGCATGCAGTGTAGCGGGACTAATATGCATAATTGGCACATTCTGATGTAAACGCACAAACTGTGCTGATATTAAATGCCAACGCGACTTTTTATTGAGCAGCAGTGATTTGACGTTGGCTTCCTGCTTCTCTCACCACTTCTCTCAACTACTCTGTCTTCACCTGTAGGAGCTAAAAGCAGAATTTAAAACAGGTAAACATTTTTTTTTTATTGAATTTTGATCTATTCTTCTGATATATTATTATTATTTCTATATAATATGTGTAATGTAAAAAAAATGTTTGAGTACTTTTAAATTTGTTATTAATTAAACTAACAATACATTAGCACACTGAAGTTTCTGAGATATTGACATATATAACCAAATAACACAATAATACAACTAATATAATGTTGATTGGTAATATTTTAATAAGAAGAATATATTGTTGATATACTAACCTTTATTATTTACATTTTAACCTTGATGTTTCATCACACTGACAGACAATCATGGTGTTCTATTTTTAGGCCTGTAATTTTACTTCATTTATAACTTGTTTTAATTTTCAAGAAAAGTATGTAAGAATATAGTTATATCATGATATAACAATCAAATAATATTTTTATAATCTAGCGCACAACAAAAGTGTCATTTTTGCTCTCAGCTTATTTGAGCCTGTTCCTTCTCCCATCTATGGCAATTAAATGGAAATAATATGCTTTGCTTTTTTTCTGAGAGCATAATGAAAAGATGGATGTCACACTCATGTCTGTGTGTGCAGTGCAGAGCTGGAGTCAGGAGGTGGTTACTCTAGCTTAGCATAGAGATTGAGAGCAATGGAAAACAAATTAGTCTAGCTCCAATATTCAAAAATGCAATTTTGCTAAGCTGCATATGATTATTCTTCCCTGGAAACCCTACTTTACATGAAAAAAAATGAAAACAATACAGTTCCAGTCACATGCCAGATTTGGTCAGCTGCAAAGCACAAGTCAATAGTTAAGATGGTGGTGATATAGCCAGTGGTTAATGTCCAAAATGTGAAAGTTCATGAAATATCAATCAATACTGAATAAAATCTCCATTTTTACCAGCAGTTTAATATCTACTTTGCACAGTTACCTGTAATTCAGTCAGTTTGTGAAGCCATGCAGTTTGTCACATAAATTAGCTCACTGAGATTGTGTAGAAAACCCTATCTTTTTGTATTATTCATAAAAAGTATGATTCAGAGTATTTCACTGGTTGAGACAAAAACACCTTTCCCTGTTAATTTGGTGATCAGCCAATTTTGCAAAATCTATTCAGGCAATACTTTTAAATTTTAAAAATGTTAATATCTGTTGATGTCTGAGCATTGACTGTGTTGCTACTGTGGATAGAAGTGAATAAATTGCCTTGTGTTGGCTTAATCCAACTCTGCTGCCTCTTGTCTCCACTCCACCTGGTTGCCCTGATCCCTTTTGTTGGGAGGCCACATCGTTCGCCTCACATTTGGTGGCAGTGGTGGGATCAGTGGCGCCACCTGGGAAGCTTGAGCGGAGACACAGAGCTCGAGGACGAGCACGTGGATGTGGCCGTGGGGAGCAAGACGGCTGGTGCTGGGCCAGAATGCACCGTCGCAGGCTGACCCGAGATGACTCGGAGGGGAAACAGCTGGACCAGGAGACTGAGTCCCAGGAGTCCGGAGGGGAGGAGCCGGAGGAGTGTGATCTGGCTGGTTTGCAGAAGCTCCTGCTCCAGAGTCTTCAGGCCCAGAACAGGGAAGCTGCAAGACAGGAGCAGCGGTGGAGGGATGTCCAAACCCAGCTGAACCGGCTACGAGATGATGTAGAGGCGGATCGTAGGCATCCACCACCCCCGCCCTGGGCTCTTCAACCCGGTCCTCCAGCCTCAGCAGTGCCAGGACCCCCGGCATCCCCTGGTCTGGCAGCTGCGGCACCCATACCAGCAGCCGACGGACCAGCACCGGTGATAACAGGACCCCTAACCTGGTCGAGAGCTGCAATCCCCCGGTTAGAGTAAGGTGAGGACATAGAACATTACCTCACCACATTTGAGCGGTTGGCCACGGCATACCGCTGGCCAAGACAGGATTGGGCGGTGTTGCTAGTGCCATACCTGTCTGGGAAAGCGCGGAGTGCCTATGTGGCCATGGATATGGACGATGCCATGGACTATGGACGGGTGAAAGAGGCCCTACTGCGGAAGTATGACATCATCGAGGAGGTGTATCGCCGGAGGTTCCGGGATCCAGATATTCGGCCCGGAGAGACGCCCCGGGAGCTGTCACCAAATGGGTTCGGCCAGCAGGCAAAACTGTTGAGGAGGTGGCTGAGGTCCTTGTCCTGGAGCAGTTCCTGCAGACCTTGGCCCCGGACATCCAAGTCTGGGTGAAGGAGCACGATCCCCAGGATGGTCAGCGGGCGGCAGAGCTGGTGGAGAATTTCATGGCGGCCCGGCGTGGACACCAGACGTTCCGGAGGGAGGCCCACCCAAGACCAGCAACTCAAGGTAGGTCTGAGGGGTTGGGTTATGTGAGTGGTTCAAAGACTGGTGAGCCCAGTAGGTCATCTGCCCGTAGTTCAGCTCCGTTTGTCAGGTCTCAGGATGCCCCAGGACATCGAGCTAGAGAGTCAGTGGTCTGTTTTTCATGCAATCAGGAAGGTCACATTAGGCCCAATTGCCCGAATAGGAAGCCCAAGCCCTCTAGCCATTGCGGTTTTCCCCAAGCAGAAGAAAACCGCTTTGTGCTGGAGAGGGTCCAGACGGCACCAGTCAGGATTAATGGGAAGAAGGCTGTTGCCCTGCTAGACACAGGAAGCACCCAGACCTTAGTGCAGCCCCACCTAGTCGAGAAGAGGGACTTGGTACCCGGGGCAAGACAGAGTTTTGTGGCTGAAGTGTACCTGGAGGTTGGAGGTCAGATTTATCAGATGACCGTGGGAGTGGTTGCAGGACTTAGTCATCCGGTGGTCATTGGCCAGGACATTGTGGTCCTGCCGGAGCTGGTGCAGGCTAGCCCTTCTGTTAGCATGGTAGTGACTAGGTCTCAGTCCAGATCACAGGGTTCCCGGGAATCTGATGGGGAGTCAGCGACCAATGACTGTGTGATACTGCCATTTGCGAATGAGGACATCACTCCTCCAGCCAAAGGGAGGGGGAAGAAAACCCGCAGGCAGCGTAGGCAGGATAGGTTGGTAGGAACGGTAGAGAGAGCTGAGGAGTTGCCTCTTGTCCAGCCAAATGACGAGTGGGGAGAGGTGCCTGACAACTTTGGGCAGCTACAGAGGGAGGATCCGAGCTTACAGAAAGCTTTTGCCCAGGTCACCCATGTAGATGGAGCCCAAAATGCACCTCCTTCGGCTTTGTCAGGGGAAAGATATACTGTAAAAGAAGGATTGCTATATCATGAGCCAGGAGAGGGCAGGGCTGAGCAACTGGTGGTGCCCAAGCGACTCAGGGAACAGGTGCTAGCCCTGGGACACAAAATTCCTTGGGCGGGGCACCTGGGCAACACTAAGACATATGAACGGGTGGCCGGCAGGTTCTATTGGCCCGGGCTCTATGGGGATGTGTTGAACTATTGTAAAACCTGCCCCGAGTGCCAGATTACCAGTAAGAGGAAGACAACCCCTTATCCCCTGCAACCACTTCCCATCATTGAGGTGCCCTTTAGCCGGATAGCAATGGACATAATAGGCCCTTTGGAAAGATCGCAAACCGGCTATAGATATATACTAGTGATTTGTGACTATGCCACGCGTTATCCGGAGGCCTTCCCCTTGCGCAAAGTCTCTGCTCGCCCCATAGCACAGGCGCTGTTACAGTTGTTCTCCCGGGTGGGCATCCCACAGGAAATCCTGACAGACCAGGGCACAGCGTTCCTCTCAAAGACAATGAGGCAGGTGTATGGGTTGCTAGGCATTAAGGGCATCCGAACCACTCCATACCACCCTCAGACCGATGGCCTTGTCGAGCGGTACAATCAGACTCTAAAGGGCATGCTGAGGAAGTTTGTGGCGGCGAATGGCAAAGACTGGGACCGCTGGCTGCCCTACTTGCTCTTTGCCTAGCGTGAGGTCCCTCAGGCCTCCACGGGTTTTTCACCGTTTGAGCTGCTTTATGGTCGACAGGTTCGAGGTCCCTTGGATGTCCTGAGAGAAGCCTGGGAGGGACCCAGGTCACCCAAAACCAGCAGCATCCTGGCCCACGTCCTGAAGATGAGGGACAAGATGGAGGAAATGGCGGAGCTGGTGCGGATGAACTTGGGGCAGGCTCAGACACACCAGAAGACCTGGTATGACAAGACGGCCAGGCAGAGAAACCTTCAACCAGGTCAGAAGGTTCTGCTTCTTCTCCCTACCTCAGAGAACAAGCTGCTTGCCAAGTGTCAGGGGCCCTACGAGGTGGTGCGGAAGATGGGTCCGGCCACCTATGAGATCGAGCTTCCTGGGAGGAGGAAACCCCGGCAAACCTTCCATGTCAACCTTTTGAAGGAGTGGCATGAGAGGCCGCCGGAGTTGCAGCTCAGGGTGCAGTCGGTGGTGGAGGAAGAGGAAACGCCGGAGCAGTACTTCCCCACCAGTCAGCAGTCAGCCACGCTGGACTTCTCACATCTGACGGCTCGCCAGCAGAAGGAGCTGGCGGAGATCATCCCCCCCGGCCTGTTCCAGGAGAAGCCGGGTTTCACAACCGTTCTGGAGAACTCCATCCCCCTCAGAGACACGACACCGGTGCGGCAGAGGATGTATCGTGTCCCAGAGCGTCTTCTTCCATCCCTCAAGGCTGAGGTGGAGGACATGTTGGCGTTGGGGGTGATTGAGAGGTCGTCAAGTGAGTGGAGCAACCCCGTGGTGCTGGTGCCCAAGAAGGATGGCACCATGCGTTTTTGCATTGACTTTCGTCGGGTAAATGCCCAGTCACATTTTGATGCTTACCCCATGCCAAGGCTTGAGGACTTGATTGAGCGGCTAGGTAAAGCATCCTTTATCACCACCCTGGACCTGTGTAAAGGCTACTGGCAGGTGCCACTCACCAAGGAGGCCCGGCCCTGCACAGCCTTTCGTACACCACAGGGGCTATTCCAGTTCGTGGTGATGCCTTTTGGTCTGCAGGGAGCGCCAGCCAGTTTTCAAAGACTGATGGACATTGTACTGGCTGGAACAGACTCTTTTGCTGCAGCATACCTGGATGACTTTGTGGTTTACAGTGCCACCTGGGAGGACCACCTGCGTCATCTCCAGGAGGTGTTGCAGCGCATCCAGCAGGCAGGATTAACCATCCATCCACATAAATGTGCCCTTGCCAAACAGGAGGTGCAATACCTTGGCCATGTGCTTGGCCGGGGTATCATCCGGCCGCAGAAGGACAAGGTACAGGCGGTCCTGAACTGTCCCAGGCCTAGGACCAAGAGGGACATTCGGTCATTCTTGGGGTTGGTGGGGTGGTACCGCCGGTTTGTGCTAGACTTTGCCCGTCGTGCGGCGCCGCTATCGGACTTGACCCGGAAATCGGGCTCCTCCCAGATCCAGTGGGGGAAGGAGCAGGAGGAAGCATTCTTGAATCTAAAGGCAGCGATCTGCAGTGATCCGGTGCTCCAGAGTCCAGACTTTGAGCAGCACTTCACGGTCCAGACCGATGCCTCTGGTGTTGGTCTCGGGGCAGTGCTACTCCAGGGGCAAGGAGAGGACAGGAAGCCTGTGGCTTACGTTAGCCGCAAACTGTTTCCCAGGGAGACCAGATACGCCGCAGTGGAGCTGGAGTGCCTGGCGGTTAAATGGGCCCTGGAAACGTTGAAATATTATGTGCTGGGTAGAGACTATACCCTGGAGACTGACCACCGCACCTTGCAGTGGTTGGACCGGATGAAAGACTCCAATGCACGGGTTACCCGCTGTTTTTTGGCACTTCAGCCCTACCGCTTTACGGTACAGTACCGTGCAGGGAAACGAAACACTGTCGCAGACTTTTTGTCTCGCCACCCAGTTGGCGAGACTCCAGAAGGGGAGGGAAGTGTGAGAAGGTGAGCACCCCCCCCCCTTCTCACCGGCTCATGAGGGCGGAGCCACAGCTCTCCGTGTTGCGTCGGAGCCCGGCGACTGGACTTACGAGTACAAAACACACACTCACCACACGCACGGATGGCATGGATTTGGGTTTATTGTTATGTGTATATTGTTTGTAAAGTGCTTAGTGACATGGTCGGGAACTGGGTGCGGACACCGCGATCGCAATCGCGACGTGCCACGTTACCCGGTCCCATTACAAACAACTTTCACCACTCACCTCGGCGTGCAGTGCGGTACCCACTGCGCGTCCGGTTTTCTCTCCGTTTGCTGGTCATACATTCACACACAAACGCACACACGTCCGCCTCCATTCATCCTCACTCACCTGCACTCACCTCCCGGTCCGACTCCACTGCTACTGTGCGGAAGCGCGCGCCGTTGCAGGGGCAGTACTTATCGAGTGTGGCGCTAGGGGGTGCACTACACATTGCACAGGGGGTGTTGTAATTTCTGGTATATTGTAAATATGTATGTGTGGTGTATACGTGGTGAGATGTTTTTTTTTCTAATGTGTGTTCTGCCTTTTATTTACTGTATTCTTTATTATTGTGTTGTGTTTTGTTTAAGGGTAAACAAGGATATTATTGGGGATATTGGCTTCCCCCCGCTTAATGGTTCAACCCAATTAAGCTGAGGCAGGTGCATGCTTAAAAGAGTCGCCATTTTGACTGTTGCGGGGGGGCCTGTAGTAGAGAGTGAAATGTTGATGTCTGAGCATTGACTGTGTTGCTACTGTGGATAGAAGTGAATAAATTGCCTTGTGTTGGCTTAATCCAACTCTGCTGCCTCTTGTCTCCAACCCACCTGGTTGCCCTGATCCCTTTTGTTGGGAGGCCACATCGGTCGCCTCACAATCTGTCAATCTCTCTATTTCTCTATACTTCTTTTCTCCTCTATAAAATAGTTACAATTTTGCCGCAACATATTGATTTATGGCAATAAAGTACATGTAGTATTCCCACAGAACACTCATTTGTGGCAAGGAAATACTACATTGTTGCCAGAGTTTTTATCAGGTGCAATGTTTTTGGTGCTGTAGCTCAGAAGATCATATGGTACTTAGGGTCAGAGGTCACATGTTCAAGCTATAAATGATGGCTTTAACATGTTTCCCCTTCTTGCTCAAAGTTGCCTCAATTTACCTAAAATTGAGGGAAATTCTGGACATATACAATTTTTGCAGCATTTGCAGGTTGCCAGAAATTGTTGGTGGTACCAAGCCCAATCTGATAAAATATTTTAACAAGAGAAATACAACTTGTTTTTAGTAGCAATATACTGTGTCAGGCTAGTTCCATGCTTACAGTCTTTATGATAAACTAGACTAAACATATCTTGACTTAAACACACAGACATGGGAGGGTGTCTTGAGGGTGGCTTTATTAATTATCTCTTTAAAGTATTGGTTTTACATAACATAAGCATCATGTTTTACTATAAGATAAGGACATAGCTGGGTCATTTTCCCAAAAAAAAGGTTAGATTCCTCTGTATAACAGCTTTTAATCTTTTATAATGTGATAACGGCTGTTTTTGGGATTAATGGTGTTTTCTTGTATTTAACTGATCATATTATTCTTTTCAGATGTGGCATTTCATGTTGCCTCACCACTCCCAGATATTCCATCATTCATCCAGCTGACACTAGCAAAAAGAGACCCTGCATGTCAGGCCGATAGTGAAGAACCAAAAAAAGGTACATACATGATATAACTGCTGAACATGCAGGAAAAACATTGCTTAACTTTCTGACACATCATACAATTATTGAAATAATCTGTGAAAAAGTGACATGATTGGGTAGAAATGCAGGCTACTGGCTCTATTATGCCATTTAAAAAGATGTAAATTTACATTTCACCAAGATGCAAATTATCAAGCAATTAGTTTTTTCTCAGAATAGAACAGAATAATTTCAGGCCTATAAGTTTGGAACTTTGCAGAAGAAGAGAAAGCTAAGTTTTCTTCGCTGCAGCCTTCAGTGCCTCCCTTCATCAGAACTAAAACAGACAAAGAAAGGAGGCAGATATACATTTATAGAATAGAAAAAGGTGTATTTTTGTCACAGGAGATTAGAAGTACACCTCAATCACCCCTAATCGACACATTAAACACATAGGAGTACACATGTTCAAATTAGGGAAAAAAATAAAGGTACTGCACTCTATAATCGTTATTCTATGTCCCAGAAGGACTGGTTCATAGTCATAGTTTGTTTAAAGAGATAGTTTAGTATTTTGCCCATCACACATCTCTAACATGTATAAGACGCATAGAGACCATAATTTCAGTTATCCATCTAGTACTGATGGATAAGCATACAACATTCAACATACACAGAGATCTGAACTACAGAGTGGTTACATAAGATTGTTGATGACAACAAGCCAAACTTTAAATAGCTTCTGGTCAGTGAATGGAAGTCGATGAGAAGAAAAGTGTCTGCATGGTGCAATGATTTTATTCTCACAACTAGGCAATGCACAATTGTGTGCCATTTATGACAGAGTGGAGGAAGTTTACTTGAGTGAAAAAGTATTCTGCACAAAACCAATCTATCTCTGATTTTAATATTTGGTTAGCAAGTTGTCAATAAATTGCTTGATATCAAATTGACACCAAGTAAGATTAAATCATTACTATTACTACTACATTGCTACTTAAAATCAGTTTTTTGAACATCTATGATATTGAAAGCGTGGTTGGAGATAAATCTTGTAGAATGTAGAGAAAAGCAACTGGACTTCCTAGTTTGGTTGAACATCCAAGAGGCTTCTTCAGTTTTAGGATTTAGTGCTGGGGAACCCAGGAATTTAAAGCTCAGAGTGTGAAACCAAATTAATATCACCACTCCACCAAAAGTCTGAGACACTCTTCTCCAGCACTAAATCCCAGAAACAAAGAAGCCTCTTGGATGAGAGCTAAAACCTCTTCAACCAACTAAGTAGTCCATTCTTTTTTTCTATAACTCTACAAGATAAAGTAACCTGGATAACTGAGGAACATTCACACTTGGAGGAAATAGCTACAAAGCTTAATAGTAGAGGGATGAGTGAAATGATGCCTCAAATACATACTAGGGACATTACAAATGGAGCTAGATGTAGATGTTGAACTATCTCTTTAAAACAGGAGCATACTGAAAGACTTACTGTAATCATTCCTCCTGTTCATATGGGCCATTACAAGTCTTGATGTGCTTTCAATGTGATGGAAGGGTAAAATCCTTGTTAACTTACTTTCACTGGATCTTGACATTATTATTACAATTTTAATGTATTTATTTATTTTATTATTTTTTTTGTTTCAATGTATTGAAAAGACATTGTGCTTATTTTACAAATGACCTTTAAAGAACATTATTAAATGATAACATAACATCAAGACATATTTAATGAAATAGCTGCCATAAGCTGATATAAAAAATAAAATCCTAACCTATGTTTATTTTGTGTTATTTTGTCCTTCATGTAAGTCCTTTTTTTTATTACAGCTACTTTTGCAATGGAGATCAGTGTGGAGCATGATAGAAAAACAGGAAAAAATCTGGTGGTTTCTACATCAACTATCACCCCAGAAAGCATTCAGGAGAAAGGGTTAAAGGTGTATGATGATGGACGCAAGTCTGTCTATGCCTTGAACTTAAATGGAGACAAAATGCACAGTGGAGCAGTTGTTGCAATGACGACCACAGAGGTAGATGAGCTGCTCCGTCAGGCCACAGATAAAAAGGTTCCCAGTGAAGTGCAGTACCATCAGCCCGTGTATTCTGCACCCTACAATGCAACAAGCAGGCCATCAACACCCAGGACGCCGAATAAACCACCCAGGCAAATCCAGACACCTAGCACCATCTCACTCACAAATGAAGTTCAAAGCCAACTCAGCCATGAGCTAGAGGGAAGGAAAACTCAGAGCAAAACCCCTAGCCCTGACCTTCTCCAACCAGACTCCATGTTGGGAGTCCAACGATATGAAGAAGACATAAAGCAGTCCTTCGTCAACATTCCAGACCAGTCCAGCAGCAAGCACCCTATGCCACAGCCTTTGTTCCCTTATTCTGGCAGCAAAACTCCTCAAAGTCAAAATAACAAAAAGACAGATGAAAGCGGCCCATCTCTCATCTCGGTCAAGGCCAGATCTAAAGGAATGCCTGCACACTTACAGCCAATCTACAGTACTGTAGATAGCCATAGGCAGGCACCTTCCTGCCAAAAATCCAATGTAGACCATGATGCTTTTATACAGAACTCTGTGGATTCCAACACTATTGTCCCTCCAAACCTTGTCGACAACATGCCAGAAGAGCCAGATTCAGGGCCTGTCACCATGATCTTTATGGGCTATGAGAATGCTGACGATGAGGAGGAGGAAGATATTCATGCTGAGCTGGTGATTGTTGGGAACTGTGATGATGATGAGAATGATACCACGGCCAAATATGTTGAAAAAGAAACTGATGAGGAGTGTATCTCATACCACCCAGAGGGATACAAGAGCAAGGTGTTCCAACCCAAAGTTGGTATTGCCAAGGTCACAGATTGCAGAGATATTATTAAAGATGACTACACAAAATGGGATGATTTAGGGCTCCACAAGCCAACATTTATCCATAAGCCTGGAAAGCATAGTCCCCAGGGGAAGGATAAATGTACAAAGACAGGCAGCATCAATATGGAGAAGATGAAGCTCTGCTCGACAGGAAGATAGGATGCAACTTTACTGAGGAACTTTGTGACTGAAAAAAACAATAGGATTTAGATGTTTTCATTATCTTTCTTTTGTCCTTCACCCTGTTTTGTCATGTTTTATGTAAATGCTGCCAATCAAACATACAATGCTCAACCATTTCATGCAATGGAATGGCAACACCATTAGTTGCTAAATGTTTCAGCCTATCTTGATACAATTCTGTATTCTATCACTGAAGAAAACAGGGGACAGGCACAGGGTGTCTGGGTGATATCCAAAGCACTATTGCCATCTTCTGGCAAATTAGTTTCATTACATAAACATACTCAGGTGAAACCAGCCCAGTTTCCAATTTAACAATTTTGAAGCAGAAAAATAATAAATATTAAATTTAAAAAAAATAATAAATTGCTTTGCTTTTGTTTAGTTTCTTTGAAAACCCTTCAAAGCACAAATATATCATTTACATTAAATTATAAATCCTGTGGGCTCAATCGCTTGGCTGATGATTCTTTTAAATTTGAAACTCCCAATTTCACATTTATTCCTGTGACAAATAAGGACCTAAAAATGGTATCATTAGTTATCAAATCTGCAAATTTACAGTACATGTTAATAGATGTGTTGGCACTGTTTCCTGGTTTGGCTTGGACCCTTTACTTTCTAAGGGAACTATTAATGCCAATAATGGCATATGATAATGCTTCTTTTCAGTGCCTCCCGGAACAAAACCAACTCCATAAAAAAATGTTTTATAATTTTAATGAGAGAAATTGACTGGCCTGTTTCCTGAATGTTTAGACCTCCAAATCAAGCATGACATTTTTTCTAATCCATTTAAATAGCTTTAGTTACAGTTTCAATATTTCTTAAAGTATGCCTTATTTAAAAGTGGTTGCTTGTAAATCATACCACAGTGAACACATGTATTTGCAATTTGTAACAATGTCAACTAACTGATCTGTGTGCTGCTATTTAATTAAATTAAATTAAAACAAGTTTCTCCTCAAATGATGGTGACAGTATTGTTTTTGGAAATGTAACACTTACCTTTTTAAACAACACAAATAAATCAATGCAAGTGCACTTTTTTTTTTTTTTTTATAGAGAGTAGCCACCTGTGTTCTTTCCTAGTCAATGTATCAACATTGACTAGGAAAGTCAAGACTTTCTTAGTCAATGTTGGTTTAGAAGGGTTTAGAAGGTAAACATTCTTTCTGATAATTTATTGATTTAAATTAATTATAAACGGGGCACTACCAGAAATTCCGGACCAATAACCAATTTTAAAAAGTCTTGTGTATCAGTCTTCAATTAGGAATACCAATATTTGTGGAAATATTGATATTCCTATAGTGTACAATGAAGGGGAGAATTCTTTGGGTGCAGGACTGGAAAGGCGTCAGTGTTACTCCCTATCTCCCGCAAGGTGCAGGACAGGAAAGGCTGGTTCTCACTCCCTATGTCCCACGAGGTGTTGGACAGGAAAGGCTGGTTCTTGCCCCCTATCTCCCATGCGGTGCTGGATGGAAAAAAAACACCCATCTTCCCACTTTAAATGCAGGACTGGAAAGGTGAAGTTTTGTGGGCAATTCCGTATTTTTATAATATTCTCTGTTTATTGTGCATTACACTTGACAAGAGCTCTGATTGTGTAGAATATTGCCGTTGAACTGAAACAGTACTGAACAGTTTCCCTTGATGATATCATAAATTAATACTGTTTTTAAATATTTTAACTGATCTAGATTTTGGGATTACTCTAGGTCAGGCATGTCAAAGTCAAATGAACATGGGGGCCAAATGAAAAATTTAGGAACAAGCCAAGGGCCGGACTGATCGAATGTGCATTGAAAAAAAATAAAATGACTGCATATAGTCTAGTGATCCCCATTAAACAGACTGAAACCCTAAAAATATGTTACTATATGATCAAATAAATAAATAATTTTTTATGGTTCTGTTAGTAAATTTTAATTTTCAACAGGGACAAAAGCTTTATGTATAAATCCCCAAAACATAGACATTAAATGAATGAAGCGGTATTATTCAAGGCACCATCAGTACTACTTCTCAGGGAAATAGCAAAAATGGCCTAAATTTACTTCAAAGAAATAAATAATATCAGCAATTTTCTATAATTCACTCAACTGAAATATTTTTAAAACAAATTGGATTGAAATACAATAAAGAGAAAAAATCTATTACCATGAAACATTTTTTCTTCAAGGAAAAGTCACATGTGGTGTGAAAACAAATATTTCACCTTTAAACTTTAACTGAGTAAAAACTCTGAATACGTTGCATAGTAATGTTCACTTTTTTGAGTGGCTGATGCTTTGTGCTGTCTCATCTTTTGAAAAAGTTCATCAATGTCCGGGCTGATTTAGCGATCTCTTCTGATCCTTGACAGCAGCCTCGCTTTGTGATTTGGCTTTTCTTAACAGAGCCTGCCCAGATTTGAGGCCTTGTTTTAATTCCTCCACCTTCTGCAGCCTCTGTTCCATGTCAATTTCCTTGTCTTTGTCCGCGTGATTTGTCTCATGCTGCCGTCTCAGAATAAACTCTTTCATCACCGCCACACTTTCTCCACACAAAAGACACAGAGGTTCTCCAGCTACCTCCGTGAACATGTACTCCGACTCCCACCTTGTTTTAAAAGTCCGGTTCTCGGTGTCCACCTTCCGTTTTGCCACTTTTAAGGGTAGGCTATCTGAAAGTTTTGAAGTGATGCTAATGCCCGCTGATGAATAATGGAAGGAAACGGCCTCCCACTCGGAGTGCCATCGTTGAATTGTGGGAAATGTAGTGCGTTGGTGTGTGTAAAGTACCTGCACTTGCCTGCGGGCCAGTTCTAATAATAAATTTATATAATCCCGGGGGCCAGAAAAAACCCTGTGGCCCTTGGGCCTTGACTTTGACATATGTGCTCTAGGTCAAAATTTGAGTAGTTGTCGATGTTAACTGTATGGGGTGTTATCCCATTTAACCCCAACTATAGTTGCAGAATTCTGCTTTCTGCCGTATGACCCGATGTTATACGTATCATGATTGCTAGTGACTCAACTGATATAATTATATGCATGAGAAATTGGGCTTAAATGGGATAACTGTGTGGTTTGTTAACTGTGGTGAGTTGTTATGTTCTGAACATATACTTGTTTAAAACAGTATATTCTGTAGACTGTGTTATTTATTGAAACACATTTTTGATTACTTATTGGTTTCATAAAATTGTGTAACATCTTGATTCCTGCTTTCCAAGAATACAGAGACCAGAAAATAATCAGATTTGGAAACGACAACTCGAGAATTGACTTTTTTTTTTTCTTAAAAGTGACTTATATCAATAACTGATTAACAAAAAAAGTTGTAGATTATTGTGATAGTTGGCTACTAATCAGCTAATCATTATTCAGTGAAGATATTACTTGACATACATCTTTCCTTGCAGTGGGAGGATCACAGGCACCTATTGTCTCATGCAGAAGGTATTACCACATATGTAAACTATGACTGGTGTTCAGATTTAAAGTAAAAAAAAATAATCTTTGACTCTAGTGAATGCTAGATATACAACTTTGGTCAGTAACTTTGGTTCAGTAAATCAAGTAGGGAACTAGTATGTACATGCATTTCATTACAATGACTTCATCATCAAAATAGGGTCCTTGTTGTGCAAAAAATATTACATTGGAAACTCCAGTATTTGTACAAATCTTTTCAAAATGTTCTCATAGAAAGCAATGTATAGCTACAGATCTCCATGTGGATCCAAACAATTAATATATTTGTTCAGATTAGTTTTACAGAATTTATTTGATCACACATTAGTATGTATTATTAGTACTAAATGTTTCCCAATATTTAGATATGGCAGCACCCCATGTAGGCACACATGAACCTAATTTGAGCCCATACCAGTTGTGTTCAAATTTAAATTTTCTGAGGGATAAAAGGACTTATTGTCTCTGACATTTTTAAAATTTACATTAAAAAGTCATTCTTGATAATGAAAACAGTGGTAGACAAAAATGGACCTCCTAATGAGATTGTTTTCTTGTTTCCATGGTCAAGACTTCATTTGCAATCCGACCACAGGCCTATAGTTTTCAGAAGGAATATTTTCTTATATAAAAATTCATTCAACAAATTGTAACTGAAACAATGCTTCAGAAAGAAAGAAAAAAGAAAGGTCAACACATTCTTTATACCACAATTGGTAAAATAATGATTAAAAATTGTAGATAGCAATTTCTGGAATAGTAGTATTTACTTAATAATCATGAAATTGCATATTCTGTTAATTTTCTCCCCAATCTGAATAAGTGCATTATGGATTACTATATCTTAAATTAGTGTAAAGCTGTATTACATAAATCAATCTCCTGTGTTCCTGAAACAATATGCTCATGCTGATATTGACTTTTAAAAGATGATAATAGATGGATGATGAATATAGTGGCACAGCTTAAGAGACAGGGGCCATTGATTCACACAAACATCTAGGAAAAAAAACAATTCAACACAACAAGTCAGAAGGAACATGGTAAAGTTGTCTGGAAATAAAATTAACAAATTACCATAAAAGCAAATATGTAATAGGTACAATATTTACCTACTTTTTACTATTATTATATTATATATTATATTTTATTTTTTTGTTATTATGATTTATTAAGAATGTAAACACTATGTACAACACCAACTTGCCAATGGAACTAGAAATGAAAATTAGACACACAGCTATTATCTCTAAAATAAATATATCTAAAAAAAACTACAGAAGACATTTGGGCAGTCTCTAATGCACACCTAGACATAATCCACTGAGAGTTACCATCTGTTTTGTTCTAGTCACCTCTACGACAGAATGATGGGATGCCTATGACACGACTACACTTCACTAGTAAAATGAGTGCTACAGAAATGTGTTTCTATGCCTGTATGAATGGAGGAATCTGACAGAAGAGGGTACTGCAGCCAAGCAAAAAGATCTCTCCAACACATGCTGCACCCTTTTATCACCTCCTAATTTCCTGCTGGACATGTAAGTCATCAGTAAGTCATGTGTCAACATGCTGCTTTCCTTTTCTTACTCTAATCCAGCAATCCACAACACGCCCCTAAGCTGACATCCCAAGATAGCCACCCCAACTCTAAATAGTAGCTCCTATAATATTCAGTTTATAGCGCTTAAGTCTAGTGATTTTCTTTCACTTTAATAGCCATATGTGTATTATTGTTCAATGAGCATATGAACGTGTAAACTACAACTCAGAATCTCCTGACATTGACTAACAAAAGCCTGTTTTCTGATTTGATGTAGCTCAGGGGTGTCAAAGTCGAATGGACATGGGGGCCAAATGAAAAATTTAGGAACAAGCCAAGGGCCGGACTGATTGAATGTTCATTGAAAAAAAAAAATAAAATGACCGCATATAGTCTAGTGATCCCCATTAAACTGACTGAAACCCTAAAAATAATACCTATAACATATTAATTACTATATGATCAAATAAATAATTTCTTATGGCTCAGTTAGTAAATTTTAATTTTCAACAGAGACAAAAGCTTTGTGTAAAAATCCCCAAAACATGAACATTAAATGAATGAAGCGGTATTATTCAAGGCACCATCAGTATTACTTCTCAGGGATATAGCAAAAAATGGCCTAAAATTACTTCAAATAAATACATAATATCAGCAATTTTCTATAATTCACTTAATTGAAAAATTTTCAAAACAAATTGGATTGAAATACAATAATAAAGTGCAAAAAGCTATAAACATGAGGAAAAGGAAAAGTCACATGTGGTGTGAAAACAATTAGTTCACTTCTAAACTTTAACTGAGTAAAAAACTCTGAATACGTTGCACAGTAATGTTTTTTTTGAAGCTGTGGCTGATACTTGGTGGTGTCTCTTCTTTTGAACAAGTTCATCAATGTCCGGGGTAAATTAGCGATCTCTTCTGTCTTGTCTCATGCTGCCGTCTCAGATTCTCTTTTATCACCGCCACACTTTCTCCACACAAAAGTCACAGAGGTTCTTCAGCTACCTCCGTGAACATGTACTCCGATTCCCACCCTGTTTTAAAAGTCCAGTTCGCAGTGTCCACCTTCCGTTTTGCCATTTTTTAAGGGTAGGCTATCTGAAACTTTCGAAGTGACGCTAACGCCCGCTGATGAATAATGAAAGGAAGTGGCCTCCTGCTCGGAGCGCCACCGTTGAATTGTGGGAAATGTAGTGCGTTAGTGCGCGTAAAGTACCTGGATGCTGTCTGATTTCTGAACATTATTGATGTTTCCCATCTCAATATCTGTATTTATTTATGTTTCTCTCAAATATGACTTTTAGCTGTATTTATTGTAACATGAGGGGGAAAAATGTTGGATGCCATATAAGCTATCTGAGACAATGGGACATTTACTATTAACCTCCACTTGGAGTCATATCACAAGTAGAGGGATTTCTAAATGGCATTTAGGTTTCTGCATCTGCATGAGGAGGACAGAACACCTCAAAACGAGTGAGTGGTCACAGATTGTGTATCATCAGAAACAACAGAGATTTAAAAATGTACATGGAAAAGCATGCTTTCTACAATATATCTTCTTTAAATCATTTACACACAAATCACAATTCAAAAAAGTGAATGCATCGATTCATCCAGCTTTTAAAGTCTGTCCTGCAAGCAGAGAGAAACAAGCAGGTGGTTCAGAAACAGTGGCATGAGATGAGTGTATGAGCACAAGATGAGCTCCTCTCTGCCTCAGTATGTGTTCATCAGAGGAAGCTGAGGTATTGGCTACTCCAGTACACCCCCCACCACAAGCCATCCAATCAGAGGGAGCAGCAGCCAGGCAAAGCTGCCAATATGAGACTGCACTCAGAAACAGAGCAAAGCACTTTACGTTAGCCCGGCACACTGTCACAGGTAGGTCTTTTAGCATGCGCCTGCACACACATTCAAAACTTTGCAAAGATTTTTCTTTGTGTCAGAGTATAGATTGTCACTGCATTATCTGTGGCAGCTGCTAAAATGGAAATTGCTTCATATGTGTGGTATTGATGTGGATGGGGGGATGCTGCATGCCTCCCAGCAGACCACAGTTATCGGCTTCAGAATATGCTGTATTGACTAACTGCAGTACTCTGCGTGCGCATGTGTGCATACATTTGTGAGTGTGAAGGGAGTGTGAATAAGATGGGAGGTTAATTTATTAATTGTATAAATTGAATTATTTGTTTGGCAAGATGATATTACCTGAGACGCTGATTTGCAGATTGAATGAATACAGTACCTCAGTACCTGAGGGTCAGTTCATCCAAATCACAAATAAGAAGTTGCCATTAGAGTTTTGAGATACAATGATGTGTGATTTTGTTTGTTGTTGTGTTTTCTTCTTTTTAATTTGTGGACTGGATTTATGGTTTGTTTTGCAGCCAGAAAGTGTCTTTGCATGGATCAATAATACATTCACTATCTGTCCAGTACAGTTACACACAGTCTCTGTGATCCCAACTGAGAATTTGTTCAATACTCCTGGCAAAGGTGGGCAGATATAAATACTTTGAAGAGAAATATGAACCATTATCTTTTTTGCTTTGTGTAGCACTTATCTGGTTAACAGTAACCTTATGCTATAGTTAGGACCAGTGTCTAGGCTCGTAGAGAGCAGTAATAGTTAAAACATTAATTATAGGAAAAGAACAAAGACACCACAGACCATCAAAGAAGATTTAAATGCCGGCTTGTATTATAAAAGTAGAGAAGTTATAAACTATATACAGTGGTACCAGGACATACACAATTACACTGACAACATTAATTGTAATTCAATAGTGTTATTAAATCTCTCTTAGACAACTCAATTGAGTATTTGCACTCTATTTCGTTCTAGTTTAGAGTTAACTCTTATCTTTCAGACTCTTATCTCCAGTATATTTTCTTTTGGCTGTAACCAAAAATTCTTATTTCTTTTAATAAGGGTAATTCTATTTTAGCAAAGAATTAGATCAGGTAACATAAACACTTAGTCTTTTGGTTAAGTGTAAATAATCTAAATTCTAATATCAGCAAGTGCTTTTATCAATAGGCCTATTTGGAATTCTAGATCTTATCCTGACAAGCTAAACCAGTGAGCTACTAGGTTTAGCTAGCATTAGTCAAGTTTGAACACAACATTCAAAGGTTAGGTTTCATTCAACCTGCATATCATTAATCAAACAACAAACATAACATCACAGCTATGCAAAACGGCATTTCACTAAATGCATCACAATAAATGTCCAGTTGAATTAGGTTATTCACAGTTCAGTTCAAAATAGTTCACAGAAGGCAATGTACACGCAGTCCAAGCGTGCTAGCAACCAAAATAATAGTCCAGCGAAATCCACGTGTTTAGAATTGTTCGCGATGAGTCCGCGCTTACCGCAAATCCAAGTCAACTTATCCTCTTGAAGCACGAGTATCAAAGCAATCCACAATCCAAGCTCTCAACAGATGAATTAGGGTACTTTTCTCCACAGAAGATCAACGAACCCCTCGGATGGAACACGATGATGATCCACCGTCCTCTGTCAATGTGGGTGGCCCGCCAGCGGCAATGCGTGGCTCCGACGACAACGTACACGGTTTTCACTTCAAAAATCAATTAACAACAAAACCAAAATCTACCCCCGTAGACAGAATAAAACTTAAACACTTTCAAATCAAAAGAAAATCCCTTAAGCTGCATTCACGCTGTATTTTGCTCACTGGTCTTTTCAACTAGCTCTGGCGCTAACATCTGCCTTCTTCTCCTAGCGATCTCAAAACAGGAAGTTCTAACCAGGAAGTTGCAGTCTTAATGACAACTTCCTGTGATACTAATTAATGAAAATAAAATATGTATTTTTAATCCTATTTATGCAACTAAATCATGAATTTCACATTTTAAATGGTAACATATTTATTTAAAATGTTTTAATGGTTTTTTAACTTGTAAATCTAATAATGGTTATTTTAACCTAGGTTACATTTGTTTTTCATGTCTACAAATAAATGAATATAGACCTATTAATTACTTTATACATTCTGAACAAGTTGGTTTCTTTTACCTATCTGTAGTACAGGCATTTCATTATTTCTTCATTGCGGCCTGCAATTGATGCATTTACACTAGACTATGACATTTTACAAAATGGCTCAGTGTCATTTGAATTCTTTTATAACTGTTGTGCAAATGAGTTACGTATCCTCACTGGCTGGTTTAGATGTTTTGAAGACGAAATGCTTGTGAATCTTTCTGTCACATGTTTCTTGCATCATGATAGGCAGGGCTGGAAAATAAATCAATATGGAAATTGACCAACCCATTAAACCCATATTGAAATTTCTGACTTTACAGGAGAAAAAGTACTTTGTTTCAGATATTTTAGATTATTATTATTACGACATTCATGTATGATGAATTAAACATATTTTTCCTGTTTTTTAGCATTTTTTTTCTATTTAGTATTTGTCTTGTTTGAGAGATTGGTCATAAATATCTGCAAAACCAGAAGACACTAATGGGAAGAAATTCAAATCATGATGTGCATTTGGTTGCTGTTTCAGAGATGATGCCTTTAATTTAAGTTAATCAAATCTCAACTATTTTCAACACTCTGGATGTTGGTTGCACTGCTCACTGCTGCCGTGACTGACAGACCCTTTTGTTGCACAAGTCAGTAATGACACTTTAAAAAGTTTCAATCTTTTTCTGGACCTGTACCTAAATCTGTGAAAAAGTTACAAGTAGTCATGAGGACTCCTGAGTAGCTTAGAGCACATCACAAAAAAAATCTAAAATGGCTGCAGAGAGCTCTGCAGCTAGCCTAATGCTTTACAGAGGATTGGCCTCCTAAAGTGCAGTGAGCTGGCATGGGACTACCTGCGGTACAGCGGCTGGGAACCGTCAAAAGGGTGAGCCTGCTTGCTATAAGGGCAGGGTCAGGAGCAGGGAAGGATGAGTGACTGTAGTGGCTTTTCCTCGTTAAAGTGTTTTTTATGGAGTTTTACCTTGTACAATGTGAGGGTCTAAGGACAGGGAATGGTGTGTTGCTTTGTACAAACTGTAAAGGACCATTGGGGCAAATCTGTGATTTGTGATTCTGGCTATATACATAAAATTGAATCGAATTATATGAATTGAATAGTAGGTGAGCTGCTACAGATATTACAACCTAACTCCTATCCTAGTGGGTGCTAGAGGTGTGACCAAGAACATTGGAGTCAGAGGTCCAGGCTCCACATTCCACAGAAACAGAGGATGACATATGCTCAGACCTTATGTCCTAGTTGGATGTACCTGTATGAACAACTCTCTGCCACCATCAGGAAAGTGGCCTGCTCTGTACTACTGGATACAGGATCCAAGGTGTCTCTGGTGAGACCTGATGCCATGCCTTTAGAAGTCCACCACTGTGTAGCTGCATGGAAGAGTGGGAGCCTTCCAACAGCCCCTGTGCAGCAGCAGTCATTATGGTTCTCAAGAAGACATCCGGTGCTGACTGCCAATATTCATAACCCTTTTGCCACACTGATGAGGCCTTGGACAATTGTCATTTGGTCCTTGGATCTCTTCTTTGGATGTCTGCAGTGGTATCAGGTGCTGCTCATTCCACAGAAGAGAACTGTTTGCTCCCCCGTCTGTCCTTGCACAGCTTAATCAATCTAACCTCAATATTCCGTTTTAAGGACTTCTGTCCTTGTCATAGTTTATGTGCAAAAGATAAAATCAAATAATGCACAGAACCTCCCCCCTCAAAATGAAGGGTGACATGTTGCTGCTCTGTTGGAGAAAACAAAAGTCCAATCACATTATCTGTGTGTCTTTAATCGGAGTTGGAGAACCATGATATTAATCAGAGTAACATGTTAACATGCACTTCAGTTGTCCACTTATACTCGGATTAAGGGGATAATTAGTTTTTACCCAGAGTCATGTAAACATACTCTGCGATCATTGTATGTCCATAGTTAGTCGTCAAGCACAATCAGGACTGAATAAAATGAGACAAAACATAAAGGATACAGTGGAGCCGATTATGCCACTGTGCATATGTCTTACCCTGCCATTTCTCTGGGGAGGGCTGTGGAAGAGAAACGCTCAGATGTGCCAAATGCCAGGCGGGGGGTCCTCCCCCACTGCAACATATTGCCTTTGCAACAGCTTCACACAGACAGTGTGCCAAAAACTTGTTTTGTCAGGAGAGATAGCTGCGTCTTCTCGATGGGATATCTATTTTACCATGATTACATATTCCTGAATTATATTAGTTTGACTTGTTATAAGGGATATTACTTTGATATGGATATATCGAAGTAATATCCTTCGATATAATAGGTCATATCCATATAATATCCATATATGGATATGACCTTTTTTTGAGGGTGTGTGACTTATTCCTGGTCTGGGCTGGTCTGTTTAAGTGGTTGATTAACACATTTTTTTGTGGGTTGAAGCGATCATAAGAATATACCCAGTGAACTCAAAATATATTCCCATCTCTCCTTTTGTCAGGAGATATTCACGAATGCCTAACCTCTGGAATAGACCTCAAACTAATCTCAGAGAAAGTACAGGGGTAAATGTTGTGTTTATCTATGATGAGCTATCCCTGGAGCTCAATCAGGATTGGAAATTGCACTTGATCCAAGACCCAGGGCAAGATTTAATCCTTTTTTAATGTGATTTTTTCAATTTAAATTTTTGTGGTGATAATTTTTCATAATTTGTGTGGAATTTTGCACCTTTTTTATTTACTTAAACCCCATCAAAGATCTAAATCACCTTAAGACATTATAATAAATATGTTGTGCACTCTGTTCACTTTCTTGGAACACTCTTGATTGTGGATCATAGTGACATAGCCTAACTAAGTAGCAGATTAAGAAGAAATTGTGGCAGCAGAAGTCGCAATAATGGAGGCAGATGATGTGAGGGAGGCATCTACAGGGCTGATACCTCTAAAAAAAACATTTATTCTAACCCTAACCCTAAATGGTATAAAACAAAGCTTGGTTTGATTAGCTTTCATGTGTCAGGGCTCCAATGGTCGCTTGTTGTCTTTAAAAAGTTGTAGAAGAAGAAGCATTTCCAGTAAGCGTGCAGTGGAACTATTTTAAAACAATTTTGCCTTAAATTTTGGGTAAAACTAAGGGATACTGAGCGGTTCAATCACTCACAGACATGACAGACAACAAGTGGGATGTGTTCGTCATCACCAGTCACTGCCAGCAGCGACATGAAACTAAAGAGGGTGTGTGACAGAAAAGAAAATGATCATGTGTGCATGTGCAAATATTCTGCTTCTAGCAGGGGGTGTTTTTTGTGAAAGATGGTTTGTATTTTGTGTTTATTTTTCAATAATTGAGTGACATAGAAAATATTCAGCATTGCAATAATTTGCGGTATATTGCTGATTATGCAATCACAAAATAGCGAAAAAATGGAGGGATTGATAAAGAGAAAAAGTGAACTTTTCTGGTCAAAGAAATGCTAATAGTTTATATCAGTGCTGTGCTCCAGAGATGCACAGAAACAATTTCAGAGGTGTTACATACACACAGGTGACCTCCTGCTTTAACAAAATCAGGGTTCATCATTGCTTATTTTGTAATTGGAACATGAATGCTTAAAAAGGACACTAAATTTCTAAAAGATTTAAAAAATTCTGTCAGCTCTTTGTCCTACAACAGTTAAATTCTGTTCCTGCTTGGGTTAACTCTCTTACCCAGGAACTTGAACCTGTGACCTTCCTGCTGTGAGGCACTACCCACTGTGTGGCCCAACATTTAATTTTTTAATTTTTTTTATTTTATGCTTTGTGGGAAGTTTTACGGAGCACAGACTTGTTTTACTTATGCTTCCTAGAGCATAATATTAAACTGCATCTATAAAGGTTATAGTAAAAAATATTAATAAATAAATAACATACATAAAGTATGAGTGTCAGGCCTAAATTTAGAGCATAGCCATTATTTATTAAATGAAGGCTCAGTAATGCTTTAAAATGGGTCACAATGTCACCTTTGTGATTTTGATAAGGTTAAAAAAAATGCATTCATATTTTACTGTCCATATCAAGATTATTACATTGAAGCTTTTTCTGAACATATTCCTAGACTTTATTATTCTCTGATTCAGAGAAGACATGCTACTACTGTTGAGAACTACGTTCCTATATTAACAATTACTTCCAGTAGCATATAAGATGAGTATATCAGGCTTTGGACAACACTTATGCTGTAAAACATAGGACATAATTACATTTTTATTGATTCTTAATAGACAACATGTTCACTTTTAATCACTGCTTTTTGTGTGCAGAACACTATCTATCTGTCTTGCACAGTCCACTGCAATGAATAAGAATAATTCACTGGTGGGCTTTTATGTGTGTGATGTGCTAGTGTTAGAGGGTGGGCGGTTTGGTGAGTGAGAGGAAGCGTTTTAATGAAAGAATAATATTTCTTCTTTCACTTTCTGCTGCAAAAGACAGAAATCCTTGGCAGCTCTCATCTCTTCAGTTAGTGCTAGACAGGTTGAAATATATTTACAAGATATCAGGCAGAGTTATATGTTAGGTAAACATATTCAGTGACTACATGATTTTATATGGTGAATGGAATTTTACCACTGTTGTTTAGGATCATTTCCATCCTGATGTAATAAATTCTGATCTGACACATCTGATCTGACGAACGATTATATTTCTGGCAGATGAGGGTTGTGATGTTCTGCAATCTGATTACAAGGCTGCTGACAAATGTACTTTAAAAACTGTGGTGATCCTATTTTAAATAAGGCATTATTCATGCATGGCAAGGATATAAATGCTTGGTCTTTTTCATTAAGACAAGAATAATTGTACTTTTAACTGTAATTCTCAGATGGACCCTAAACTGTAGTGACTTTTGTGTTTTCTGTCCTGGTTTATGGAGAAGATGGTTACTGAATATGATTTCTGTTTGGATGATCGACTACATGTTGACAGCAGGTATTGTTTGTCTGTATTTGATACTGGGTTGGAGCTATGAATAGATTTGTTTTAATTGTTCTGTTACTGTATATGCTGAGGGATTCACTGGTAAAGTTATGATATTGTTATAAATTAAACCACTAAATATTATTTATTAAAGTGTTTATAGTAAATTCAATAACTTTACAATATTTTAAGACTGACATAATACTTTATTTTTTTAATTGATACCAAATTCCATGAAAAGACCGACACCCAAAATGTGTTTGTCCCAACCATGATATAAACAGTTAAAACACAAATCTTTTTTTTTATTTTTTTTATTTAAAATCAAAAAAGTCAACTTCAGTAATTCACAAACCTAGCTGGTCACTCTAGTTCTTAACACAATATTACTTAAACAGGAGAAAAAATGCATTTCTTGGGGACTATTTTCAGCAGCATGGATGTATGTCGATTTGCATTACTAATAAATATTTGTGATAGCAGGACAGTGTCCATGTTTTTATTGAACAACTGATGATAAGTGAATGCCATTGGATCATTGGTAAAAAGACATAAATCCTAAATTAGATTTGATTGCTATGATAAAGCAACTGCTATGATAAAGCAACTGTAAATATGATAATTCCTCAATAATCTAATTGTGACCAAATTCAACAATTATAAATTTAAATATAAACAAAAATACTAAAGCCTATTTGAAAAAAGTCTGTAGTATTTTCACCCAATTATAATGAGCTATTTCAGCAAGAAATTGCTTTGCTGAGTGACAGTAATGCCAATATGCTAAGGTTTTGCCATTAGTTCTCAATTGCAAAAGGTAAAATCCAACATAATAATAATCTGTTGGGAGAAAAAGAATAAACATGCATACATGCACAGCATGTTCATATTGTTTAGGTTGATACAGAGAGGCATATTAAAAATAAGCACTGCACAGCTTTTGCAATGATGTGTATCAAAAAATGGAACCAAAATAAACCATCTTGTTGAAAAAGGTTTTTTTCACAATATATGTGAAGCAGAGGGTGAAGCACAATATATGTATTTTTCTTCTATTTGCTCCTATGTAAATTAGATGACAGGTAAAAGGATTTGTCCTTCTTCTGTGCAAAGGTGCCTTATCCCAAAAAAACATATTAGTAACAAAACCCATGCACAGTTTGTTAAATTATTTTTCTGTGTGCATCTTTCTCTCTCTTCAAGCTTTTGAGTCATTGAATAAATATATCAAATCTTCAGTTCAATATTAGGGGGGAATCAATATATTTATATTTTATACATTTACAGCTTAAATTTAATTTACAGCACTAATTGTGCTCAGAATTTTCTTAATACAAACGATTCTGCCATATAAACTTGTAATATGTGGTTGCAACAGCTGATGTTTGTATATGTTTAGAAAAACACAGAATTGAATCATCTGGTCTTAATCAAGTTTTGTCTAGAACTTTTTCAGATGTCCCTGAATCACAATAGGCCACTGACAGTGGGTAAAGCCCTATTGCGTAATAATACTCTAAAACCAACATAAAGTTAGCCATTGGATCAAATGAGAATTTTATTTTTGAGATTTTCATACACCAACGGCCTTCTTTGACTTTTTTCCACAACAAAATATTTGGAATTTCCATAGCTGGAAAAACATGACAATGGTTTCATTTTAGCAATTCCTGATAACAGTTACACCTGTTTGGTAAATCATAAAGTCATTCTGACATGTTACAGGGAAAAACACAGGTGTGAAGAATGGCTTAATTTTATGGTCTTGTGTGTTAGCTCAGTGTGACACATGGTTTACCAGGAGCATGTGGTGTATCTGGTGTCAGCTTGTTGATTTGCAGGAAACATTTCTACTTAGGTTAACATAAAGTTTCGGAACTTCCTGGACATCATACAAGTATTTAGATAACAGAAGATCCCACAAAACATGATATTCCCCCTTTAACCAAAGTGTTATCCTAAATCCAACATAAAATTGAGGAATGTGTGCCTTCCATTACAATCTCTGCAGGATATGTGGAAGACGAATGTTAGTTACTCCCTGCGCATGCTGAAAAAAATGGTTGCATCAGGTTCAGTCCAAGCTGTGTTGACATGCCATGTGTTCAGTCGTAGTATATTTGTAGACACATGTAAAATACTGTAGATACTCAACAGAAGAAAACAGACAGCTAACATGATTCCTTCAAAATGTTGCATTTGTCAGTGTATCAATTACAGTATATTTCTTGGAGTTTGGGTTGTAATATTAACAATGTATGTATTGTATGCATTTTTTCCTATCCATATTTTAAGACTAAGGATTCCCAGAGTTACTTACTTCAGGATGATATGAGAGCAAATAAAATAAGTCTATGTTTTGTTTAGAGTATTTTTTTGTTTGTTTTATTATACAGAATGGGATATTGCAAATGATAATATAGTAAAATTGGTCTTAGCTTGCTGAGTGCTGCTATAAAGCTGGCAAGTTTCACAGAACAGTACTTTCTGTGCTGTTTAATTCTGATGAAGTAATTCACACACTAAGATGATTATATTGATTTAGGGGTGATTCACATTTCACAACAGCCACTGCAGCTTAAACACAGCTGCCTGTCACATTTTGCAGAAATAGGGTTGATAAAAGGAATGTGCCTACTGTGACTGTTTCGAAGAGAGATGCTGAGAAAGAGGAAGGCGAGAGGATTAGAAACTTGCTGGAGAGTGGATGGCTGCTGGCAGTGTTTGATGTTAGGAGTCAGCAGTCATTGGTATCCTGTTAAATACTCCAGCTTTGGAGTGAAAAGAGCCTACAGGCCCAATGAGCTGCTGCCTGACACTTGGCAGACAGGAGCACATTGACCTCAGCTGCAGGTTGATGCAAAATCAGCCACATCCTCAAATACTGTGGGACATTAAAGCCAATAGACAATGTGTCTACAATGTTTCTGCTGAAAGAATAATCTGCACTTACATAGGAATGTCAGTCATTGTTGGGCCAACAGTATGTCACAAATAATTTGGTGGCAAACACCTGCAACATAAGAACCAAAGTTATCAGTTTCCTGTGTAATTAGTATACCAGATGACAAGGAAGATCTGCAGTTTTGTATATTTGTGCTGTGTGTTTTCTTAATGAGTTTATCACATAGTAAAGCAAACAGCAAAAGAAACTAAAATTCTATCATCTCGTATTGGGTGAAAATATAGAAGTGACATTCGGACACCGTGTAACAAAATTGAATCTTCAAGGACTATGTGTGTGTGTGTGTGTGTGTGTGTGTGTGTGTGTGTGTGTGTGTGTGACCCAAAGTTACATTGGTGTGATTGCATTCACAATTAATAACAGAATGTATTAAACTAACAAAAAAAGAGCTAATCTGACACGTCCAGGTCTTATTTAGCATTAACATAACAGAGCTTTTGTTGTATTACATTTGCAATAAAGGAAAGCTAAAATGGATTGATTTCTATAATGTGCAGTGTTGCATCGACTGCAATATTGACTTTTTCTATTTCTCTCTTTCTAGAGAGCTACATCAGTGAAGAGAGAGACAGATGGAAAAGAACTGAACGAAGGTTGCAGCACAACTGAGAATCACGACTCCTTCTCTGTCACCATGGAAACCACTGAACAATCAGAGTTGGCAATGGACTGTGAAGTGGAGCTTGCTGTGGCTGATTCACCTGAGCAAGGGACAGATTTTAGTGCAGATGATGAACAAGTGTGTTTAGTGACAGACTTATCAGATTCCCTGGGGGAAAAGGGAATGCTTGGCACAATGTTAACCAACCTGCCAGCCAACACAACAGGGATTTACAAGCCCGACTGCTTTGAGAACAGTGTTTGCAATGAAATGCCTAATACAGCTAAAAAGGAAGCTTTGATTTTAGAGCCAGGGCATGAAGTGCTCAACAGAAATGAGTCTATCAACTCATCCATGTCTGACACACTCTCCAGTGCTGACAGTGTTTATGAAAATGAGGCTCATCATAAGAAACAGGACATGCCAGAAGAAGACCCTGAGCAAGAACAAGACCCTGAGCCAGAACAAGATACAGAACCAGAGAAATACTCTGAGCTAGAACAAGACCCTGAGCCAGAGCAATATTCTGAACTAGAGAAATTCCCTGAGTCACAGCAAGTCCTTGATCTAGAGATGTACCCAGACCTTGATTCTGAGCACGAGGATAATGCGTTTAATCCTGAATATGTTGGATATCAAAATGTGGCAATAGACACAGAGGAAGATCCAGAGGCTTTTAAAATCCCTTATGAACCCCCCATTACAGAAGAGTCAATATTAGAACAGTGCATCAGAGAAGAGGTTGTGTCAGATGTGTCCAACGAATCATCCCACGACCTCGACATAGATGAAATGGATGAATGCCTGAGAGTTGAGATTGCAGAAGCATCATCGGATAGTGAGACAGATGAAAAATGGAGAACAATATTTTCCTCTTCTATAAATCGGGAAGATGATGATTCATACCTTGACAGTCTTCAACTGAGTGCCCAGGATCTCTTTGTGCAGAGAGTTGAGGTGGCAGACTTTGAAGAACAACACCAAAGCCACTATGAAGATATCCAACTTGATGTTCCAGAGGTCGAAGAAGTGCTGGAAGAGTCCGATGATGCAGTTTCTTTCCCCGAACCACCACAAGTTGTTAAATACAACCCTTCAGGCCTTCTAGGTTTGTCCAAAATCTCAGAAGATGAGTGTGAAATTGGTAAAGATGCTAATCATAGTATCAATACCCACCAACAGCACTCCCAGCAACTCATCGCAGATCCAAACAAAAAGCTACCTAAAGACTTCTGTGTAATACAGGAGATGAAGAGTGAGAATGTTAGCACAGAGCATGTCGACTTCCAGCTGGCTCGTAAACAGTGGCGGGAAATGGAAGAGCAAACCAAAAACAACGTTATCCTGCCTACGACCAAGCAGCCAAGCTTCCACAGTAGCCATAGCTTCATGTACACACCAGTCCGTAATATCGAAAGATCAAACAAGAAAGCACAGAACTTGGAGAGCTTAAATCTGGTTGCGGATTATCCTCACACACAATTTAGCCCATGCTCAGAAGATTCTGGCCTTGACGATTCCAGTTACAGGTCGCCTTATGATGACCCAGAAACACCAGTTGAACGGGAGATTCACATCTCAATGGAGAGAGAGGAGAACTTCAGGAGAGAGAAGGGCTTCTCAAGGATGGGAAAGTCCACTGATTCTGGTCTGTCACGGACCATCCCCAGATCAGTCAGCACTCCGCTGACACCATCGTTCATCATCACCGCCTCACCCACAAAGGAGCCACTAAAACATGAAGTGTCAGCAAACAATGTTATCATTCTGGACCCTAGCAACGAATTCAGCTCCAATCCCAGACATGAAAAAGACAGCGAGTGGGATTGCAATGACAGCAACTCCAATCTCATCATCCTCGAGACATCCAACCTGATTATTCGCAGTGCCTCTGAGTTCTCTCTCAACAAAGCCTGTGATCAGCCCCAGGAGAAAATGTTTCTGAACAACCCCTTTTTCAAGTTGCGTTCAAGAAGCCAAATATCACTCGTAGATGAGGAGATTAAGATGGTGAAGCAGAGGGAAGAAGATCTGAGAAAAGAGAGGGCAAATCTCTATGGCAAAGACAGGATGTTGTCAAACATGGACACTTTAGCATTTGACAATTTAGGTATATTTTCTAAGCATAGCTACGCTCACCATATGTAATATCAACCACAGAATAGATTACTGACAACATGTTTGTCTTCTTATTTCTTCAGTTGATGTACCAGTCAAGTGCAAGTCCTCTCCATCATCACCAATGAAGACAGCCTACAGGATGGATCGTTCTGCTTTATCCTGTGACCACAGAGTAGGTTCTAGCTTATTTTCTTAACCTATTTAAATTTAAAAAACTGCAGTCCATGTTTTGTGAGAACGTCTATAATAAATATTTCTTTAATAAATGCTTACAATTTAAATTGGTGTATGTCAATGGCAAATATCCTCTGTTAAAGGTGTAGTTCAGTATTTTGGATATCTAGCCCTATTTGCTATATTTGTGGCATGTATCTGAAATTCTCTTCAGCCAGATATGAATCCTAGTAGAAAAAACAATTTACCTAACAGAATAAACACTGGTAACAAGGTCGGTGTGTAATCATACCTGTGTTAGTAAGCTGTACCCTAGAGTATTTGCCATTTTATTCATTTGTACTTACTTTGAAAGGTTTGGAAATGTTGAAATCCTATTTGTGACAGAGCAGTGGATGATGACTTTACCATGAGCTTCCTGTTTTGGAAATAGTGACTAAAACTTCCATTATGTTGACAATCCAGTAGTGATCTACAAAGCCATGCTGTAAAAATTGTTGGTCTCTGTGATTCAGATAATGATAATAAACGAGCATGGGGTTATATGTTTAAAATTACTCAACTATCCCTTTAATTCACAAACAATCGAACATTGTGGCGCAATGTAGGTTGTTATTTCTGAGCTTAAGTGATTTGTTCATTCCGCCCTTTGTCTAATAACCTGAGGTGGAGGAGGAGGAGGAGGAGGAGGTGGTGGGAAAGTAGGTGAACAAACCACTGTCTTTCTTAGTTTCCAGAGCTCTACACTGGAGGAAGACGCAAGAGTGCCATGGCTCTGCGCTGGGAGGCGGGAGAGTTTACAAAAAATGACTGAAAAGGAAATAATCCACCGTGTGCCATGAAAAAGGCATTGATTGTGAGAATCATACTATTCAAGTTAGATGCAATGTTGCAATTGTTTGTTTCATGTTGTGACATAGTCTAAACTATCTGCTTCTGTGATGCTTTGGGCAAAAATAGCAAGGCAATGAGAATGTTTGTGAGAATGTTTATAACCCCAAAGCAGCAAATTTCCCCCACAGCTCTGGTGCATCCACAACAGGATTTTAAATTAACATTGATAGCTCGAAGGCTGTTGCCTTCAGTTCTTACTGGGCTACAGCCTAAGGTAAAGTAAGACAATGCCAACACAAACATTCTATTTAAAAAGCATACATCATACCACCAGATGATAAACAAACAATGCTAATATTCGGATCTGTGGCACACCACCATAGAATTATGGGATAATTCACTCTGATCAGCGCAGTTATCAAAATTAACTCATTGCATATCAGCAATCAGTTACTCTCATGCAGTAACCTTTAATAACTGCATGTCTAATTTTGGGTAATGCTTTGTTAAAAAACTGCCAGTAGAATAAAGCTATTTTACAATTTATATATATATATATTTTTTTTTTCTAATTGGTGAGGTCAGTATCGAAGAGAAGGTTTGGATTTTTTTAGGTCAATTCTGTCAGACTACACTACAAGAAATAGAGATCTAAATGTGAAGTCCTTGTTATATGCTGATGCCAATATAAAGCTTCAGTAGTCTCAGTTGACAAATTAAGTGGGTACCTTCATCCTAGAAGTTGCGTTTCAAAGTTGGACTAACACAAACAGATAGAGCAAATAAAGTCAAGTTACTCAGCTGCTCTAGACTGGTTCCAGTAAGTTCCAGTAATTTACTGTTTTGTTTTGTTTTTTTTGCCAAAAAAAAATGGTTAACCTGTAACCTGTTAACCAAGTACATTGCTTAATTGAGCTATAAACATAGCTTAACTTAACTGTGCATGTTAATATAACGGGTGCATCCTGGTACAGCAGAAGTTCCCTTTCAGTTCTCTGTGCATATATAATTATGAGCGACACCTCTGATATTACTCAGTCAATCCTTTAACACTATATATAATACCGATTAAATAATTAAGCTATTAGATAACCGACTATGACAGCACCAGCAACAAATCTATCTGCAACTGCAGATGACAAGTTTGGGAAATGCAAAATTTAGAATAAAAAAGTGTCTTTTGGAAAATATCCACTTCATTTGTAGTGTCTAGCTGAAGACTGGATTGAGTTAAAGTTTTTTTGTTTCTAACAATCCTTGTGAAAATCAACAATCAATAGCTCTTTCAAAATAGACATGTGGCAGTTGCATTAAGTCCAAGCCTATCCTTTATATAAAAACTAATACTTTCTGACAATAAACTGAAAGTATTTTTGCTGATGTCTAAATGTTAGACCAATGTATTGTGTCAACTCTTTGCTAAACCTTTATTGACATTATAATTGTAAATAAGTTTTGAAAACATATTTTGATGTTACTGTATGTTGACGAAGTGAATACTAGATTGTTCCGTGTATATTAACTGTATTTTCGTAAAGCTTTTGTGCTGCAAATGATACTTCAGGGTGAGTTGGATGGGCATTAATCAGCACAATATAGCTATATATACAAAAAATGATACCCATACTCAAGAAATATTTTGCACTCAGACAACTCATATAACGAACATCAGGGTTTTATTTAGAATAACGAAGAACATCTTCTGTTCTGTCCTGAGTTATACACAGAAACATTTGGGTTGTCTGTAGCTCCATATTATTTTCTATGATTGTCGGACAATCCATTCATATAACAGGTATTTGTGAACAATACTGTCCCAGTGCTTAAAACTAGAGGAACAATGAGACTTATGGGGGATGTGGACCTACATTATCTGAATTTTGACATCAGTGGTTTATAAACTCCACATATACAGTGGCTTGCGAAACTATTTGGCTCCCTTGAACTTTGTGACCTTTTGCCACATTTCAGGCTTCAAACATAAAGATATAAAACTGTAATTTCTTGTGAAGAATCAACAACAAGTGGGACACAATCATGAAGTGGAACACACTTTATTGGATATTTTAAACTTTTTTAACAGATAAAAAACTAAAAATTGGGCGTGCAAAATCATTCAGCCCCATTGATTTAATACTTTGTAGCGCCACCTTTTGCTGCGATTACAGCTGCAAGTCGCTTGGGGTATGTCTCTATCAGTTTTGCACATCAAGAAACTGATATTTTTGCCCATTCCTCCTTGAAAAACAGCTCGAGCTCAGTGAGGTTGGATGGAGAGCGTTTGTGAACAGCAGTTTTCAGTTCTTTCCACAGATTCTCAATTGGATTGAGGTCTGGACTTTGACTTGGCCATTCTAACACCTTGATATGTTCTTTGGTGAACCATGCCATTGTAGCTTTTGCTTTATGTTTTGGATCATTGTCTTGTTGGAAGACAAATCTCCGTCCCAGTCTCAGGTCTTTTGCAGACTCCATCAGGTTTTCTTCCAGAATGGTCCTGTATTTGGCTCCATCCATCTTCCGATCAATTTTAACCATCTTCCCTGTCCCTGCTGAAGAAAAGCAGGCCCAAACAATGATGCTGCCACCACCATGTTTGACAGTGGGGATGGTGTGTTGAGGGTGATGAGCTGTGCTGCTTTTACGCCAAACATAATGTCTTGCATTGTTGCCAAAAAGTTCGATATTGGTCTCATCTGACCAGAGCACCTTCTTCCACATGTTTGGTGTGTCTCCCAGGTGGCTTGTGGCAAACTTTAAACAACACTTTTTATGGATATCTTTAAGAAATGGCTTCCTTCTTGCCACTCTTCCATAAAGGCCAGATTTGTGCAGTATACGACTGATTGTTGTCCTATGGACAGATTCTCCCACCTCAGCTGTAGACCTCTGAACTTCATCCAGAGTGATCATGGGCCTTTTGGCTGCATCTCTGATCAGTCTTCTCCTTGTATGAGCTGAAAGTTTAGGGGGACGGCCAGATCTTGGTAGATTTACAGTGGTCTGATACTCCTTCCATTTCAATATTATTGCTTGCATAGTGCTCCTTGGGATGTTTAAAGCTTGGGAAATCTTTTTGTATCCAAATCCAGCTTTAAACTTTTCCACAACAGTATCTCGGACCTGCCTGGTGTGTTCCTTGTTCTTCATGATGCTCTCTGCACTTTAAACAGACCTCTGAGACTATCACAGTACAGGTGCATTTATACAGAGACTTGATTACACACAGGTGGATTCCATTTATCATCGTTAGTCATTTAGGTCAACATTGAATCATTCAGAGATCCTCACTGAACTTCTGGACAGAGTTTATTGCACTGAAAGTAAAGGAGCTGAATGATTTTGCACGCCCAATTTTTCGTTTTTTATTTGGTAAAAAAAGTTTAAAATATCCAATAAAGTGTGTTCCACTTCATGATTGTGTCCCACTTGTTGTTGATTCTTCACAAGAAATTACAGTTTTAGATCTTTATGTTTGGAACCTGAAATGTGGCAAAAGGTCACAAAGTTCAATAGTTTTGCAAGCCACTGTATATATAAAATCATAGATTTTCACAGTTCATTCATTATAAGTCTCTGCATAATAGCATTATGAATGGTTCACTCACAAAGAATGAAGCCAAAGTTAAAGATATGTTTGAAATTTTCATGTAGGCTATTCTTGTGAATAGCAGAATTCGGACTATTTTCCATTATTGAGCAATTATTTCCTTTTTCATATAACATGGCAGTTGTAGACCAATATTCATTTTAGAACATATTTCTTTGCGGTTCCCTTTATTGTAAATTCCATTTCCACTTACAATACAAAATATAGTATTCTCAAGTATAAAAACTATATTATCTGCTGTTATCTGCTTATTTTATTAGAGAAGAAATGTTTATTTATAGCCTTAAATATTCCAGCTACTCTGAAAAGCAGCTTATACAGAGCGTTGTACTTTCTTGATGTTAGAATCGACTGATGTTAAACCGCATTGTTTTAAATTTCATGTTTGTAGGCTTCAGTGTTAAAGTGTAGCTCGTAAATCTCTAAGATTGCTTGCTGATGTTTAAAGAGTCTGTGAAATGTCCTTTCCATGGCTCTTAATGACTTAGTATACAGCGACTTTTCACTTTGTAATCCTCATGCAATTACAGAAGACATAAGTGCAACAATAAAAGATGTATATGAAGAACGTTGGCTAGATTTATTTGTTTTGTTAAAATATCACAGCTCAGGTGTTTTCATACATTTTTAAAAGAGAACACATTTAGGATACAAAGTGAAGTGCATCAACATGTACTGCAGTGGTATAAAGCATGTTGCATGTGGCAATCTGGTGGAGGTTGCCAGGAGAACAGTAATAGTAAATGGCATGCATTTATATAACGCCTTTCTAGTCTTCTCAACCACTCAAAGCGCTTCACACACTCTGATGATGGTAGCAATACACAAAAACACATCAGGAAACTATGCATTCATACACATGACGGCACATGTCATCAAAGGCAAATCGGGGTTAAGTATCTTGCCCAAGGACACAACGATATGCAACTCTGAGGAGCCGGAAATCGAACCAAAAATCCTAGTGGTGGACGACTGCTCTACCTATGAGCTACAGTCACCCAGTACATTGCAGACTCGTTGTGCCAGGTGTGAAATTTGGTGGAGGAGGAATTATGGTGTGGGGTTGTTTTTCAGGAGTTGGGCTTGGCCCCTTAGTTCCAGTGAAAGGAACTTTCATATCAAAATATGTTGGACAATCCCATGCTCCTCTTCTAACATGACACACAAATCAACAAAATCAAGGTCGATAAAGAGTCTAGTGTGGATGAACTGGACTGACCTAAACCCAATAAATAGAACGCCTTTAGGATAAATTAGAGGCAGAGACTAAGAGCTAGGCCTACTCCTCCAACATCACTTTTTGAAGAATGGCTGAAAATTCCTTTAAACACACTTTAGAACCTAGTGGAGAGCCTTCCCAGAAGAGTTAAAATTGCAATAGCTGCAAAAGATGAACCAACATCATATTGAACCTTATGGGTCAGGAAAGGGATGATATCTAAGTTTATATGTGAATCAAGGCAGGTGGACAAATACGTTTAGCAAAAGTTGTTGCTGTCCTTTTAGGGTGTCAAAATCAGTGACACACTGGCAGATCTCACTAATTAACAAGTAAGTACATGATAATTACTGATAGAAATGACTAACGCAACTTCAAAAAATTCCACAAAAGCAGATTTATTTAAACTAGCTATTTGTGATCAGAGAAAACAATGTTAAATGGGTTAGGCACACATTGTCATATTGCTATTACATACACACTATAGTGTTTTTCACCTGGTTAACTGAAGGTCTGCAGATACAAACAGTGAATCATTATCAACATGGGAAACTCAAGCATGACACTCCACACCTTAAAAAAGGCGTTTCATATTTTGAGGACAGTAAAGGACAGTGTGTCCAGTGAAGTGTGGGCAAATTAAAGTATGAAGCCCTCAAAAATGAATCATCATTTAGAAATGAACAGTCTGTTAAGACAAACTTGTCTAATATATTTTCAGAGACAACTCCTCGATCTGAGGGCTTCAAAAAAGTGCCTCAGATCTGACGACCTGTCTGGGGTGTATCCCTGCCTCGCTCCTGAAGTTCAATTTGCTCCAGTGACCCTAATGATCAAAAGTGGGTATAGATGGATGGATAGTTCAATTTATTGCTTATTGAACCTAGAGTAGCTTGATCAGTTTAACTTGTTTGAAAAAATATATGTGGTCAGGAGAAGTCTGCCATATGTCAAATTCAATATACAGTCTGAATCAGATTCTTAAAACTTTCTGAGCATGAACATTTTGGCTTGTTTAAAAAACTAATGCGCTTTTATACAGTGTATAAAGTTATTGGGTACTGCTGCACTATTTATGGAGAATACATTTGAGGGGGTTAAAAAAAGATCTATAGTTTGAGTTAGAACTTAATGACAAAGGAAAAATATGGGTCCTGAGGCTGAACTGCTGCACTATAGTATGATATACATGGGCTAAAAACATTTTTAATACCAAATGTAATAGGACAGAAATCATCATAGTGAAGAGAACATAAATAATAGAAATGTACAAAAATTACAAGGCATGGTCACAGATCATCACGGATAGAGAAAATAATTAGACACAGACAATAGCTTTTATATATGCAGCCAGGAAGCCTGTGTTTCCTATTAGAAACATCACTAATACCATCTTCTTGACTGTGGAAATCTAAAAGAAAATGCAAAGAAGAAGCAATAATGAGAATAAGACTTGTACATTTAAACATTTCAATAAAGCAAATGTACAGGCTTCTAGTCTCACCTCTCCATGCTGCTGCTTCCCCAAATGAGTCAACAAAATGTTCTCTTGGTCTTCCCTCTTGCTTTTACCTGCAGATACATAGACAACATATAGTGAAATATTTTATTTTTTGAGTATAAAATATGATGCTATAAACGAGTACATATTATTTTAGAGTGTAAATAAAGCAGTTTCAGGAACACTGCAGTGCAGATAACCTCAGTGAACCACTGATAGTGAAAGTATTTCCTTTCCACTGCTGTATAATGGAAGAGATCATTTTAGGTCTGCCATTAAAAGACTAGTACAGATGGTTGACATTTAAAATTATTTAGTGCTCACATTCACATCCACCCACATTAATACACCCACCTCTCTCGCACACACACACACACACACACACACACACACACACACACACACACACACACACACACACACACACACACACATGCGTGCATTCAATATTCATTTTTTGGCTTTAGTCATAATGCTTTAGAACAGAATTGATTTTCTCACTACAGGCTGGCAACAGCACTCTCTGCTAATTGAAACAAACATGTAATACCAACTGATTTTTTTTCAGACACAAAGAACTGATCCACAGCTAACAGGAGAGGAAATTAAATGTACATTGACAAGTGTCTGGGTGGGATGAGTGCATTCCATGAAGACTAATAGCATGAGTGAAAAGCTAGCACGGGCACCATCATGTTTTAAAGGTTTTATATCGTGCAAATAGTCACTTTCATGTTAGTTTTTACACTTCATAAGGTCTAAGGGATATATACAAACTAAAAAAAAAAAGATTTAAAATATACTGATAAATGCACACAGCCTGAACTTAGAAAATTTACTGATTGATGGATTATTTTACATCCTGATGTTTAAAGAGTCTGTGAAATGTCCTTTCCATGGCTCTTAATGACATAGTATACAGCGACTTTTCACTTTGTAATCCTCATGCAATTACAGAAGACATAAGTGCAACAATAAAAGATGTATATGAAGAACGTTGGCTAGATTTATTTGTTTTGTTAAAATATTTGTGTAAAACTACAAGATAAAGAGTAAAAAGCAGCTCAGGTGTTTTCATACATTTTTAAAAGAGGTAAAGAAAGGGAGCTAGTGATGATGAGTTTAGATATTATACCTATTCAATTAAATAAAAAAATAAAAATAAAAAACAGTTAAACAAAGAACACATTTAGGATACAAAGTGAAGTGCATCAACATGTAATGTTGTTTTGGATGCTACACTACCAGAGCTATTATACCAATGATAAATGAAAATTTGAACAGTTTGAATACTTTTAACCTCTATATAGTTACACTTCATTGCCAAAAGGGTGCTAAAAAGAGTCCTAATATTCAGAATCAGATATCCTAATCCAATTGCATAGTGCAAACATCCCTGACTCTATAATGTAATACAATAGCTTCCTCCGCCCCAACTGCTCCCACCATCCCACCTACCTGCCAGTGCTTTTACACTATTTTTTTAATCTTCCAAATAAAAATCCAACCTGATAGGAGGCTCATGAACATTTAAGAGAACAAAATATGGCCCATGCTTTCTAAAGTTCCAGTGAGCACTGTAAAACTACACTGAGTTGAAATGAATACTTAAAATATATCATGTTAGAGGTACTACCAAATAAAACCCAGCAGTGGATGATATGTATAATATACATTTAAAGCCTTTAAAACTAAATAGTTTTAACGCTCTGAACCGCATTAATTGCAATGGAACTACCATTACCAGTGATTACCTCCACTGAAATCCTTTGGATCGGGTTCACCTTTGACAGAATGTGGATCCTGTTGACAATTTAGACATTTCATTTCAGGCTCATTTTTCGGCCCAATATAATCTGTGGTACCTTCACTCCAGGCATAGATTACTAGCAGCAGGTCTGTCAGCACAATCCATAGCAGCCATCCAGTCAGCACTGCAGGAAACCAGGGGCTGGGTAACAGCAGTGCCTGCTGAGCACCACCCAAGAACACAACCACTGCTAAAAGAGAAAGACAGAAACAGAAACTAAACTAAATATACTGCAGTGACAGGAGGAGGTGGCTACTGCTTTACAGGATCAGTCGCACAAGTACTTTTTTAATTTAGATCTGTTAGTCTGTATTCTTTCATGCAAGCTCACCAAAAGGTTGCAGCAGTGTGATGTTACACTAGATTAGAGATTCTTATTTTGCTATGCATCAGACATGCAGAGGATATTTTTGACACAGTACAGAGTAAAAAGGCACTTTGTCATTAATTAATAGAAATTTAAAATATATTGTATGTAAAGAACATATTTAGTTCTTTTTTAACTCACTTTTGCTTCAGAAACAAAATTAGTCCCCCTACCTATAGCCATACAGCATTACAATCAAATGCACATAGCTAATGATTTATTTAGTTTGTGTGATTAGGTGACTGTTTATTACTGTGTAGATTTAACTTTATAGCCTTGAGTGTAGTTATAAAGTGTTTAATTGTTGTTGATTTATTGTAGCTATACACTATAAAATCTGAACATAGTATACCATCACAACATTGCGTGCCATCAGATTACATTGTTATTGAGCATAATTTATTCTAAATGCCAAAAGAGACACTTTGAGTCTTGAGTGTACCAGCATATATATATATATATATATATATATATATATATATATATATATATATATTAGATTAGATTAGATTAGATTAGATTAGATAGATTAGATAGCTCTATTATTGTCCCACAGTGGGGAAATTCACAGTGCTACAGCAGCAGTTAGAAAAGTTACAAAAATATTTTTAAAAATTTAAAAAAGGAAAAAAAAATAAAAAATTAAATTAAAAAACAATATACAGATATATACAGATATATACAGGTATATATAAATATGATTATAAATGTATTGCACTGGTCTATGTATACAATGTCCATTTTTTCTGTTGGGGGGGGGGGGTTACTGAGAGCTGTACTTGTTGTACAGTCTGACAGCTGTAGGAAGGAAGGACTTCCGATATCGCTCCCTCAGACACTTTGGATGGATTAGTCTGTTGCTGAGGGAGCTCGTCAGTCCAGACAGTGTGTCCTGCATGGGGTGGAGGTGGTTTTCCATCATTGATGATATCTTCCTTATCATCCTTTCCTCTCCCACCACCTCCACCGGGTCAAGGGAGCACCCCAGGACAGAGCTGGCCTTCCTGATGATCTTGTTCAGTCTCTTCCTGTCTGCAGCTGTTATGCTGCCTCCCCAGCAGACCACCCCATAATGTATGACTGATGCCACAACTGAGTCATAGAATGTCTTAAGGAGTGTCCCCTGCACTCCAAAAGACCTCAACCGCCTGAGCAGGTAGAGCCTGCTCTGGCCCCTCTTGTATAGCGCAGTTGTATTGTCAGTCCAGTCCAATTTTTTGTTCAGGTGAACACCCAGGTACTTGTAAGATGTCACCATCTCAATGTCCATTCCCTGGATGTTCACTGGTGCCGGGGGATTGCATACCCGCCTACGGAAGTCCACCACCAGTTCCTTGGTTTTCCCCGTGTTGATCTGGAGATGGTTCCGCTGGCACCAGTTGACAAAATCCTGCGTAAGTTCTCTGTATTCCCTGTCGTCATCATCCTCAATGAGGCCAGCGATGGCAGAGTCATCGGAGAACTTCTGCAGGTGGCAGGTTGGTGACTTGTAGATATATATATATATATATATATATATATATATATATATATATATATGCGATTATCACACTTTCTGTAGACAAGAGACTTGAGACATTTCTCCTTACCAGCAAGTATCTGGGTAATAGTGCCTACTCCAAAGTGTGTCCAGTTGAAGACAACCCTTCTGCAGATTTAAAGAGACAGGACTTGGCATGATTTCAACTGCTGTAGATGGATAAAAAAAAAACTAAAACTAACGCTCGCAGAATTGAATAAGGGTAAAATCCACTCATTTTAGACAGTGAAGAGCAGATCACGCAGTTATTAAAATCTGGTTTGAGGTCTTAATTCTACGAATTTTGTTCATAGTGTTGTGTATTTTTACTTTTTATAGTTTTTATCTTCTTTAGCTTTTATTTTCTTTTCTCTTCTTTACACTGTACGCTCCAGTAACAGACAAATTTCCCCGTTGTGGGATCAATAAAGTCTTATCTTATCTTATCTTACCGGGGAGACTCCAGGGCTGGTCGGGGAATTGCCATAATTGGCTGAAGGATAGACATAACCATGACAGTGAAACCTATGTAAGGATGACAGCCTGCACGCTGCAAACAGGAAAGAGAAGAAAAGATAGTGAAGACAAGCTGCAGTGAGATCATCAATTTTATGTAATGTGTGATGAAGAAAATACCAAAAATATTAACTAAATTCCTTTTACCTGATCTGATATTAGTAGTTAAACTTATGTAAAAGTTATGTGAAATTTCTTGGGGAGAAGCTAGTTCTTGTTCTTCTCTTCCATCAATGTGTGTTTGTTTTTTAATGTTTTCTAACTTCTGATGATCTAATCTGCACCTGAAATGAATGTTTTTTTTCACAAGAGTAAACATTTAAGATCAACAATAGAATGTTCACATGTTGAAATAGAATCCTGACTAGTAGAAATCATTGATTCAAAATAATGTCCCATATGTCTAACATATCCACATATTCAGAAATATCTACATAGAGTTAAGAAATATCCATATCGTTCATTTGTTCTTCGTTGAATATGTGGTCAGAGAAGCACTATAGATAACCAAAGGGGAGGCAACTATCAATTTGACAAATAGAATCAAAGAACTTGTCATGATGTTTTCAGATATGTCACCTAATACTATATTCATTTCACATATCTAAATAAATGTTAAAAGGGCATGATGAGAAACTGTTTTATTATTTAATCACTATGACTAGTGGATTGCAAAATTACATATAGACATCTCAAAATGGAATTTTGAATAGTTATAATGTTAATTACAGATATCCGAAATACACTCACTGGCCACTTTATTATGTACACCATACTAGTAACGGGTTTTGCCTTCAGAACTGCCTCAAATTCTTCATGGCATAGATTCAACAAGGTGCTGGAAGCATTCCTCAGAGAGTTTGGTCCATATTGACATGATGGCATCACACAGTTGGCGCAGATTTGTCGGCTGCACTTCTATGATGCAAATCTCCCGTTCCACCACATCCCAAAGATGCTCTATTGGATTGAGATCTGGTGACTGTGGAGGCCATTTGAGTACAGTGAACTCATTGTCATGTTCAAGAAACCAGTCTGAGATGATTCCAGCTTTATGACATGGCGCATTATCCTGCTGAAAGTAGCCATCAGAAGTTGGGTACATTGTGGTCATAAAGGGATGGACATGGTCAGCAACAATACTCAGGTAGGCTGTGGTGTTGCAACGATGCTCTTGGTACCAAGGGGCCCAAAGAGTGCCAAGAAAATATTCCCCACACCATTACACCACCACCACCACCAGCCTAAACCGTTGATACAAGGCAGGATGGATCCATGCTTTCATGTTGTTGACACCAAATTCTGACCCTACCATCCTAATGTCGCAGCAGAAATCGAGACTCATCAGACCAGGCAACGTTTTTCCAATCTTCCAATCTTCTATAGCCTCAGTTTCCTGTTCTTAGCTGAAAGGAGTGGCACCTGGCGTGGTCTTCTGCTGCTGTAGCCCATCTGTCTCAAAGTTTAACGTACTGTGCATTCAGAGATGCTCTTCTGCCTACTTTGGTTGTAACGGGTGGTTATTTGAGTCACTGTTGCCTTTTTATCAGCTCGAACCAGTCTGGCCATTCTCCTCTGACCTCTGGCAACAACAAGGCATTTGCGCCCACAGAACTGCCACTCATTGGGTATTTTTTCTTTTTCGTAACATTCTCTGTAAACCCTAGAGATGATTGTGCGTGAAAATCCCAGTAGATCAGCAGTTTCTGAAATACTCAGACCAGCCCTTCTGGCACCAACAACCATGCCACGTTCAAAGTCACTCAAATCACCTTTCTTCCCCATACTGATGCTCTTTTTGAACTGCAGGAGATTGTCCTGACCATGTCTACATGCCTAAATGCCCTGAGTTGCAGCCATGTGATTGGCTGATTAAGTGCTGAAATTAAGTGTTAACGAGCAGTGTGGACAGGTGTACCTAATAAAGTGGCTGGTGAGTGTACAATTGTTGATATCTGGAGAATACATTCCTATCAGTCACAATATTTAAAGAAATCTATAATGTAATGTCAACGAATCAGAATTAAACTGTAGATATTTCAAATTAACTCAATTGGACATTTCCACTAGTCCAAATTACACTGTAGATATCCTAGGATATGTCAGTTTGGAATTGTAACATGTCAAAATAGAATTGTAGGTATTAACATTTGCAAACACCACTACTCAATAAATGGTAAAATCTCTTGCTATAGGCAATACTTGTGTAAAGTCAGTCACTCATCACATGAGATCATGTGCACTGAGAATTCCCCAGGCTCTTGCAGTAGTTAGAGTGAGGCATTGGTGAACACATTATTCAAATAGTATTCAATGTTGTATTGCGACAAAATAAAAAACACAGTGTAGACAAAAGAGAGGTTAGACTCAGTGTTTGATTACATAGAATAATAGACTGACTGGTGTCTTCTGTAAACATGCTGTTAGTGATAGTGGTGGAGCAGTCCACAATTTGGTGAGTACATTTTGTTTCCTGTTATGTCCTAAATGAAAGGAAGAGGGCCTTCTGGTCGGGGGTCAAAGTGGAACTGAGGAGACTGCAGAAGGAACTAAAATATAAAATACGGAGTGGCAAGGAGAGTTTCAGGAGGAAGATGGAGGAGCAGCTCCAAGCAAACAATGTCCGAGAGGTCTGGAGAAGCATGAACAAGATCTCTGGTCACCTCAAGGACAATGGAGGAGTAACAGTGTCCACCGACCGGGGATGGGCTAATGAATTGAATCTGTTTTTTAATAGATTCGATTCAGGACCAACAACCTCCCCCACCCCCTAGCTTCCACCAACTCCCCCCCATGTGCTGTCCCCCCCCTCTCCCCCCTCTTCTGGCACTGTGCTGTCGCCAGGTGCACTCTCCTCGTTCTATCCCACCACACCCCCTTTACACCTACCCACAACAAAGCCAGCCCCTCCCCCCACCCCATTACACCTACCAACAACAAATCCAGTCCCACCCCCCACCCCGGACCAGCCACAGATCTGCCTCACAGCTGATCAGGTGAGAGGTCAGCTAAAGAAGACAAAGGTCAGGAAGGCAGCAGGTCCAGACGGAATCAGCGCCAGATTGCTCAGGGACTGTGCAGACCAGCTTTGTCAGGTGGTCCTGCACATCTTTAACCTGAGTCTGAACCTGGAGAGGGTTCCTGAACTGTGGAAGACTTCCTGCGTGGTACCAGTGCCAAAGATCGCACGGCCCAGGGAGCCCAACCACTACAGACCTGTAGCCCTGACTTCTCACCTGATGAAGGCCTTGGAGAGGCTCATCCTGCACCACCTTCGCCCACTGGTGAGCTTAGCACTGGATCCTCTGCAGTTCGCCTACCGGCCCGGCATCAGTGTGGATGACGCTGTCATCTATCTGCTGCACCGATCTCTCTCCCACCTGAAACAAGCGGCGAGCACGGTGAGGATCATGTTTTTTGACTTCTCCAGTGCTTTTAACACCATCCAGCCTGCACTGCTGAAAGTGAAGCTGGAGGGAGCCGGAGTGGATGAGCAGCTGACGGCCTGGACCATCGACTACGTCACCAACAGACCACAGTATGTGAGGCTTCATGACTGTGTGTCTGAGGTGGTAGTATGCAGCACGGGGGCACCACAGGGTACAGTGCTCTCACCTTTTCTGTTTAGTCTGTACACCTCAGACTTCACCTACAACTCGGACAACTGCCACCTACAGAAGTTCTCAGATGATACATCGGGTGTGTATCAGATGGGAACGACCAGGAGTACAGGGGGGTCATCAATGACTTTGTCAGCTGGTGTGAGATCAACGCTCTCCAAATCAACGCCAGCAAGACAAAGGAGATGGTTGTGGACTTCAGGAGCAAGTCCCCCCCCCACCACACCGGTGAGCATCCAGGGAAAAGACATTGAGACAGTGGTTTCTTACAAATACCTGGGTGTTCACCTGAACAACAAACTGGACTGGACCACTAACATTAATGTCCTGTACAAGAAGGGCCAGAGTCGACTTCACCTGCTGAGGAGACTAAGGTCCTTTGGTGTGTGCAGGACCCTGTAAAGACCTTCTACGACTCTGTCGTAGCATCTGCCCTGTTCTACGCAGTAGTCTGCTGGGGGGGCGGAGGCTCAGACGGGGACAGAAGGAAAATTGACAAACTGGTACGGAAGTCTAGCTCTGTATTGGGATGTCCTCTGGAGTCGGTGGTGGTGGTGGGAGAGAGGAGGATGTTGGCAAAGCTGACATCATGGACAACCCCCATCACCCTCTGCATGGGGTGGTGGGTGCGCTGAGCAGCTCCTTCAGCCAGAGACTCAAACACCCTCGCTGCAAGAAGGAGCGCTTTCACAGATCATTCAGCCCGACAGCAATAAGACTTTATCCATCCATCCATTGTCTTCCGCTTATCCGGGGCCGGGTCGCGGGGGCAGCAGTCTAAGCAGGGACTCCCAGACTTGCCTCACCCCGGACACGTCCTCCAGCTCCTCCGGTGGGACCCCAAGGCGTTCCCAGGCCAGCCGAGAGACATAGTCCCTCCAGCGTGTCCTGGGTCTTCCCCGGGGCCTCCTCCCGGTGGGACATGCCCAGAACACCTCCCTAGGGAGGCGTCCAGGAGGCATCCTGAGCAGATGCCCGAGCCACCTCAGCTGGTTCCTCTCAATGTGTAGGAGCAGCGGCTCTACTCCGAGCTCCTCCCGTGTGACCGAGCTCCTCACCCTATCCCTAAGGGTGCGCCCGGCCACTCTGCGGAGGAAGCCCATTTCAGCCACTTGTATACGCGATCTTGTCCTTTCGGTCATTACCCAAAGCTCATGACCATAGGTGAGGGTAGGAACGTAGATTGACCGGTAAATCGAGAGCTTCGCCTTCCGGCTCAGCTCCTTCTTCACCACAACGGACCGATACAGCGACCGCATCACTGCAGACGCTGCACCGATCCGCCTGTCAATCTCACGCTCCATCCTTCCCTCACTCGTGAACAAGACCCCGAGATACTTGAACTCCTCCACTTGGGGCAGAGACTCACCACCCACCCGGAGAGAGCAAACCACCTTTTTCCGGTCGAGAACCATGGCCTCGGATTTGGAGGAGCTGATTCTCATCCCAGCCGCTTCACACTCGGCTGCAAACCGCCCCAGTGCCTGCTGCAGGTCCTGGCTCGAAGAAGCCATCAGGACAACATCATCTGCAAACAGCAGAGATGAAATCCTGTGGTTCCCAAACCAGGCCCCCTCCGGCCCCTGGCTGCGCCTAGAAATTCTGTCCATAAATATAATGAACAGAACCGGTGACAAAGGGCAGCCCTGGCGGAGTCCAACATGCACTGGGAACAGGTCTGACTTACTGCCGGCAATGCGAACACAGCTCCTGCTCCGGTCATACAGGGACCGGACAGCCCTTAGCAAAGAGCCCCGGACCCCATACTCCCAGAGCACCCCCCAAAGGACACCATGAGGTACACGGTCGAATGCCTTCTCCAGATCCACAAAACACATGTGGACTGGTTGGGCATACTCCCATGAGCCCTCGAGGACCCGATGGAGAGTATAGAGCTGGTCCAGTGTTCCACGACCGGGACAAACCACACTGCTCCTCCTGAATCCGAGGTTCGACTATCGGTCGGATTCTCCTCTCCAGCACCCTGGAATAGACCTTACCGGGAAGGCTGAGGAGTGTGATTCCCCTGTGATTGGAACACACCCTCCGGTCCCCCTTCTTATACAGAGGGACCACCACCCCGGTCTGCCATTCCACAGGTACTGTCCCCGACCGCCACGCGATGTTGCAGAGACGTGTCAGCCAAGACAGTCCCACAACATCCAGAGACTTGAGGTACTCAGGACGGATCTCATCCACCCCCGGAGCCTTGCCACCGAGGAGCTTGCCAACCACCTCAGTGACTTCAGCCAGGGTGATGGACGAGTCCGCCCCTGGGTCCCCAGTCTCTGCTTCCTCCTCGGAGGACGTGACAGTGGGATTGAGGAGATCCTCAAAGTACTCCTTCCACCGCCCGACAACATCCCCAGTCGAGGTCAGCAGCTCTCCACCCGCACTGTAAACAGTGTTGGTGTTATAAGACTTTATAACATAACATAAACGTAAACCTCACTGTAGTCACTCTGTCACTTTTTCACTGGTCACTTTTTCTCTTCACACACACCCTGCACCTTAAGTGTGCATTGGCTATGTATGTGTACATGTGGGTATGTGCGTGGATATGTATGTCCATATATATATATATGCAAATATGTGTGTATGTGTATGTATGTAGGTATGTATGTGCATGTATGTATGTATATATGCTTTGCTTATACATACTCTTTTCTTACTATTTATTATAATTTTCTTTCCATTCTATGTTCATTATGCATACTGTGTATGCTGATCAACAAATTCTGCGAATTTGTACATTGTTTTTATTTTTATTTTTGTATAGTTTTTTTTATCTTCTTCAGCTTTATTTTCTTCTCTTTATCTGTAACGCTGCAGTAACAGACACATTTCCCAGTTGTGGGATCAATAAAGTTTTATCTTATCTTATCTATCTTATCTTATCTTATTACCAGCCCACCTCTTGGTATGACACTGCAAGGCCACTTATTACATTAATCACAAACTATTCTGACAATCTATTATATGATCAAGTCATTTCTTTCTTGCTCTTTCTGATTTCTTTAGTCTTATATAATAATAAATTATTTTTGGGTTGTGGACTCTTGGTCTGGACAAAAAGACATTTTGGGCATTTTACACCATTCAAAACAATAACAATAATTAATCATTTAAATGTTTGATAGATTCAGCTATCATAATAGTTGTAAGTTGCAGCCCTGGTATAATGGGCACTTAACAGTAAATAAATGTGGATATGGTCCTAGGAACATGTAACTCAGTTAATATTAGTTGGAAGTCTTATGCTCTTATTTGTTCTGTTCCTTTTTTTAAATATACACCTGCCTACTGACACTGGATGTTTTTTTTGCTTAGGACACTCAGACAGTTTCAACACCTAAGCCGCAATGGCTTGGTTTGTGTTTCTGTTTGTATGTCCTTTGCATATCTCAAGAACTATTAGTCGGAGCAACTTCACACTTATTATTGCCAGGGACTCAAGGAAATGCAGTCCAGACTGTTGAGTTGGTTGTTCTCGCAAAATGATAATTATTAATTAATTTAAAATAAACAAATGAACAGCAAGGTTCTTAGATTTGTCTGTCCAGGTGTAAGGAAAAAGCAGGGTGAAAAAGCAAGTTTGATCCTATCTTCGTAAAGAGGAACATTTCTATGAATCTGGAAATGAATTCAGATTGGCATGACTTGATATTCTTATTCAGGATGCAATTTTAAGATATGGAAATTGCATAGACCCTACCTGAAAGTGGCTCAATAATGTGTGGAATAGTAAAATAAGGAGAAAAAAAATAACAACTCCTGAACATTTAGTGTGAGTGTTCATTTAAACCAAGTCAAGACCCTGCATGAACTGTTATCACCAAAGATTATCATTGAAATATTTCATAGTAATAAAAGCATTAACACAAGATAAAAGCTTTAGAGTAAGTGAAAAGTGAAAAGAAGACAGAAAACACACCTATATTCAAGAATGGACAGACTCTACTATGAGAAATTCAGAACCAGTATGACAAAATCATTTGAGCAAATTCACACAAACACATTCACACAAATTATCTAAACCGAAGCCAAAGAAAATAAGCAAGCAGAGATCCTAGTGTGATCTACTTAATTTAGGATGCCTACTGTAAATTAATACATGTTTTATGTAATCAGTATTCTCAGCCCTTATTATACTTATATTATATGACTACTACAGTACAACATTACAAAATAGTCACTGACACCTCATATCAGCAGTTTACCTTTTCTGATGAAGCAGCAATACAGAGGCCAGTATTTCAGTCTGTTCTAAGCATACATGTTTTGAAAATCAATAATGAATCGCAACATTCAAAATCAAAAAAATCTGAGGTTTTCTGAAGTCTGGTCTGATTCAAAAGATACTTTATGTGTGCCAGTTTTAGGTAAATACATCTTTGTGATCTTAGGTTAAGTGTTTTTATTAATCTATATATTAATGTGAATTTCTTAATATTGGCTAATAACACATGAAAGAAACACATAGAAAGTGGATGGCATTGCAAAAAAAGTTGAGTTAGCCTACTCCACAGGAACATGACAAGGCCTGTAAGGAAGCCAAACTGTAGGAGGGATAAAAGTCCTGCTACTGATACAAGACGCACATTTTAAATCAGATGATCCAAACAGTGCATCTGTTAATAAAGATATATAGAAAGGGATCACAAACAAAATCTATTTAAAAATAAATTGTTCTGGTTTGCATCACTGAGTGGTGACTACAAATACATAGAAAGTTGTATGTTTCTGTACAGCACTCACCTATCTACTGAAATATAATCACAGGCCTCTGGAGCTCTCCTAACTTTATTTAAATGCATTTTAAGTCAAGATATATGTAATAAATAGCCTGTATTGTTAAAAGTCCCATATTGTACACTTTTTGAGGTTTTATTTAGCTTTGATATCCCTATATTACCGTAGTTTTTATATCTCTAACTAAAATACATTTATCATTTAAAACTCCAAAAGTAATCTAAATATATAGTTATACAACTCCCCTCTCAACCTCCCCTCCCTCAAACTACGGCCTGAGGGCTGGATATGGCCTGCCTCCACATTTGGTCCACCTCTCTGAACAATACCAGAGAGCATTTAAATGTTTTTTTCATATACCGTATTTCATGACTATACGGCGCATATAAAAGTTTTATATTTCCGTGAATTGTATAAAAAAGAACAGGGATATGCGTTATGCAGAATATCATTGTTTTAACAACCCTGAAAATCGTTGGGATTTTCAGGGTTGAGACTGGGATATACAGGGAGATGGAAGAATGGGGTCTCACCTCCTCGCTACAAGTCCATTGCCTAATTAACCAGCAAGCCCTGTGCTGCAAAGTGTTGACGTGGGATTCTGTCATGAAGGTTGTGGTGTCATGCATAAACTTCATCAGAGCGAAGGGACTTACACACAGGCAGTTCCAAGAACTCCTGTCCTAACTGGAATCTGCACACGGAGTTGCGCTGTATTACAAAGAGGTCCGATGGTTGAGCCGGGGCAGAGTTTTGAGGCGTTTTTAGGAGCTGCTACCTGAAAATAATGCATTTCTTCATATACAAAACAAAACGGGGCGACAGCTGATTGACCCAGAATGGAAATGGCTCCTCACCCTTTAACATGACAGAAATGCTGAACAGCTTTAACTTGCAACTATAAGGCCAGGGGAAAAATCATTTGCGACATTTTTTCCCACATAAAAGCATTTAAGGTGAAACTCAAGCTGCTTTTGGGACAATTGAAAAAGCACGGCTTTATCCATCTCCCTGCTACACAAAACCTCTCTGCAGAGAACCCAGCAGACCCGTTTCCAGCTGAAAAGTGTGTGGAATCACTGGAAATGCTGAAGGTGGAGTTCAGTGTCCAACTACATGTTTGCAAAAGAAATCCATCTTTTCCAGAACCCATTTGTTGATTGACATTGATGAAGTCAACCTTCTTATCAGTTACAGAACTGTGATGTCCTGAAAGACGCATTCAAGCCCAAGAGTCTCATTGACTTCTATGGCGCCCTCCCAAACGAAATGTACCCTAACATCAGAAAACAGGCAATGGAGACATCAACACTTTTTGACAACACATATATCTGTGAGCAAACCTTTTCACACATGAAACTGCTAAAAACTCCAATGAGACACACTGATGGACATACAAAGGTAAGCTCACTTTTCTGACTTGAATGAGTCATTCTGAGTATAAAAAATATAATAATATCATAATAAATAAAATCTACTGGGAGAGAGACAGAGAGAGAGAGAGAGAGAGAGAGAGCTGAAACAGCAATGTCTACTGGAACCTACAAAAGGATTATAAGGAGTCATTTAAGTAAGAGATTCTGCTCTGAAAACTCAGAGAGTGTTATTTGGTTATCATTTATTTCATAAATAGTGTTATTTATTTCCTGGCTTTTTTTCTGTGAAGGACCCAGTGGGGGTTATTTGGTTATTATTTATTTCATTAATAGTGTTATTATGTATTTTCTGACTTTTTTGTGAAGAATCAAAAAAGGGTTATTTGATTGTGGCTTTCTGGAAAACAATACATTTTTACATTTTGGCACTCCTGCAATCGTCACACTTTTTCTGTTACAAACTGACCCTGGCCCCAGAGAATGGAAAAGTTATGTGGCCCTCACAGGAAAAGGTTTGGGGACCCCTGCCCTAAACACGATTATACTGTGTATGTATTTTTTCTGCAATTAATGGACTTTGAGATTTCCACACAGTAAAATCACCAGTGTTGCAGTAACATAACACTTAAAGAGTTAATTAAGTAACTAGTTAACTGTGTGAAAATTAACTCTTCAAGTGTTATATTAACACTGGTGATTTTACTGTGTGTCTCTTGTGTTTTTGTGTCTCTATTCTTGTGCAGAGACTATCTCCCAGCTTGCCTTCCTTCAGTTTACTGGTGCTATGAATCAGCAAAACATTCAAGTCACAGAAGAAGAGTTTTGCTGGGACATGGGACAGTATTTATATAGCAACTAGACATTCATTATTATTAATGCAATTAAAAGCTCATGTTCTATTATATGGGACCTTTATATTATGGGAGTATTAGTCAAAAGAAAGATTTTTTATCTCTATGTAGTTAAATTATAAATATGATCCTTGTGTTTTCAAACATACCATATAGCGTATATGTATCAGGGTGACTTTAGGGAAAATATTGTACCCTGACACAGAACAGTACCAAGGTAACCCAAGTATCATAAGGAAGAAATTTGCTTGTTGCTTCAATGGCAGACAGTTCACCAGACCATATACAACACCTTGCAATGAGAGTATCCATCCATAGCTAAACACATTCAACAATCAACCTTTATGATGAAGCAGTTGAGCCTGTGGATAATCCTGCATATAGTATGTGGTAGTGAATTAGAGTGAACACACATGACTGAGTCATTCACAGTAATCACCACAGTGCAGCTCAACGAACATGCATTAAAACTAATATGAGACACTAGAGGAAAGCTTCCTCACCATAATTTTTATTGCAGTAAATTAACTGCATCAAGCTCATAATACTCCTCATGTATTTCTACTATACAGATTTTTGTATGCAGACTTTTACTTGTAATTAAATACTCTAACATTGCTGTATAGATATTTTTTTGTACATCAAGGATTTGTATACTTCTTGTATGCTCTGCGAGTGACTCTGGCTTGTGCAAGCCTAATTATCATTGCTGTATGATGAAGTGTCTCTGCTTTGGGATGCTAACTTAAAAAAAACAAAGAATAATGGCTTATGCAAGTGTAAGCATTGTCACAGGATGATGATAAGTCTCCACTGTAGGATGCTAGTGGATATTCACTGATACTGGTGTACAGTCTAAGTATCATTCTAAATGATGAAGTATCCTCACTGTGCAGTCCTAGTTTAATTAGAAAAATAATAGGATTGAATAAATATTAAATTAAAAAATATATAAAAATAAATAAATGGAATATAAACAATTAGAATAAATTATCTTGCATGGCTACCTAAATAGTTTCACATATTTTATGGCAACATATCGTGTTGTATGTATCATGCCTCATAAATCTCCTTCTTTAGCAGGTCTGGCAGAAATGCTTATTAGGACATTTTAACATGCTACAACACTAACTAAGACAACTAAGACTATGCAAACACTGCATCCAGAATATCATCCTGAGAACTCTTATGACATGCGTAATATTGCTTCTGTATAAACAAGATTGTCAAAAAATACATTTAAAAAAAGTTAAGTCAAACAAGACTAACTATATTATGAGCATTTTTTTCAACCACATAGATAATTTTTTTTTTTTTTTTAAATATGAGCAAGAACACTTGCACCATTAGGTTATTATTGTTAGTATCTGGGACTGAGACTCTGGCCGCCCTGCTGGTCAGCAGCGGCAATAACAGATTACTCTGTATGGTCTACCCCTCCCTTCCTGTGTCTTCCCTGATGGTGATTATGTCCAGCTGTGTCTTGTTACCTCTGTGTTCCTGTCTGTATTTAAGCCCTGTTAGTTCTTCCCTCTGTGTCTGATCGTCTGCATGTGTCTCCCCGTGTATGAGGTTCTGGCTCCTTCTCCTGTTCATGGTATTTATTGTTGTCCTGCCTGATTTTGTTTTCTGCCGTTTGTACCCGTTGCGGTCACCTTTTGTTGGATTGTTTAAAGATTTTGTTTGCTACTTTGTAAACTCCTTTTGTTGTACTTTGACAAGTGTTATTTTTCCCTTACTCCTCAGTGGACACCTTTTGTTGTTACTTTGAAAAGTATTTTTGTGGCTTTAAATAAACCCTCCTGGAACTGATCTGCATTTGGGTCTCTGTGTTTTCGCACAAGTCGTAACAGTACGATCAGACCAAGATGGACCCAGCGGATCATAATCTGGTGAGGACCTGCCTAGAACAGCAGGGGGCGCTCATTGGCCGCCAGCAGACTCAGCTCGACGCAGTGGTCGCCAGCGTCAAGGACCTGACCGCCCAGATTCAGGGACTCCAGTTCCATTAGCCACCTCCAGTCTCGTCTTCTCGGTCCGCCCACGAGCCACGGCTGCCCCCACCGGAGAAGTACTCCGGCGAGCCTGGCATCTGCCGTTCCTTTTTATCCCAATGCGCCCTCATTTTTGAACTCCAACCAACCACCTTTCCCACTGATAGATCTAAGGTGGCCTACGTGATAACTCAACTGTCGGGGCGTGCCAGAGAGTGGGGAACTGCTATGTGGGATGCCGAATCAGCTGTTTGTGAGACCTTCCAGGGGTTTTCCTCAGAGATGAAGAGGGTGTTTGATCGCTCCAAACATGGACGAGAAGCTGCTCGGGAGCTACTGCACATGCGTCGTGGGCGGAGGTCAGTGTCAGACTTTGCGATTGATTTTAGAACCCTTGCTGCCACCACCAAATGGGACTCTGAGGCACTGTATGACACTTTTCTAAATGGTTTATCCGAGGACATCAAGGATGAACTAGCATCCCATGACCTGCCCCCATCCTGTGAGGCCCTCGTTGACCTGGCCATCCGCATCGACACAAGACTACAGCAACGCCGCCGTACAAGAGGGTCCAGGTTTCCTACTGAGTCTCCAGCTATCCCAGGCCTGCAACCACCTCCTGCGCCCATCACCACAGCGGGACCAGAGCCGATGCAAGTTAACCGCACCCGCCTGACTCCGGATGAGAGGCAAAGGAGGATCTATTCCCGCTCCTGTTTATACTGTGGCCAACCAGGCCACTACATTGCCTCCTGTCCGATAAAATCCAACGCTCACCAGTAAGGGGAGTACTGGCGAGCGTGACACCCACACATTCCCCATCTGCTCAGCGCACCCTTCTTTCAGCCACTCTGGGTTGGAAAGTCCAACAAATGGAGGTGGCAGTGCTCATAGACCCCGGGCCCGATGAGAATTTCATTGACGCCGGCCTGGTAAGTCAGTGGCAGCTACCTGTCACTAGTCTAGCGAAACCCCTGGTGGCCAATGCACTGACTGGAGTAAAGTTGGCAAAAATCACTCACACCACGGTTCCGGTGAGTCTGACTCTGTCTGGTGATCATCACGAAGAAAAAAGTTTTCATGTCATCAATGCTCCTCAAGTTCCGGTGGTTCTTGGCCACCCCTGGCTTGTTAAACACAACCCACACATAGACTGGCTAGGAAGGTGTATTAGGACTTTTCTGCCACTCAAATTGTCTTCCCCAGAACCAGACTCCAGTGAGCTCGGGCCCCGACTCCCAGGAGGAGTTCCCAGACTTATCAGGGGTTCCTCAGGACTACATGGACCTAAAAGCCGTATTTAGTAAGTCCACGCCTCTTCTCTACCTCCTCATCGGCCATATGATTGTGCCATTAACCTTCTCCCAGGCACATCTCCCCCTAGGGGTCGTTTGTATTCCCTGTCCCGACCAGAGGTTGAGGCTATGGACAAGTACATCCAGGAGTCCCTCGCTGCAGGTATTATCCGACCGTCCTCATCTCCTGCTGGAGCTGGTTTTTTCTTTGTTGGAAAGAAGGATGGTTCGTTACGGCCATGTATTGACTACCGGGGTCTCAATAATATTACTGTTAAGAACCGGTACCCTCTTCCCCTTATGTCCTCTGCCTTTGAGTTCCTCCAGGGGGCCACCATTTTTACGAAGCTTGACCTTAGGAATGCCTACCATCTTGTCCGCATACGTGAAGGGGACGAGTGGAAGACCGCCTTCAATACCAGCTCCGGACACTATGAGTATCTTGTAGTTCCATTTGGCTTAACTAATGCCCCCGCAGTCTTTCAAGCCTTGATTAACGACGTCTTACGAGAATTCCTGAACATTTTTGTCTTTGCCTATCTTGATGATATTTTAATTTTTTCCAAGACTTTGTCTGACCATATCATCCATGTCCGCAAGGTCCTGCAGCGCCTCCTGGAGAACCAGCTTTTCGTGAAGGCCGAGAAGTGTGAGTTCCACCAGGGAACTGTCACTTTTCTCGGCCATGTGATTACCCCCGGCGCTGTAAAAATGGACCATGGTAAAACCAAAGCGGTTTTGGATTGGCCCACACCTGCTAATCGTTGGGACCTACAGAGCTTCCTGGGGTTTGCAAATTTCTACAGACGATTTATCCAAAACTTTAGTACTGTGGCCGCCCCCCTCACCGCCCTAACCTCTTCTGCTGTAAGGTTTGTCTGGTCCCCAGTAGCAGACGAAGCCTTCCAAAACCTGAAACAACGGTTCACCTCTGCCCCAATTCTGATCCTGCCCGACCCCAATCGCCAGTTCATCGTGGAGGTCGATGCTTCTGAGGTTGGTGCCGGTGCCGTACTATCACAGCGTTCCGTGAAAGATAACCGTATTCACCCCTGTGCCTTTTTTTTCCCATCGCCTGTCTCCAGCTGAACAGAACTACAGTGTGGGTGACCGGGAACTGCTAGCAGTCAAGTTGGCCCTAGAGGAGTGGAGGCATTGGCTGGAGGGTGCCTTGCACCCATTTTTAGTCTGGACAGACCACAAGAACTTAGAATATATCAGTAAGGCCAAGAGACTTAATCCCAGACAAGCGCGCTGGTCTCTATTCTTCGCTAGGTTCAATTTTACCCTGTCTTACCGTCCGGGCCACAAGAACGTTAAGCCTGACTCTCTATCCCGACAGTTTTCTGCATCTAAGACGGCCTCTGAATCTGACACCATTCTCCCTCCCCGCTGCCTTATAGGGGCAGCCCAGTTTGATATTGAAACAGCTGTATTATCAGCCCAAGCAGGAGAGGCAGGGCCCAGTCAATGCCCCGCCAACCGGTTGTATGTCCCTAGTTCTGTCCGTTCTCAAGTCCTGCAGTGGGGTCATTCCACCCAGTTATCGTGCCACCCTGGTCCGCGACGAACTCTAGCTTTCATTGAAAGGAAATTCTGGTGGCCGTCCATAAAAGAGGACAGCCTCAACTTTGTTCGGGCCTGCCAGGTCTGTGCCCAAAATAAAACTTCCACCCAACCCCCTGCGGGTCTGCTACAACCCCTGCCCGTGCCCCAGAGGCCATGGTCTCACATTTCCCTGGACTTTGTTACGGGGTTACCCCCATCAGCCGGTAACACCACCATACTCACCATAGTGGATCGTTTCTCCAAATCGGTCCACTTCATTCCCCTGCCCAGTCTCCCTTCTGCCAAGGACACTGCTAGCCTTATGATTAAACATGTGTTCTGCATACACGGATTACCGGTAGAGGTAGTGTCTGATAGAGGGCCCCAATTCACATCTGCTTTCTGGAAAGCCTTCTGTAAATTGCTAGGTGCCTCTGTCTGTCTGTCTTCAGGGTTTCATCCACAGAGCAATGGCCAGACGGAGAGGGCGAACCAGATGATGGAGGCAAACCCGCCTGACTCTTCGTCGCTCGGCTGCTAGAATGAAGGCCCAAGCTGACAAGCGTCGTTCCCGGGTCCCTCGGTACCACCTGGGTCAACGTGTGTGGCTTTCTACACGGGATTTGCCCCCAAACCCCCTCCTCCCCCCCCGTCTCATTGATGGCTCTGAAGCATACACTGTCCGACGTCTACTAGATGTCCGACGCCGAGGCCGGGGACTCCAGTATCTCGTGGACTGGGAGGGCTACGGCCCTGAAGAGAGATGCTGGGTCCCGGCTCGGCACATCTTGGACCCTGGTCTTGTGAGGGACTTTCGTCGTCGACATCCCACACCACCCAAAGGGCCGCCAGGAGGCGTCCGTTAGGAGGGGGGTACTGTTAGTATCTGGGACTGAGACTCTGGCCGCCCTGCTGGTCAGCAGCGGCAATAACAGATTACTCTGTATGGTCTACCCCTCCCTTCCTGTGTCTTCCCTGATGGTGATTATGTCCAGCTGTGTCTTGTTACCTCTGTGTTCCTGTCTGTATTTAAGCCCTGTTAGTTCTTCCCTCTGTGTCTGATCGTCTGCATGTGTCTCCCCGTGTATGAGGTTCTGGCTCCTTCTCCTGTTCATGGTATTTATTGTTGTCCTGCCTGATTTTGTTTTCTGCCGTTTGTACCCGTTGCGGTCACCTTTTGTTGGATTGTTTAAAGATTTTGTTTGCTACTTTGTAAACTCCTTTTGTTGTACTTTGACAAGTGTTATTTTTCCCTTACTCCTCAGTGGACACCTTTTGTTGTTACTTTGAAAAGTATTTTTGCTTATTGCCCCTTGTGGACTACTTTTGTTGTTACTTTGAAAAGTATTTTTGTGGCTTTAAATAAACCCTCCTGAAACTGATCTGCATTTGGGTCTCTGTGTTTTCGCACAAGTCGTAACAATTATAGCTTTTAACAGAGAAAATATAATGCAAATTTGAGCTGAGAGTGTGACCATACAAAAAGTCATATGGCAAAAATAAAAGAAAGTTCACTCACTAAGAAACATGAACTCCCAATTTATGACAATTTACCTGTTTGATATTGAGACATTTACAGCTCTGGATTTCAGAAAAAACATTAAATATGTAATAAATGTCTGCAAAGTTTAGTTACTTCCACCAAGGAGATAATGTATTATTCTGCCCATACAGTGCCTAACGTGTACATGCACATAGTGAAAGGATTCAGACAAGCTAAGCTCTAGCTAGACAGATGGAAGAACAGGTGGACGAGTGGGATACAGCATACACACGTACGCACACACACACACACACATCCACACACTCACACACTCACACACTCACACACACTCACACACACACACACACACACACACACACACACACACACACACGCATACACACACACACACACACACACAATTACCTCACTCCATCCACTCCGGTATATAAACGGCGAGTGAAGGCCATAGCAGTTAGGACAAATTTAACAACAAATTTAAAGTTGTTAGCTAAAACTAAAGATAAATATGATAAAAAATTATTTATGTCAGCAGTTACAACTCCTTTTTACTCCAGTCAGGGTTGGTGCCCCGATAATAATGTCTAGTCTTGTTCTATCTAGTCTTAGGATTGTCTCGTCTTGCGCACCTGCACTTTGATGTTGTTGTACATGTAAAATGCATTGGATAGTGAGAAATGCAATTTCGATTCCTTTGTATGTCAAGTACATGTGAAGAAATTGACAATAAAATTGACTCTGACTTTGACTTTATCCTTTAATTTCCAGCTCCAACATCACTAGATCTTATTCCTATATGCAACTAAGCTTTATCCTTGCAAACCCTGCCTGGTGAACCCATCTTCAGACATTTTAGAAAGGTTGAGTAGATCTTTTGAGTACTAAATTGATCTCCAATATGTGTGGGGTACATTATAAAGTTGAAAAATATGAACTGAAAATTATGTAGTTCCACTTTTCTGATGCCTCAAATTGGCAGTGAATACCAATTACTTGCTGCTTATGTAATATATGCAAATTCATATATCATTCTTGTCTTACCCTGGTGGGATCTACCATGTGCAAGAAAGAGAAAGTAGCTCTGGTTTAGGTTGAACCGGTTCTCTAGCTGAGGGAGTGCAATGTTTCTATGGAAACTGCACTGGATGTTTCCATCAGCCAGCCTCCAGGCCCGGCCCCACAGAGCTTCCTGCAAACACAGAGGTCATTGCTGGCTAATGGACGGTCTGTTAAACCAAGAATGTCTTGATCAGACATGTGTCCACAAAAAATTGTTTGAGAGTATACCTCTGTTGCAAGCTCAGGCTGTGTTCGCCCAGAGACATATGCAGCACTGATGGTAACTCTGCTTCCATCCTTCACACACAGATAGACGTCATCATTGCCCTACAACAGAAGCAAAACAAATATCTATGAAATCTGCAATGTGTAATGCAATTTAACATTTAACATTTAAAATTAACTGTTTAGTTACTAAAAGCAGATTTTCAACAATACAATGCTGCCTATCGGTGAGGTAGAGCAGTTGTTCACCATCGTCACTGTATTACAAGATTTGAAAGGTCTATTTCCAGTTTTTCCAATCTATATGTCATGCGATGTGTCCTTGGGAAAGACAACTGCTTCAAATTATATGTGAAAAAGCTTGATGAGAGGTTGGCACCTTTTATGGTAGCCACTACCTTCATTGTATGAACATGTGTGAAAGAGTGATTGTAGTGTGAACTGTTTTTAAAGGTGCTATACAAATGCAGTCCATATATCGATATTAAACTATAATGCAGAACCTTTGTCTCCCTCTTCTGGCCTTAAGGGGAATTTCAAAAACACACGCTTTCATCATACATCATCATTACATGGTTGTAAATTGTTTTGAATGGATGACATAGTACTTTATACATAATAAATAAGCATTAGACATTAACCATTCTAACCTTTTATGTATATACATTTATTATATCAGCCCAAAAATTGTATTTTATTGGCATCAACATAGATAGATAGATAGATAAAACTTTTTTGATCCCACAACGGGGAAATTTGTGTGTTACTGCAGTGTTACAGATAAAGAAAAAGAAAAATAAAGTTGAAGAAGATAAAAAAAACTATAAAAAAATAAAAAAAAACACACAACACAATGTACAAATTCGCAGAATTTGTTAATCCGCATACACAGTATGCATTATCGACAGAATGGAGAGAAAATGCTAATAAATAGTAAGAAAAAAAAGTATGCATAAGCAAGGCATATATACATACATACATGGACGTACATACCTACATACATACACATACACACATATTTGCATATATATATATGGACATACATATCCACGCACATACATAGCCAATGCACACTTAAGGTGCAGGGTGTGTGTGAAGAGAAAAAAGTGACCAGTGAAAAAGTGACAGTGACGACAGTGAGGTTTATGTTTATGTTATGTTATAGAGTCTTATTGCTGTCGGGATGAATGATCTGCGAAAGCGCTCCTTCTTGCAGCGAGGGTGTTTGAGACATTTAGTCATTCATTCAATTTTGTACACCTACTTATTCCCCACTAGTGTTGCAGGGGTCTGCTGGATACAATCCCAATGCATTGCAGGGAAGAGGCAGGAATACACACCAGATTGTGTAGCAAACACTATTTACTTGCACCCTCATACTCAATTTTCGGGTCTTCACTAAACCTCAGCATGTTTTTGGACTGTGGGGTAAAGCTGGACAAACTCCACACAGAAAGGTCAGAGGCTACGCTGTGGCCTTGGCATCAATAGGGAAATATTTTATTTGAACATGTCATGCTTAAACCCACCATTTGTCCAGAGACAGAGCGAAGGACACATAACCTTCAGCAGGCCCACTGAGTTCAAACAGCACACTCATCTCCATTAGTGGTCGATGACAGGAAGAAACAGCCAGGGTCAGACTCGGGGGCACAGCGCAGTGGGTCTCTGAGGCAAGTCTTAATGTGGCCACAACCCTCTGAGCTAAACTGAAGAGGATGGAGACAACAGGTTGTGGTGAGGTGTTTTTAAGTTGTTGTTTTTTGTTTTTTTTTAATAAATACGAATCATCTCACATGTATGGATTGTGGAGGCAAACATCTCCAAGTGCAATGTCTTTGTTACAGAGTTGTTAGATCTGTTTTAAATATAACAAGAAGAAATAGTGCAAGCAAAAATATAAAGAGATGCAGGACTAACAGTAGCTACTAATAGATAATGCGCAGAGTTTCTATGTATTTGGACTCTGTGTAGTTTGTGTAGAGTCCCGGAGGAATTTAACATGGTCACTGTGGTGTTGATTATTCCATAGAGCAAAATCAAATTTCTTTTCTTTAAAGTCAATATCCAGGCATGATAACTTTATTTATTCCATGAGTGTGTCAAACACTGACTGGTGTGGAAAGGGCAGAAGGGCTGATGGTTTCAGTGGTTGGAACAGCAGTTGCTCCTCTCAGAGACACCACAGGACCTGCGATCCTCAGCCAGTACAGCTTATACCCATACACCTGTCAGGGATCTGGACAGACGAGGACCACACGAGCAATACGTTTCAACAGTTTATTGAAAGGGGTTGGGGAATGGGCGTGAGTCTTCGTGTGTGTGTGTCCCAGCGGCTGAGAGGCGTAGAGTGTAGACGGGGGTTGAGGGTCCAGGCTCTCTCGCCGAAAGGGGCTGGAAGTCCTGGGGGAACACACACACACACAGCAGGAGAGGAGTGGCAGGGCAAAACCTCCAGGGCAGTAGTACCGACAAGGGCAAGGCAGTAATCGTGGTCAAAAAGGCAGAAGGCAGGTCAAGTTACCGGGATTGTAGAGCAGAGGGTGGTCGGGCAGGTCCGGGATCGCAGGTAGGAGTCAGAGTAGTAGCAGGTAACAGGCAGGACAGGCGCGGGCTTAGAAGATGATCTGACAATGTGTGCTGGGAAACAGGACTCTTTATACATGGCATGGTTAGCAGGAAATGAGGAGCAGCTGGCTGGTTAACGAGGGAGTGGCAGAGAGACAGGTGAGAGTAATCGGCAGATAATTAGTGCTCCTACCAGGCAGAGGGAGAGGGAGCTCACGACAGAACCCCCCCCTCAAGGGACGGTCCCAGAAGTCCCAAAGAAACACCGCCAAGACTGGGAGGGCGGAAGGGGAGCCGGCGGAGGGTCAGAACTCCTCAGAGCAGTCAGAGTCCATGGCCTCATCCTTAGAGAGCCCCCCAGCAGGGGTCAGGACGGGTCCCGGGACAGGGGCCAGGCCAGGTGCAGGGTCAGAAACTGGGTGGGTGGAACGACGGGGTCCTTTAGGACGACCCCGACGAATGGCTGGTTGGTCTGGATGCTGCCGGTGGAAGTCAGCGATGAGGGTCCGATCCAAGATCCGGCTGGCGGGCACCCAGGTTCTCTCCTCAGGACCATACCCTTCCCAGGCTACAAGGTATTGGATGCCTCTACGTCTGGATCGGAGCAGACGCCGGACAGTGTAGACTGGGCCACCCTCAATGAGGCGTGGAGGAGGCGGGGGGGGTGTGGCTGGAACCAGCGGGCTCTCGTGAACCGGTTTAATCTTTGAGACATGGAACGTGGGATGGACCCTCATGGACCTGGGCAGAAGGAGCCGAACAGCAGTTGGGCTGATTACCCTCTGAATGGGGAATGGACCGAGGAAGCGAGGTGCCAGCTTTCGTGAATCCACCCGCAGTGGTAGATCCTTTGTCGACAGCCATACCTTTTGTCCAACACGGTAAGCGGGTGCAGGAGTCCTGTGACGGTTGGCTCCAGTGGTGTAGCTGGAGATGGACTTGAGGAGTGTGGCACGGGCCTGGGCCCAGGTGCGGCGGCATCGGCGGGCGTAGGCAAGGGCAGATGGACAAGTGATTTCTCCTTCCTGGCTGTTGAATAGGGGTGGTTGGTAGCCGTAGACACACTGGAAGGGTGACATACCGGTGGCAGAGCAAGTCAAGGAGTTGTGGGCATATTCCACCCATAGCAGTTGCTGGGACCAGGTGGGAGGATTACGAGATGCCATGCATCGGAGTGCCTTCTCCAGCTCCTGATTTGCTCTCTCTGACTGGCCGTTGGACTGGGGGTGGAAACCAGAACTTAGACTGACCGTGGCCCCCAGCAGATGGCAGAATTCCTTCCAGAAAGTGGAGGTGAACTGCGGGCCCCGGTCCGAGACGACATCTCTGGGTAGTCCATGTATTCTAAAAACATGCTCCAAGACCAGCTGGGCAGTTTCCTTGGCAGATGGCAGCTTTGGAAGGGGAACAAAGTGTGCCATCTTGCTAAAACGGTCCACAATGGTGAGGATTACAGTCATGCCATTGGACTGGGGCAGTCCTGTGACAAAATCCATGGAAATGTGAGACCAGGGCCGTGTTGGTACGGGCAGAGGTTGGAGTAATCCGGCAGGTGGCTGGTTAGATGATTTGTGTTGGTTACAGGTTGGACAGGCAAGGACAAAGTCTCGCACATCCCTCCTCAGTGATGGCCACCAGAATCGCTGAGAAAGCAGATGGCAGGTGCGAGTGGATCCAGGGTGGCAAGCCAGACGGGAGTCGTGTCCCCATTGTATGACCTTAGACCTCAGGTGTTCAGGAACGAAGAGACGGTCAGCAGGGCAAGCACTGGGGCCAGGTTGGTCATGGAGAGCATCCCGCACTTGTCTCTCAATCTCCCAAGTCAGGACACCTACGACGCAGGAACTGGGCAGAATGGGTGCAGGGTTCTGGGAAGGGGCATCCTCCTTCTGGAACTGGCGGGAGAGTGAGTCTGGTTTGATGTTACGTGATCCTGGACGGTATGACAGGGTGAAATTGAATCTGGTGAAGAATAGGGCCCAGCGGGATTGTCTCGGGTTCAGACGTTTGGCAGAGCGGATATACTCCAGGTTCTTGTGATCCGTCCAAACCAAGAACGGGACGGTGGACCCCTCCAGCCAGTGACGCCATTCCTCCAAGGCCAGCTTGACAGCGAGCAGCTCACGGTCCCCTATGTCGTAGTTGCATTCCGATGGGGATAAGCGACGGGAGAAGAATGCACACGGGTGGAGTTTGTTGTCCTCTGCAGCTCGTTGTGAGAGCACGGCCCCCACTCCCGCATCAGAAGCGTCCACTTCCACAATGAATTGTCGATCAGCATCTGGCATCTGGAGGATGGGGGCCCTGGAGAACCGAGCCTTGAGGATACTGAATGCCTTGTCAGCTGCTGGGGTCCAGGTGAAAGGCTGTTTATTGCTGGTCAGGGCGGTGAGAGGGGCAGCTACGGAGCTGTAATTGCGGATGAACCGTCGGTAGAAGTTCGCAAAGCCCAAGAACTGCTGTAGCTTCTTGCGGTTTACAGGAACCGGCCAGGAGGTGACTGCTGAGACCTTGGCTGGGTCCATCTGGATCTCTCCCTCTGCCACAATGTATCCAAGGAAAGCCACAGTCTTGGTGTGAAATTCACACTTCTCTGCCTTGACGTAGAGCGAGTTCTGCAGGAGGCGGTGAAGGACTTGCTGGACATGAAGTGTATGTTCAGGCTGGGTTTTGGAGAAGATCAGGATATCGTCTAGGTAAACGAAGACGAACTTGTTTAGGAAGTCCCGCAGTACATCATTCACCAGGGCCTGGAAAACCGCTGGAGCGTTGGTGAGGCCGAACGGCATCACAAGGTACTCATAGTGGCCGGTTGGGGTATTGAATGCCGTCTTCCATTCGTCGCCCTCCCGGATCCGCACTAGGTGGTAGGCGTTCCTAAGGTCCAACTTTGTAAAGATGGTGGCCCCCTGGAGTAGCTCGAAGGCAGAGTTGAGCAGAGGCAGAGGATACCGGTTCTTTACTGTGATGCTGTTAAGGCCACGGTAATCGATGCAGGGGCGAAGGGTTCCATCTTTTTTTCCCACGAAGAAGAATCCGGCGCCAGCAGGGGAAGAGGACGGGCGGATAATTCCAGCAGCAAGAGAGTCGCTGATGTACGTCTCCATGGACCTTCGCTCAGGAGCAGACAGGGAATAAAGACTCCCTTTGGGGGGAACAGAACCAGGGAGGAGGTCAATGGCGCAGTCGTAGGGTCGATGTGGGGGCAGAGACGTGGCTTTGACTTTGTTGAAGACCTCCCTGAGACCGTGGTAGCATTCCGGGACATTGGCGATGTCTGGGGCTGAGCCGGGGGGTACCGGGTGAGAGGGTGGCATGGCCGCAAGCAAACAGGTCTGGTGGCAGTCCTTTCCCCACTCTCTGACCTTTCCAGTTGCCCAATCAAGGTGAGGGTTGTGCCGTCGGAGCCATGGGTAGCCCAGGATGAGAGGTTGGCCCGGGGAGTGGAGCAGGTGGAACTGAATTGTTTCAGTGTGGTTGCCAGACAGCATCATTTTAACAGGGGTGGTGACCTGCGTGACTGTGCCAAGAGGATGACCATCTAGTGCCCGAACAGGGACGGGGGGTGTCAGACGGAGGGTCTCCAGTCCCAGCTGGTGAGCGAGTTCAGTGTCTATTATGTTGGCTTCGGCACCTGAGTCCACCAGGGCAGCCAGTGTGTGGGTGGAGTCGGGAAGATGAAGATGGACCTGCACCAGCGGTTTGTGGTTGGAGGACTGGGTGGTCATTGAGGTCAGCCAGACTCCTCCTATGTCTGGTGAGCTTGGGCCTTTTAAAGGGCAGTTGGCAACACGGTGTCCTTCTCCTCCGCAATACAGACATAGATTGGAGGAGATACGGCGCCGACGCTCAGCAGGGGAAAGAGAAGCCCGGCCAATCTCCATGGGTTCAGACGGGTCCGGTTGGTTTGGAGGAGTTGTTGGGGAAGACGGCTGGACAGTCGGGACGTGACGAGAGCTGGTGGCTAGGGGATTTTGGCGCCCCCTATCTCGGCGGCGGGTCTGGATCCGTCGATCTATGCGCACAGCCAGGGCGATGGCGTCATCAAGGGTGGAGGGCCGTTCATGAGAGACCAACTCATCCTTGATGTAGTCGGCCAGGCTGGCGAAGAACACGTCCACCAACGCTGCCATGTTCCAGGGGCTGCGCCTTGCCAAAGTCCGGAAATCGATAGAATAATCTGCAACCGTCCGTCGACCCTGCCGAATATTCAGAAGATCCTGGGATGCCTCTTCAGAGGATGAGCCCAGATCAAAAACCTTGAGCATCTCCTCAGCAAACAGTTCAAAAGATGTGCACGCCGGGGTCTGACGCTCAAACTCCGCTGTTCCCCAGAGTCGAGCTCGGCCTGTCAGGTGAGTGATTGTGTACCCGACCTTGGCCCCTTCTGTGGCAAAGGTTCTGGGTTGCAGAGCGAACTAAAGGCTGCAGCTGGTCAGGAACGGGCGCACTTACTTTGGGTCACCGTTGAATCGTTCTGGGTTGCCGATTCTAGGTTCCGGAGCTCCAGCAGCAGTGGCCTGGGTGGGTGACTCCGGAGCGGTGCTGGCGGGTGGGCTGGCTCGGGCTAGCCCGGAAGGCAGACCGGCTGTGGCTGGAGTGGCAGGCAGGCTGGCGGTGGCTGGAGCGGCGGGCTGGGACTGAGGAATGAGTTGGGCAAGCAGTCGGGTTATCTGAGCGAGGTGATCTTGCTGTTCGTGAATCCGGTGTTGTTGCTGTTGTATCAGCTGCTGTGTTTGCTGCAGCTGCTGTTGCCGCTGGTTGCCAAGCTGTAGCAAAGAGGAGACGTCAACCGTCATCTGATGGATGTTCCTCTCAGCGTTTCCCAGGCGCTGCATGGCGGTGGGGGGTTCTAAGTCCATGTTTAGTGAAACGTTCGCTGGGTCCATTATGTTGGTCAGATCGTACTGTCAGGGATCTGGACAGACGAGGACCACACGAGCAATACGTTTCAACAGTTTATTGAAAGGGGTTGGGGAATGGGCGTGAGTCTTCGTGTGTGTGTGTCCCAGCGGCTGAGAGGCGTAGAGTGTAGACGGGGGTTGAGGGTCCAGGCTCTCTCGCCGAAAGGGGCTGGAAGTCCTGGGGGAACACACACACACACAGCAGGAGAGGAGTGGCAGGGCAAAACCTCCAGGGCAGTAGTACCGACAAGGGCAAGGCAGTAATCGTGGTCAAAAAGGCAGAAGGCAGGTCAAGTTACCGGGATTGTAGAGCAGAGGGTGGTCGGGCAGGTCCGGGATCGCAGGTAGGAGTCAGAGTAGTAGCAGGTAACAGGCAGGACAGGCGCGGGCTTAGAAGATGATCTGACAATGTGTGCTGGGAAACAGGACTCTTTATACATGGCATGGTTAGCAGGAAATGAGGAGCAGCTGGCTGGTTAACGAGGGAGTGGCAGAGAGACAGGTGAGAGTAATCGGCAGATAATTAGTGCTCCTACCAGGCAGAGGGAGAGGGAGCTCACGACAACACCGCAGTCACACTTGAACAACAAAACAAAAACCTTGAGAAACTGAACTATGAAATAAAGATCAGACAGTGGGACAAGATAGTATACCATAGCAAAAAACATGTGAAAATATCTGAGTACAAATATATACTAAGTTGTTTTACAGCAAACTTTTGCACCTTTGGTTATCTAAATAGAGTTGTATTTGTATTACCTTAAAAGTATAGTTACACTTTCATTGTGACTTTGTAAACAGTCTTTATGTCTATTGGTATTGATTTTAATATTGCGTGGCATATTTAATTGATGAAACCTAACATGGTTGACATAGTACTACTTTAGCAGCAAAGCCTTCTCTGCCACTCAGTAAGCACATCCCTAAAAGAAGAATTTCTTCTAGCTTTTATTGGAAAGCCACGACCTGTGATCTGTTACAACAGTTTCAAAGTAAATGGATGCAACCTGTGAAGTCACCTCATTCACATGTGTTTACTTGATGTTAATATCTGTATATATGATTATAGAAAGCAACTATCAACAGCCTACTTTAGCATACTGAAGCAGTGTGCATCAATGTTGACTACATTTAATTTCTTACTACTACCACTCAATGACACCATAGTAAGGAATTTTAATTCCTACATGTATTGTTGTAATGCAACATTGACACACCATTTTACTGACTTATTACAGTTCTTAAGAGTGTATTCTTTTATTTTTTACCATATAAGCTCAAGCCAAATTCAAATACAAATTTGACAAGTAACCTTTTTTTTGTGCAAGTCTTCATCTTAACATATATGATAGAAGGATTCTTTTTTTTTCCCAGCTGATCTAAATGAAAAAATACAACTATTTTCTCTACAACCATTACTAAAAAATGTAGGACTAAAGAAATCAAGAATTCTAAATCAGCCACTATGTCTTAATAGTTATTTAAATTGGCAGTGATAGTAGATCCCAAAGAGCTAAGAAGCATGCCTGTAAAATAAATAATTTTGGATCAGTGTCAACACAAGGGAGCAGTGATCCCCATCTCAGTACTCACAGGAAATCGACTCTTTGTGGAGGTTTTTTTGGAGATTCCCACACAGCCTGAACTTGAGTCTTTCTGGACCTTCCTCTGTGGCTCACCCCAGATCCCTTCAAGTGATCACAAAGAACAACACAAGGACCTTTTTAGACTATTTAGACATAATTGTATTTACTTGTTTTTACTGATGAAAGTGTCATTTTGAGAGCAACCACATTGTGCAAATAGCAAATTACTTATTTGTATTATTATTATTATTAAAAATATAATAATAATTATATTATTATTATATTGTATTATATTTACTTATTTGTTGCAAGAGTGGTCTAGCACATATAAAGCCCAACAGTAATAGTTTAACACAGTGCAAAATAATCCAAAAGCAGGTAGAGAGATGACTGGAGCACTCAGCAGTTTATATCATATATATTATATATTATACTATATAATATAGTAATAGAGAGAGACTAGTGAATGTGCATACTGTAAAATACCAAATAATAGCTGAGGTTCATTTAACCACCCCATAGGTGCAGGGGTCTATTTTGACAAATAACCACTGGTTCCAAATAAATGCTTAGTGTAATTTATAGTAAAAAAAAGTGATCACTGCTGCACAGCTGGTGCTTCCTGCTGCTGCCCTGCTCACACATGCTACCATTCCATGCCACTCTGTCTCCTACAACTCTATGTGCTACCACCCTGCACCTACTCCACATCCTACCCTATGTGCTGAACCACACAGGAGTCGCTAGCTACCGCCCTATACTGCTACCACCCCCACTGCACACACTCAAATGGTTCTGAATGCAGTCACTACTGCAATCGGATTTTTTTTAAATGTAAGCTAGTCATACTGGTGTAATAATTGGGAACGATTTTTTCAGGTATTGCTGAGCATGATTTTTGTCATGAAAGTCACCTTTTAAATAATAAGTAATAGCAATTTATTGTTATTACAGGTAGTTTCCTCTTGTTAAATATAGCACTGTACTCTCGGCTGGGATGTGTGCTTGGACCCTCCCTGTATATTGTTGTTATCAGACATGTGTCCACATCCACCTGGATCTTGAATGAGTCCTATTACACATGTCTGCCCCTCCACCTGTCTATCCTCAGTTTATTTAAAAAAAAAAAAAAAGGATTCAGCAGGCAGCGGAGCATTTATGTAATAACCTTCCTACTGATGTCAGACAATATGACAATCTACAATATGACAATCATTCAAACCTGATCCTTAGACTCATCTTTTTGCTCCAAGCCTCAATCAGTTGCCTTTAATTGAATTCATGACACTGCACTGCATAGTGGGTCTCTTCTGTCTGGCTGTGTGCCCCTCTCTCTCCTCCTGTTTTCTCTTGTCTCTCAGGCATCTCTTGCTGGACCACCACCCATCCTCGTGCTGCTCAGCTTCTCTGGCTTTTGGTGCCTGAAATCCTGTCTTTCTTGTCTCTTCTCTGCTGTGTAAATGATGTGATGTGAGTCACTCCTGGGTTGGCACATGTATAGTCTGCCCTCCTGCCTGGTTTCCATGGTGATCAAGGTCACATGGCTGAGCTTCTATGTTCTGGTGACACAAGCTGCCCTTCATTCTCTTTATCAAGTTCATCATATAAGTCAATTATCATTTTATTCTCTACTCTACTCTACTTTATACTCTGTTACTGTCAATACCATAGGTCTACATTTGACTATAGCTGATGAATATGGCAGTCAGACATAATACAGTTTATAGCAAAATATTGTTCAATATCACTATTTGTATCTTGGCCCTGCTGCCATCAAATAGTTAACTTATGTATACCTAGATTTTTATATTTAGGATAGCACAAGTACTGTATATAGAGGTTCTGTCTGAAATTTATCAGAACGAATTTTACACTGTCACATAAAATGTATTCATCAAAGATGTAATGATAAAAACATGTGTAGTAGGCAAACCTTAATATGAAACAAAACCACAAAACAATAAATTCAAATTGATCATAACTATGTGTAAGGAAAAGACAGGGTAGCTCTTACAAACTGTTGTTATGTGAACAAAATGTCCTTAGAATTATTGTCCATCAGTCATTTCATACTCGCCACCTTGTCTTCGCTCACAGAAATAATTAATCCATTCACTAAATATATTCAATGGCTGAAATCTTAATTCAACCCTTTCCTAGGAGGAACCGAAACATTTAGAGGAAGTACTGAGTTTCAGATGCCAGCTTTAAAGGACCATTCTGAAAACAAAAGATTACCACATGCATTGTACTGTAACTGACCCCCTTTTAAAATGATGCAGGCAACAGGATACAGAAGTAATAAAGATATATAGGGGGGCAAACTCTTTAGTACCTGAGTGTGGCCACACTGTAGTAGCTGGGTCTCATGTGGCTCAGTCAGGATGAACCAACCCACTGCCAGTGTATCAGATTTTCCAGCATCCCGAGCTTCTATCAAGAACCCCCTGAAGAATGTGAAGTTGGAGGAGTCTACTTGTAGGGAAACTGTGAATAAGAAACAAGAGCAAAAGAGATGACAGCAAACAACCCTAACCTGTGACTGGGTCCACACACCCAGTCAACACTACCAGCAGAAAGAATGAACACCACATTGCTAAAACAAAAGGAAAATCGAACTGCATTAGATCACCTTCACATTTCTTCTCTACTCCACTGAGACAATCTGCACCAGAAAAACTACATCAATATGTTCCAACATCACAAACCAGAATTGTGTTGTCTTTGAAGAGAGGTAATGCATTAAATGAGTTCACCGTGAGTAAATTCTCTTCACTCTTGTTGGTTTTAAGTTTAGCACCAGAGTGACTGCTCTTTTCGTTATGGGTGTTTTTGGCTGTCACACATATCCAATGACGGAATAAAATGCCCCCATCAATAAACCTATCTTTGAGTTTAAGTTGTGAACTAGTTCAGTATCACATGAAACAACAGTTGCATGTGATAAAATAATAATAATAATAATGATAAACAGCTGGAATGGAATGTAACAGCCTAGCTACTATTATTATGTCCTTTCTTTCACATGTAATAACCACATAAAACACAAAAAGGATGAGTGAGTAAATACAAAAGCCCTGCACAGTGCATCAGCAGTAAGTATAGAATGGAACAGATTACTTAAAGAGTAAATCCACCGTAACATTGGCATTCTTACAGTCAGTGTGAAGTGCCAACGTGCAGCTGAGTCACTGACAGACAGCAGAGAGTGACTGGACACACACTCATTAGCTCCACCACACTCGTCAGCTCTACCACACAATCAGTGAGCTCCAGATCTGACGGCCTACTCGCCCCCACAGATAACAACACCCAGGGCACAGACAGCAGCTGAGAACTGATAGCTCTGATGACTAACTTTTCAACATGGAATGTGTTCTTTTTTTGTTTTAAACCAAAGGGAAGTTGAATAGTTATTAACACAGAGTTGCTGTGAAAATGATGTGAAATGTTTCCGCCGATTAGAGGCTATGTTGCAGGAGTTTTTGAAGTTAGAATAAAGTTATTTCCTTGTACGTGATTTTAATTCATAGTAAATTAAAAACAAGTAAATAAATGTGTCTGTGATTACTTCCACGCTGTAGAATAAGGCTAGTCTTAACAGTTGTTTTTCCTCCTTATTTTTAATTTTGTGTCTCAGAACCAGGTGACAGACATTGGTGGCAATAACTTAAGTTTAGAATTTTTTATACTGAGTTTCAAACTGATACTGGCAAAAAATGTTATAAATGTTCCTATCTGTTGCTTTGAATAATACAGCTTTAATACATACAGAAAGAAAAATGGTAAATGGACTGCATTTGTATAGTGCTTTTCTAGTCTTTTTGACCACTCAAAGTGAGTCACACTACAAGTGTTCATGCACCCATTCACACACTGGTGGCAGTAGCAATATACAGTGCTGCCCACACATCAGGAAACTAATCATTCATACAATGAGGGTGTCACACCGCGGTGAGGTTTGTCCTGTCTTGGGGTTTTTGCCTTGTCACTTCCTGTTTTATTTTGAAACTTTAACTCTCGTTTCAGGTCACTTGCCCTTCCTCATGTGTCACCGGTCTGATTGTCTGCCCCGCCCTGATTGTTTCCACCTGTTCCACCTGCCAATTACCTTGTGTATATATTGTCTGCGTCTCCCCTTGTCTTGTGTCGAAGTGTTTCGTCCTGTACGTTCACCCAAGCCATTCGAAATCCCCTAGTCATAGTTCTTGTTGCCTTGCCTGTCGTGCTGTCCTCTTCGGAGCGATTTTTGTATTGTAGTTTTCATAGCCTTAGTTTAGATAGTCAATTGTAGATTTTCAGTTCAGCCTTTTGTTTTCAGTTCTTAGTGTAGTTCCTCCAGTTATTAGGAGATATTTTGTTTTATAGTTATTAGAGTATTTTCCCTCCAGCTTTTTAGGAGATAGTTTAGTTTCTACCTTAATCATAGTCCCTAGTTATATTCATAGTCTAGTCCTTTATAGTATATCGATTTATAGTCATAGATAGCAATAGCCATAGATATTTCTTTGTATTTTGTCATAGCCCTCTTTGCTCCCCGTGGAAGAGGTTGCCTATCTATTAATAAAACCCGCTGTTCTACTCTGCATCTGAGTCCTCTTTTGAGTCCCGGCCTGACAGAGGGCACATGCCATTGGAGGCAAATCAGGGTTGAGTATCTTGCCCAAGGATTGAATATCATAGGACCCAGAGGAGCCAGGAATCAAAGCACCAATCTTCCAACTGGTGAACGACTGCCCTTATGATACTTCAGCTCCATATTGAAATTACCAATTAAGTCCTTAAGAGTAATACATTAGATGTATTTTAGCTCTGACCTAATATAAAACATGATATATATTATTCATCAGTTTACACATCATAGTATTAATAGCAACAGTCCATTGCAGCCTAGTTGATCTCATCTGTAAGTAATCATTGATTGAACTAGAGACTGGACAGCACTTGTCAATGAAACTGTATAACTTGCTTAAGGTTGTAGTAGCAGTACAACACCAGCAGGATCATGACTGAAAGGCCTGAGTATGATGTTTCATGTTCTCTCTGTGTCTGTGTGGGTTTTCCAGCTTCCTCAGTCCCACAGTCCAGAAACATGTTAAAGTTGATTGGAGAATTTTAATTTCTCTTAGGTTTAAGTATGTAAATGAATCACCGTACTTTGGAGCCTCTCACCTGAAGTATGATGGGATAGGCTCGAGCAGACCCCTGTGACCCAGTGAGGAATAAACGGGTATAGATACATACAAATACATACATATGTGTATGTGTATTGTGTTAGCCAACTTTTGTTTCATCATGATACAATTGTTCAACCTCAACTATAAAGAAATACATAAAAACATGCTGTTTCCTGATGTATAAATATTATTGAATTTGGTTTGAAATAAGTGGATTCCAAAAGGGTGAAAACATATATTGCAACTTCTCCAACCACCTGCATCATAACCATCTGTACTCAGGATGTGTCCACTCATCTATTCACATAAATAAACCTAATTACACAACTTTTATGTCTTGCTGTTGTCCACCCTGCAGCTTTGCTACTGAGTAATATACCATATTAACATATACAGTGAAGAAAACAAGTATTTGAACACCCTGCTATTTAGCTATTTCTCCCACTTAGAAATCATGGAGGGGTCTGAAGTTTTCATCGTAGGTGCATGTCCATTGTGAGAGATATAAACTAAAAAGAAAAATCCAGAAATCACAATGCATGATATTTTTGTGATTTATTTGTGTGATATAGCGGCAAATAAGTATTTGAACACCTGAGAAAATGAATGTTTATATTTGGTACAGTAGCCTTTGTTTGCTATTACAGAGGTCAAACGTTTCCTGTAGTTTTTCACCAGGTTTGCACATACTGCAGGAGGGATCCTGGCCCACTCCTCCACACAGATCTTCTCTAGATCAGTCAGGTTTCTGGGCTGTCGCTGAGAAACACGGAGTTTGAGCTCCCTCCAAAGATTTTCGATTGGGTTCAGGTCTGGAGACTGGCTGGGCCATGCTAGAACCTTGATATGCTTCTTACGGAGCCAGTCCTTGGTTTTCCTGGCTTTTCCTGGGTCGTTGTCGTGTTGGAAGACTCAGCCACGACCCATTTTCAATGCTCTGACTGAGGGAAGGAGGTTGTTCCCCAAAATCTCACAATACACGGCCGCAGTCATCCTCTCTTTAATGCAGTGCACTCGTCCTGTCCCATGTGCAGAAAAACACCCCCAAAGCATGATGCTACCACCCCCATGCTTCACAGTAGGGATGGTGTTCTTCGGATTGTACTCTTCATTCTTCTTCCTCCAAACACGCTTAGTGGAATTATGACCAAAAAGTTCTATTTTGGTCTCATCTGACCACAAAACTTTCTCCCATGACTCCTCTGTATCATCCAAATGGTCATATGCAAACTTGAGACGGGCCTTGACATGTGCTGATTTAAGCAGGGGAACCTTTCGTGCCATGCATGATTTCAAATCATGACGTCTTAGTGTATTACCTACAGTAACCTTGGAAACGTTGGTCCCAGTTCTTTTCAGGTCATTGACCAACTCCTGTCGTGTAGTTCCGGGCTGATTCCTCACCTTTCTTAGAATCATTGAGACCCCACGAGGTGATATCGTGCATGGGGCTCCACTCCGATTGAGATTGACCGTCATGTTTAGCTTCTTCCATTTTCTAATGATTGCTCCAACAGTGGACCTTTTTTCACCAAGCTGCTTGGCCATTGCTCCGTAGCCTTTTCCAGCCTTGTGGAGGTGTACAATTTTCTCTCTTGTGTCGTTGGACAGCTCTTTGGTCTTCGCCATGTTACAAGTTAAAGTCTTGCTGATTGTATGGGGTGGACAGGTGTCTTTATGCAGCTAACGACTTCAAACAGGTGCATCTGATTAAGGATGATACATGGAGTGCAGGTGGACTTCTAATGGGCGGACTAACAGGTCCTTCAGGGTCAGAATTCTAGATGACACACACTCTCTAAGTGGGAGAAATAGCAAAATAGCAATACTTGTTTTCTTCACTGTATACCAGTGAACCACATCTGAATTCCTTTGTAGCCACCTTAAATCTTAGCCAACCTAACTAGGAAGCTACTATTAATTCAATTCAATTCAATTCAATTTATTTGTATAGCCCAGAATCACAAATCAGATTAGCGCCAAAGGGCTTTACATTTTGTATAAAAGCAACACAACATCCCCTGTCCTTAGACCCTCACATTGTAAAAGGTAAAATTCCCTAAAAAAAAACCTTTAACAGGGAAAAAAAACAGAAGAACCCTCAGGAAGAGTTACAGAGGAGGGATCCCTCTTCCAGGACAGACAGGCGGGCAGTAGATGATGTGTGCAGGTGGAAACTTTGAATATTACAAACAGATAAACAGAAATGTAATTGATGTTGGTAGAAGTGGAGGATGAGGAGCAGGATCCATCACAGCCTTCAGGTTTCACCAGGACAGCATCAGACCCTCCAACATCCGTAGATTCCTCAGTGGCTGCACTGCAGCATGCTCTGTGAATGAGAAAACACAGGGCAGGACCCCGGAACCACAACAGATTTAAAAGTACAATAGTGGTTCAACGGTTTCACAGATAGGAGAAGAAAAAAAAGCCCAGAGCATCTCATGAGGACCAGACTAACCTATCGCAGCATATGACTAGGCCAGCCAGGGCCGTCCCTAACTATACGCTTCATTGAACAGGAATGTTTTTTAACCTATTCTTAAATATAGGAAGGGTGGCCTCCCGTTTTAATTTCAGAAGTTCTGGGAACCTCCAATAAGCCTGCATATTGGGAGCGTAATGTTCTTGATGGGGGCGATATGGGACTAAGAGATCCCTAAGGTAGGATGGAGCCTGACCGTTGAGTGCTTTATAGGTGAGGAGCAGGATTTTGAATTATATACGAGATTTCACAGGAAGCCAGCACAGAGCGGCTAATACAGGTGAGATATGCTCCCTTATTAGGGCAAACAGTTAAAAGAGTTATTGTCAAGAATATTGAAACTGAAGTGTCTGTTGTATTTCATGTAAAAATATATACATTTTAATTCTTCAAAGGGGGGCTAATGTGGAGAAAGAAACTATAATAAATCTTAAGTGATAATGTGCTGACCATCCCTTAAATAGTAAATTAATTAGAAATTGTTGAAGTATTATGATATGAGATTCTCTCAACACAAAAACATGTATGTGTGTTTGCTTGTTAATATAGCACACAGCTCTTGTATTCTGTTGAGTACATAAGATGGGGAATGATGTGAAATGGTTTAACTTACTTTTCTTTTGCATTTTTTTTAGTGCAGATTCTTTTTTCTTGTAAATGAAGAAACGATGACTCAGGGGATCATTAATCCAGGAAATCAAATAGATGCTGTACTGATACTCTGCTCCCACCATGTGGTCAACATGACACTTACAGCATAGGCATCACCCTTCATTTGTTGGTGATTCTATGGCAACAGCCCTCTGTTACCAGGTGCAGGTGAGAAGCAGCTGAGGCAAACAACAGAGCAAAGAAGCAGCGGGGGAGACAACATGAACAGGTACGATTTTATTTTAATTTTTTATTTAGGCAATATTATAAGTCTGAATAACTATACAGTGTGTAAAATTAATGGAAGAGACATATAAAAGAAATATAATACTCATCAGTATGTTTTAATTACCTGGAAAAAGTATTTGTAGGCTTATAAACACATTTTTATTGTTTGTATCTGTGAATTATTATCACAAACACAGGTGTTTTCTGGAACAGAGGTGAGGTAATTCCAATTATAAACACATTTTCACCCCCAAAAATCAAATGTGCAGGTTAGTTATAAATACAAATTTAAATGTAGAATTGAAGCCATTTTGGATTATTTGAATGAAATAAAAAAAAAAAAGTTTATGTTGTATTGATGCACTTTTGATAGGATATGATTTGTCCCAGTTCTCGAAAGTAGATGCCAGTTGACCTAATTGCTTGGTTTCAAACTACCTGTTGTATACATATAAAATTAAATAATTATCCACAGACCGAGGGCCAATTCTAAGATAAGATTCAATTGTAATAAAGACCCAGAGAGCTGCCCTTTATCTCAAATTATATCCTCTTTATCTTTGCCTAAAAATTGGTGAGTTTCAAAATCAATATACATGCTTTCATTTCAGAGGCAATTCAACACCTCTAAAACTGGGCTAGAAAGGCCTATGTGCAGAACTGATAACAGGCATAACTGATGACATACTTTGTTTTTAAGACATTAAGAGGTCCTCAATGTTTTGTAACTTTGGCCACACTATCCCTGCTAAGTTATAAAGCTAACACAGAGTAAGCCCATATTTTACTGCCTGTTTTCCACTTGCTTTATAGAGATGTACAGCTGAAGAGCATGGAGCAAACGGTGAAACATGCTGAAAAGCACCTGGGCGAGATTTGCTCCCTGCTGGCTTCCTACACCAGGAAGACAGCCAGGCTCAGAGACAAGGCCGACCTGCTGGTGGCTCAGCTTTATCACTTCTCCAGCACACAGGGCCCGGAGCTGCAGGTCGGCCTGAAGAATCTGGCTGAAGACCTGGCCATGGTGCAGGACTACAGACAGGCTCAGGTCAGGGACACTGCAGTTACCTGAGCATCAATGAAATATATTTTCAAAAATGGTGGTTGTCACTTTGTTGTTGCAGGTGGAGAGAATGGAGACAAGAGTCGTTGCTCCTCTAAAAGCCTATGGAGACATAGTCAAAAATAAAAAGGTGAGTTTAAAAAAAAAGATATATATGTTTATTCTAACTGTAACCCTGACCCTAACCCTAACTACAGACTATTTTTTATAATTGAATAATTTGCAGATTGTTGAAACAATCAATTAGTTTTTTGGATAACCTTTCACAATTTCCCAAAGCTGAAGATGCAACCTAAAATATCTTTTTTTGTCCAAAACCAACATCATCCATCAGTTTATTATCATAGAAAAAAATAATCAAGCTTGAGAGGGCCATAGAATTTGGACATTTTCTCCTTACAATTTTTTTTATTATTTATTAAAATAGTTTGTGATTAATGTAAGTGTGAAGTAATCATTGCAGCCCTACATTATACTGTTTTTGACCATGTTGCTAAAATAAAATTGACACATTTTATATTTTTAATTATACATTGTGCATATATTCCTGGAGAACCCTGAATTAAAAATATAGACTACATATATTTCTTGGGCAATATATGTCCACATTCACTTATTGTTGAGTGTCCATCATGCTGGGGCTGCAACTAACAGCTATATTAATAGTCAATTAATCTATCGATTGAGGATAGGATTGTTCAATTAGTCAACTAATTCATAAAATTGTGTAAAATATCCAAAGATCATCTATTTATTATCATAGAACACTAAAGAAACCAGAAAAAAATGATTTAAGATGCTGGAACTAGCTAATGTTTTTTACTATTGATGAAATTCAATGAATGGATTATCAAAATAGTTGGTGTTTTATAATTAATATCATAATTGGCATCCTTGATTAGTCGACCAATCATTGCAGCTCTACTAAACAAACAGGCACTGGCTGAAAAATGATTATAGGATAAGATGAGATAAGATAAGATATGACTTTATTGATCCCACAACGGGGAAATTTGCTTGTTACTGCAGCGTAATAAATTCTGGTCGCAAATTTAAGCAAAAAAAGAACTTAAAACAAAATAAATATATACAGAAAAGGAAAGAAAACAACTAGAGAGCTGCGTAACAGGCTGCCTACTGTGGCGCCATCTTGAAAAAAACCCAAAAAGAACGTATTTCGTTCGAACGTAGTTCTAGTCAGAATTTTGCTTGCAAAGGTAATAGGCAACTGCAGGTGATGTTTGTTTTCCCTTGCATTTAACATCTAACATTGCATCTAACATAAAATTGGCATGGAGGAAAATTGCACATTTTCTTTCAGGTGGAAATGTATTTATAAGTATTTTTAAGTATTTGTTGCACCCTATTTATGGTGAGTTGAAACTAAATGATGGCCTTGGCTTAAAGAAAGGGTTGATTGCGAGATTTCTGTTTTGTATGTTTTGTCATTAGATATTGACCAGAAACCATAAGTCACCTAAATAGATTATGGGTACAGGAGCAAATTTATCTTAAACCAATCAAAACTTCCGAGTAGGATTAATTGGTCCACATAGCTGCCCATCAATAGAAAAATAAGAATTACTCTTAATTAGTCAGCCTAACTGTCTCTATAATCAAGCAAGCCACTTGCTTGATCCAGCTTGATCCAATTGTTGTTGTCTTAGACAGCTAATACTGCGCTTTCTCATAAATCAAACAGTGACAGTTAAAGTGTTTGTCCGGATCAAACGCTGCCAAATGCTCCTTTAACTCCTGTGCCGATTTAAAAGGAAGAACTTCCACAGGACTGTGACAAAGAAATATTTATTCCACAGCTGGTATCATATAGAATATTAGTAAGTTTCCTAATCATCTTTTTTACTACATAAAAAAGCTGTGGCTCGGTCTAGCCTAAGCTGCCTCAAGTGCCAAAATCTAGTCAAGTAAAGTAGAGCCTATTATATTTATATAGCCCAAAATCAAAAATCAAAGATTTGTCCCATTGGGCTTCACAGTTTGTACAACAGAAACACAACATCCCCTCTCCTTAGACTCTCACATAGTACATAAAAAAAACCTTTAATGGGTAAAAGAAAATGGAAGAACCCTCAGGAAGAGAAACAGAGGAGGGATTTCTCTTCCAGGCTCTAATAGATAATATGACATTGAATAGAATATCTGTGTAGATTCTCATTCATCCAAGTCATTGTGGTGTCAAAGGAGTTACTTGTAAGCAACTGGACTTCTTCTTGTAGCTTGAAGACATTTCACCACCTATGCAGGCGGCTTCTTCAGTTCTGGCCTGATGCTGGAAACCAGGAGCTTATATCTCTGGATCACTGGGTGAAACTGTAAACAACACTCTCATATCAATGGTCACATAAGTCACACTTCAAGGCGTGAAGTGTGAAAGTGAGAGTCGTTGTGGTCACATGATCCAGAGAATGAGTCCTGCTCTGATGGTGAAGAGCAGTTAAACTTCCTGAGATGAGATCTCAAAGCAGGATGGTATGTAGCAGATAGACCATGACGTAACCCATTTCCTCTGTTCAAAGTTGGTCTTTCTAAATGGACATAGATGGCCTCCTTCACTCCCCTCTAAAACCACCTGTCCTCCTTGTCTAGGATGTCTACGTCTGTGTCTTTAAAGGAGTGTCCCTTTTCCTTTAGATGCAGATGTACTGCTGAGTCCTGTCGTGATGTGGTGGCTCTCCTGTGTTCTGCCATGCATTTGAGTAGTGGTTGTTTGGTTTCTCCAATATATAAATCCGGGCACTCTGCACTGCATTGTACAGCATTGCTGAAAATTGCAACATTGTTGAGGTTTTGTCTTGGAGTTTTGTCCTTGGGGTGGACCAGTTTCTGTCTGAGGGTGTTGCCAGGCTTGAAATAAACAGGGATGTTGTGTTTGCTGAATATAGTTTTTCAGAGAGACCGGATACGTATGGAACTACTACATGTTTCCTTTTGTTGTTTTGCTTGTTGTCAGTCTGTGTTTTGGTTTCCTTCTGTCTTCTCTCTATTTTGGTGAATGCCCAGTTGGGGTAACCACAATTTCTAAGTGCCTGTTTGATGTGTGCGTGTTCCTTCTCTTTCCCTTCTGCTTTGGAGGGAATGCTGCCAGCCCGGTGTTGAAGGGTTCTGATGACCCCTAGTTTGTGTTCCAGTGGGTGATGCAAGTCAAAGAGTAAATATTGGTCGGTGTGTGTGGGTTTCCTGTAGACCTCTGTGCTGAAACCCCCACTTTTTTTTTCGGCAAGGACTTCACAATCCAGAAAAGGCAGTTTTCTGTCTTTGGAGTCCTCCCTGGTGAACTTGATGTAGCTGTTGACTAAGTTTATGTGTTTTGTGAAAGCTTCTACTTCCTGCCTTTTGATTTTGCAGAATGTATCATCCACATATCTAAACCAGTGGCTAGGTGTTGCTCCTTTGAATGAGGTCAGTGCTTGGTTCTCCACTTCCTCCATGTAGAGGTTCGCCACAAGGGGGAGACTGGAGAGCCCATGGCACAGCCATGTTTCTGCCTGTAGAATTCCAGGCATTGTACTTGAAGTAGGTGGTGGTGAGGCAAAGTTCCAAGAGGGAGCAAATCTGGTCTGGGGTGAGGTTGGTTCACATGTGCAGCCCTTTGTCCTGTTGAAGTCTGTTCCTAACAGCCTCAACTGCTTCTGTTGTGACATCGTATGAAACCATGGTTTCATCTGGGTCCAGTTTTAGTTGGCTGATCTTGTCTGTGAAGTCCTTGGAGTTCTGGATGTGCTTTTGATACATGCCAGGAACTTATGATATGGGGCTAGATCTCCACAATACTGAAAAAAATGGCTTTAACCATTGATATATGCATTGATGACAAATGCAGATACTGATAACTGCAATAATTACCAGCTAATATATTGACCTGGCCAATCAGCACAATATCATTTGTCAGTGCCTTCCACACCTGTCAATGACTATTTGTAAAACTGCACTGCAAATTTGGATGAGCACAAAGCCTGGTTGACATTTAAAAGAAATCAGCATTGACTGTGGGCAGGACGCAAACATGTGCAAACCCTGACCTCATTCTGTGCTGCCATAACGTAGCTCAATGACCACCTTTACCCTGTTAGTTATGACATAATTTATGTTGAAAATCCAATAGTGGTCTCTGTTAAATAAGCATATTTCTGTAGCCAAAATCCTTTGTTCACCTGCTAAAGTATTGGAACACTCCTGATCCCTACATCCAGCCATTCAAACAATGTGTCCACCAGGCCTAGCCCCAGCCCTTGCCACAAGGACAAGGTTTCTGGGTTGCTGTTAGATTGACTCCTTGCCTTGGACCAGTCTTGAGTCACCTTATACCAGGCCCCTTTGTCCTAGAGAACACAGTGACACCTGTGACGAACTGCCCACACCTTGTGTTAGCAGAATGTTTTAGTCCTGTCCACTTCCTGTTATGTTTTGGTGATGTTTTTCCTGTTTCTTTCTCCTTGACCTCCTTTAATGACCTTCACCTAGGGCTTATTATCTCTTTTTCCTGTATATACTCTCCTCCCCTCTCATCTTTTGTTAGCGTATTTATGTCTAATGTTGTCACGGACACGTGACCTGCTTTTGCTCCAGGTCATGTATTCCTTGTGAAGTTATTGTTCATATCTATGATGTTTTATGTGTTTTTGATTCCATCATTGTAAACATTATTTTATTCAACCCATTTTGAGTAATCAAAATTTATTATACTAACACCTCTTGGTCTCATGCATTTGAAATTCTATTCTTGTGTGTCCTAACACCCCCACATCATAACTTCAAAACCGTCAGTTTCTGAGGCAACAGCAAAAAGATTTGCAACACAGAACAGCACTAAAGAAAAAACTAATATTTACTGTGCAGGATTATGTAAAGTCCATGCTTACACTGCGCTAATATTGTTTTTGACACCTGACCTCTTCTGGTCAGGTGGTATTTCCTGCTCTTTAGCTGCATTGTGATTTATGTGTCGTTCTCGTTTATTGACACTGCATCTAATTGGTTGCAGCTATGTGAAAGCCACACAGAGTCTAGTCTGGGTTGTCCAAGTAACCTGGGTTGCACAAGTGGGTTCTAGTTTGCAGCTAGCATGGCTGGGTTTTAGCTAGGGCCCATGTGAGGCCCACCTTCAGCCCATCTGGGCTTGCCCACATGGGGCCACCATGAAACCCTCAGACAAAATCAGCTGAGACCCAGATAGGGCCCACTCACCAGCCCATATTCAACCCATATGAGGGTGTGTTGCCAGGGTAAAGTCATGGGTGTATGCACATGACATGGACAATCTTTTCTCTTGTGTGCTTTTTGGTTTAAGCTGACAGTATATCTATCATTCCAGGCAGATCTAAAGAAGTTCAGCACTGAACTGAACAGGGGGGTGAAAGACCTGCGGAAACTGGAGAAACTTCGACTAATCAATGCAGCAGATCGACAGAGCATTGTATCCTTCAAATTATGGACATTTGACTCTCTTCATCATCACATCAATTGTTGTGTGATGTCATAAATTCATATCTTGGAAAAAAAAATCATTACACGTAACAACACACACACTATTGCTCTTTTTTCTAATTTCCAGGATAACATTACCCAATTCTGCTTTTAAAAACACAGACAGCCATACACTTATCTATTTACCTTCCAAACCTACCTTTTAAAAACAAAAGAGTCTAAAAGGATTTGAGACCCTTTTTTTCAAGACTCACCTTATATGTACCCGCCACTCACTTTGAATGTACCCACCACTCACTTTCTGTGTAAATTGCACCTTTATACCGCCAGCTATTTAGAGCTAACTACTGTGTATTTACCACTTACTTTCTATGTATGTTGCAACTTAATTCACAGAATTAAAGAAAAAGTAACTCCCACTCTCTTTCAACACTATTTTCCCTGTGTACACAGTATAACCATGTCTCAAAGCATAATTCCTTTACAATTATATCCTATTTTTCCCAGATGTAATTTTAATTACCATACATAATTGTGAATTAAATACTCTACAATATGAGTACTAATTTTGTATCCTTGATTATCAAAATCTTCTTTGTGTCAGCATCAAAATGCTGCAGGGATTTGTTATTCCTAATTTACCTTTGTGGCTTGGAATATTAAGAAATAAGTACAGAGAGTATTGAAATTAAAAATTGGGAAATTTCTGGCTGGTAGCAAACTTACCACATCGACGTAAGTCTTTCATCCAAGGACAAATTATACCTCAATAAATCCACAAAAAATAGTCATTCAGAGAGTCATAAAATGTCCAAAAGCACTTTCAGTTAGACTTCTAGTGAATATATTCTTGTCAGGTGGTGAGTAGTTCAATGGAAAGAATTCAAAAGTGATTAAAACAGGGTCTGATTGGAGGAGATTCTCTGGGAAGTCTTCAACTTTGAAGCTGTACATCAGAATGAGCTTGAGGGTGTGGTTAAAGCAATGAGTGTGCACATCTACTAATTGCTTTAAGCAGAGAAAAGCTGATTGACTCCAGTAAAGAGAGAAATACAGAGCGAAGGCTATCTTTGTCAACATTTAGGTGAATATTAAACGGCCTACATTGTTTTGTTTTTTTTATCTGTCCTAAGAAACAGACTTGAAAGGACCTCAGAGAATTCATATAAAAAGTGACCATATGTGGTACACTGTGACATGATGTGACAAGACTGGTTGCAGTGTTTTTCAAGTTGGGTGAGAAAATCTAAGAACAAGACTTTCAAAGGATGTGTAGTTACACCTCAGCTCAGGGATTATCAGTAAACTAGAATTAAAAATGGCTGCAACTTCACCACTGTCTTGAGGAATATGAGTATTAATATCACTGGTAGGAGTGGATTTATTCAGGCTAATATATTCCTCATGATGCAGCCAGGTTTCAGTATTAAAGAGCAAATCAATATTATAATCTGATACCAGATCGTTTAGTAATACAGCTTTAGATGACAAAGATCTGATGTTTAAAAGTTCACATAACTCTCCAATCTTGCTGTTTTTTAGCTGTATTGGTGCAAATTTTCGCCATTAGTAATTTGCCTCATGTTGCTTGATACAGAGGAGTTGAATAAATTAAATGATTGGGGCAGAGACATTCTATGATGTTTTATAATACCATAAAAACATTATAATCTGGGCACTACTACTGGGCTTTACTTTTAAGAGGCTTGAATAGTCATCATCACCTTTTTCTTTTGGTAATGGTATATTGTAGGGGTTGCAAACTCAGGTCCTGGAGGGCCATGTGGGTGCAGGTTCTTGTTCCAACCAGGCAGTAACACACCTGATTCTACTAATCAACCAATAGAGCTCTTGCTGAGGACCTTCATTAGTAGAATCAGGTGTGTTACTGCCTGGTTGGAACAAAAACCTGCACCCACATGGCCCTCCAGGACCTGAGTTTGCAACCCCTACAATATACCATTACCAAAAGAAAAAGGTGATGATGACTATTCAAGCCTCTTAAAAGTAAAGCCCAGTAGTAGTGCCCAGATTATAATGTTTTTATGGTATTATAAAACATCATAGAATGTCTCTGCCCCAATCATTTAATTTATTCAACTCCTCTGTATCAAGCAACATGAGGCAAATTACTAATGGCGAAAATTTGCACCAATACAGCTAAAAAACAGCAAGATTGGAGAGTTATGTGAACTTTTAAACATCAGATCTTTGTCATCTAAAGCTGTATTACTAAACGATCTGGTATCAGATTATAATATTGATTTGCTCTTTAATACTGAAACCTGGCTGCATCATGAGGAATATATTAGCCTGAATAAATCCACTCCTACCAGTGATATTAATACTCATATTCCTCAAGACAGTGGTGAAGTTGCAGCCATTTTTAATTCTAGTTTACTGATAATCCCTGAGCTGAGGTGTAACTACACATCCTTTGAAAGTCTTGTTCTTAGATTTTCTCACCCAACTTGAAAAACACTGCAACCAGTCTCGGCCCTCCAGGACCTGAGTTTGACATGTGGTATATTGTATTTATGCATACATAAACAGTGTCTGTTTGGTTTTATGTATGCCTCTTAGCTATTATTTTCTGTGCGTAAGTAAGTATTGCCAAGCATTATTTTGTGCTTGCATTTATCCCTATTTGTACTTTATTTTTTTTTTATTACCTACTTCACTGTATTAAAAAGTGCTTGCAACATAGTAAGACTTCAGAAAATTTTCTTAACATGATCTTTCAGTCTCGGGTATGTGAATTCTTCCATTAACCACTAACCACTTGAATATTATACAATTACTGATCTTATTACAGATTATGATGTTTGTGTACTGTGCTTGCTGTATATGTGTGTTGATGAAAGGCAGAGGTAAATGCCCAGAAGGCTTCAAACAATCTCCAGCACAGTGCCAGACAACTACAGGAAGCCATCACAGACTTCCAGAGAAAGAAACTAGAGGATGTTAAAGTCAGTGTTACACACACACAAACAATCATTCCCCAGGACTAAAGCAGCAATGTTGGTCTAACAGCAGCTATTGTTTTTTTGTTTTTTTTCGGCAGATGATTTTCACAGACTTCATCACAGTGGAAATGCTCTTCAATGCTAAAGCACTGGAGGTCTATACACACACATTTCACAACCTGGAGACAATAAACACTCAGAAGGATCTGGAGGTAGTTATGCTAATGATCCTAAATACAAGATATATCACTCACAGACTATCAATTACAGGTGTCAACTTTTGGAAGGTAAGCTGTTTCTCACCTTTTTGACTGGCATGAGATTGATATATTTTCTAGATACAGGATAGGTTATGAAAACAGTCAGAGGTCTCATTGTTAAAGAATAATATAAAAGTTTTCAAATAAAATGAAAGAGAAGACATGGATTTGTTGTGTTTTTCCCCAAATGCTGGATTGAGCCTTTTGGGTTTTTTAGCTTCATCAAATTCATAGTGCAAGTTCATTTATAGTGTGATGTCTTATTATGTCAATTATTTCAGTATCAATTATTAAAAACTAGCAATTTTGTTGGGGAATGATGTTACACAGTGATTTGGAATTTGGTAGCTGGAGAATGAGGATAAAACCCTCGTGGGAAGGTCCCAGCTCAAGGCCTTAAACCTGTGAGCTTCTTGGTGAGAGGCAACAGCACTGCTAACTGCACCACAAACAAACCCGCCCTTGAACTTTTTGACATTTTGCCACATTTCTGGCTTAAATCATAAAGATATAAAATGAATTTTTTTGGAAGAAACAACACCAGGTGGGACACAAACATGAAGTGAAGTCAAATTTATATGATATTTTAAGCTTTAGCTTAAGAAGTAAAAAGCTGAAAAGTGAGGCTGCAATATTTGTATTTGAAGCATGAAATCTGGCAAAATGTCAAAAAGTTCAAGGGGATGAAATACTTTCACAAGGCACAATAGAACTGTGTTAGAAAGCTACCTAAATCAAGTTGTTTTAAACCAGCATTTCTAAGAATATAATGTGGTTAGCTCATTTTATTGTGCCATTTCCACAGCTGTTCAATGGACGAATCAAGATGGCCGACACTCTGGCCAGTGTCATGGAAAATCCTCTGAGTAGCCACTCTGCATTTTTTATGGACCAGTACCCGAGTCCTCCTCTGGCCTCTCTTAAAGGACAAAGTTTCAGGTCAACATTGGCCTCCACCATGAGCCCAAACCTAAAACAACACATCCAGTACCCAGTCACAGCCCGGAGGGTGAGTCACACCAGCATCACACCCGATTAAATTTTTGACATCTGGATTTTTGTTTTTTATTTGCAAATATTATTATTATATTATATTTGCTTTCAGTCCTGTGGCACCTTGCAGTGCCAGAGAGGCATTGAGGAGGAGGAAGATCGCGAGAAGGAAGAAAAGGATGAAAAGGATGAGATGTATGAGTCAGAGATAGATGAGGATCAGTACACCGGCAGGCCATCATATACTGCTCAATATGCCCAGATGCACAAATAAAAGTAATAAAAGCAACAGATCGAGCAGGAACAATACCACAGTATCACACATGGAGATGCAACTGCAAGCACATAGTACTCTGTCTATTTAGAGAAAACTCTGTTGTTATGCTTTTTTTTCAAATAATTAAAACAATAAATGATTTGTTCATAACATATTTTGCTCTATAATGTATTTGGATAAAAATGCTGGTGAAGATAAAATAAACCTGGATGCATCAACATAGGGTCCCATATCATACAAATAGCCACTTTCATGCATTTTCCTTTTAACACTAGATAAGGTCTTAGGGGTTATAAAAAAGATGTCCCATGCACCCAACCCACCCAACACCCAGAAATACAGAGAAATGCACACAGTTAGGATCCAGAAATGTTGTTTTAAGGTTCATTTATCTACCTTGATTTTGTGATGTCATGCATGTCACCTGCCCACACTGACACACCCACTCTTTTCATTCTACCAAGTAAAAATGATCAGAAGAGAGACCCAGTAGTATTTATTAGGCAGACATAAAACAACCTGGGCTTTATGGAGTTCCAGCTTGAGAAACCACTTGAAAACTGCTTGAGTTGAACTTTTGTACATTCAAATTGCCAATATATCATAAAATGAAAGGTAGCAGGAGTAAAGTACCAAACCATTGGTGCTTATTGAAAGGAATAATGTTCAAAGAAAGTGAAAGACACGTGACCAATAATAGCATAAAAAAGCCAAGTCCAGGCGTACTAAGATTTTAAAGTACAAGGTTTTTAATCTAGTGGGCTAGAAACATAAGTATTGGTGTATTATAATATTGTTACTAGCTAAACTAACTAAATTAAACACCTTTTCAAACGTCTTTGAAGTGTTTGTCATAAGCATTCCAATTTCTTTGCAAATATATGATGTTAAGGGTATCAAAATTTCAAATAAACCTAGAATAATGAACAAATGATATGGGGCTCTCTAAGTGTGTTTCCTTTTTTTCCAAATGATTAGTCTTGTCAATTGAATTGTGCAGAGGCCAGAGTGGGAAATAACCTGGCTAAAACCAGACCTCAAATCAATATACATTCATATTTGATCTTGGAATCATCCTTTCATTTTTTCATGTGTTTCAATTGTTTTAGTGTTTTATGAATGTCCATAAAATGCACCTCTACATAGCCAATCATATTACACACACCCAATGATGTACCCAATACTAGATAATAATAAATAGTTTAGCACTACAATTTTCAATTTTTTTTAAAATAAACTAGCGGTCTAAGTTACTTAGAACATTTTCTAAGGCTGCATCAAAAGGTAAATTACCATCTGCCTCCATGTTGAATCCACAGTTATCCACAAATTGCTTCTATGTCTTGACATCATTTTGCTGCACCCTCTCCTGTTCTGTGATTTTTTCCCTAGATAAAGGGAAAACTGGGTCCTTGGTGTCCAGACTAAATTTCAAAATGAAGTGACTTCACATGTAATAAAGGATTGGTATAGGTGGGAAAAAGCTGTGCAGCATATCTGACTTTGATATATGAGACTGGAGTGTGTTTGTTATTGCTGCTATATTTGCGCTCATCTTAAATTGTATTTTTTTATGTAGTTGCCACAGAAAAAAAGGATTTTCAGCACAGTTTTACAGATTACATAAATGCAATAACAATGTTATGGTATATAGTGTAGTGTACATAATAGTGGTCCTACTTTACACAAGCAAATGGAACCCAATGAATGCCTAGGACGTACACACTGTAGATTGTAGTAGACCCTTTGTCCCTAGTGTTTATCATGTTATCTGTACAATTATTTATGATTTGTAACATACATCATATTTCCTTCCATCCAGATAATATAATAAAGAACTAATGAGCAGTGCTGCTTTCAAATAAAATCACTAACTCATATGAAATAGTATAATATAAGTAGAAATAGTACAATCGAAATAAAAGCCTCATCCCACTGGCCTATTTTCTCAGGTGTGTTTGAAGTTTGCTGCATGATATGAGCAAAGAAACATCTTTATCACAACAAAGTGCCCATTCCTGTTTTCCTCTGGTTATTCAACTCCAGCTGTTAAGAAGCTGGAAAATGTGGTGAGGAGCTCTAGTCTGTGGGGACTGATTTTTTGTAGAGCTTTGTTATTCCCTAATTTACATTTCACAGAAGTTGCCTCTTATGATGACTAACGAACAATAAGGTGCATTAACATGGCTACACTGGCTGAACAACATCACATAACCAAGCCCTTATGCACAAATGAGCATAAGGGCATAAATAGTTGATAAAGCCTTTCTAAATATACTATTTGCCTTTTCAAGACTCACTAAAATCAACCAGAAAAAAAGAAATTTTAAATCAAGAAGGTAGGCTGAAGAATGGAACAGAGTACCCAAAGTATGGAGAACAGTGGCCATGAAAAACATCAGCTTAGATCAGCCATTGGTTTGTCAGTTCTGGATCACTGTAGAAACATGGCAGTATATGATGTTTCACTAGGTATGTGAAAGCCAGTTCTTGCTAGGCTCCCAGCATTTCAATTCCAATTCAATATTATACTATATTATATCATAATATACAAATTCAGTACTTTTTATAAACGATTAATGATTCCAGTGGGCATAAACGCAATGCTACACAACACAAGTGGTGACATCATTTACTAGTATGAAAATAATGCCCAAGCAGCACAAACACTCCAACATTTGGTTATATTTCAAAAGAAAAAATTAAAACAGGTCAACTTGCAGTGCTTGCAAAGTGAAAATTACATAAAAAGGAGGAATTGCTAGCAATATGAAAACAAAAAAAAACATTTGTATACCTGTAGACAGCATGCGATCTTCTTGCTGTGTTATCGATCTGTTCTGAATCTTAATGTTTGTATCTTTTGTTCAGAGATAAGATATAAAAGAAAAAAAAAGTGATTGTCATTGACTTGCTTGTTCTCCTTTTTTTCAAATGAGAATCAATAAGAGAATCGAAAGAAAGTGAATTGCTCGGCAGAATTTTAAATCGGAATCTGAATTGGAAAAGTTATATTTATTTCCATCCCTATGTTTCGTGGAGGAAGACTCACTCCCCTGTGTAGATGAAAATGGCTCAATCTAATGTAAAAAACAAAACAAAGATAAGAAAACAAAATTCTTATCTGGATTGAATTTTATCATTATAAAACCATACTTTATGATTTGTAATAAATACTACATACCATTTCTGTTGTATACATGTCTGTTCAAGGGGCTAGATGCTGCTGAATACAACTAAATTGTATACAAATTGAACAACCTAACTAGTCATTAATGATCAATTACAGCAGCATCACACATCTAATATAGGCACTTGCTTTACACCCACACATCTGTAACTGGGACTAACAGTCTACAGCTGACAGGTGACACACATGCACACACAGACTGGTGGTAAATGCAGAAGGCACTGCATCCACCGTGAGCAGATTATGCAGTTCCAGAATGTACCTTTGGTGTGAAACACACAGGTTTTGATCACATACCGTGTTTATATAGAATATAAAGACCTTGTTATATATCTCCCTCTTCACATAATGCTAATAGTATCCATGTGATCATCTGTGTGCAGTTGTAGTCTTGATTTCTCAACATCATAGCTGGTAGAGACCTAGATTGGGTGAGTGGTTCCTCAGTAAGCAGATATTTCCACTCCAAAAACATAATAATAGTTTTAGAGGTCCAGGTACTTTGGAAACAGATGAACTATCTCAGGAACTGAATTTGGAAATAAAAGTCATTGTTCATCAGAGGTATGAAAATAAAATGTAAAGGGGCCATATTTTGTCATTTTGCCAGTTTCATATTTAAATTCTCTATTTGTGAAAATTCCCCAGTTCGAACTGAAGCAGGAATGTATTCTGCCTTCTCACACACTCACTCTGAAAAACCCAACTCCACCCCCCTCACCCCCACCTCTTCCTACTTACCCCAATTCATTCTGTCATGACTGGCCTAGGATTGTCAGAAGCATCCCAATCCAGAGGTGATTACTATCAACTTCCTCTCCTGTTGTGACATTATAACAGCAGCCAGAGGCAGACAGGCTACAACAGAATAAGAGGGTGGTCCTATTTCACAATTTGAGACCAACAGAGACCTGAATATTTACACACAAGCACTGAAACCCCTATAAACTAAGAGCACCTTAAGGATAATACGAGCATCATAAGAATCAATGGGGTCAGGGCAGAAAGGGTCAGAAAGTATCAAGAAATTAACCCATTTCTGGTTTGGTCTAGCCCTTTAAATCCCAGTTGAATCCTAATTTCATCCTGCAGCTGAGCTGTTGACAAGAGCTACATCCCAATTACCAGTCTACTTGGAATAAAACAATAATCACGCCAACCGAGGGCTTCCATTGTCAGCTTAGGAATGTTTAATATTCCATATCCTCAGAAGCTAAAACATTTGAACATAAAGGTGAAAGGAAAATATTTCACTGAATGCACTTACAGAGTGATATCACAGGGCTGCATTGATTTGAATGAGATTACTTGAAACAAGATACACAGAACATGAATACTGGATATCAGAAGTATAGATAGATAAAATAAGGTTGTGTGTGTGTGTGTGTGTGTGTGTGTGTGTGTGTGTGTGTGTGTGTGTGTGTGTGTGTGTGTGTGTGTGTGTGTGCGTGCGTGAATGTGTGCATTCCTGAATCTGGTTAAATATAGCAGGGTTCTTCAGAGATAACAAAAATAGTCTTCACAGTATTTTTTCATCACATCCATGCATGTCATTGTAGGACACCCATGACTTACTTCAAATGGCACATCAAAAAAAACAAGAAAGGATGAGAAAAATAACAAGTGGTTTAGTGTCATTGACATAGTTGGGTATGGAGGAAGCAGGTGTTGAGGATCAGACTCAAGGAATGTGTCGCTGGAGTGTGTAGGTTGCTGCTTAGAAAAAAAGATCCTAATCTGCAATAAGTTGAATCTTCTTTGGGTTGCATTTGATTTCTTTTAATCAAGTGTTATTCATGATACTACAAATGCACCAGATATACACTCACTGGCCACTTTATGACATGGCGCATTATCCTGCTGAAAGTAGCCATCAGAAGTTGGATACATTGTGGTCATAAAGGGATGGACATGGTCAGCAACAATACTCAGGTAGGCTGTGGCATTGCAACAATGCTCAATTGGTACCAAGGGGCCCAAAGAGTACAAAGAAAATATTCCCCACACAATTAGACCACCACCACCAGCCTGAACTGTTGATACAAGGCAGGATGGATCCCCCCTGCAGCAGAAACCAAGACTCATCAGACCAGGCAACGTTTTTCCAATCTTCAATTGTCCAATTTCGATGAGCTTGTGCAAATTGTAGCCTCAGTTTCCTGTTCTTAGCTGAAAGGAGTGGCCCCCAGCCTGGTCTTCTGCTTCTGTAGCCCATCTGCCTCAAAGTTAGACGTACTATGCATTCAGAGATGCTCCTTTGCCTACCTTGGTTGTAACGGGTGGTTATTTGAGTCACTGTTGCCATCCTATCAGCCATTCTCCTCTGACCTCTGGCATCAACAAGGCATTTCTGCCCACAGAACTGCCGCTCACTGGATAGTTTTCTTTTTCGGACCATTCTCCGTAAACCCTAGAGATGGTTGTGTGTGAAAATCCCAGTAGATCAGCAGTTTCTGAAATACTCAGACCAGCCCTTCTGGCACCAACAACCATGCCATGTTCAAAGTCACTCAAATCACCTTTCTTCCCCATACTGATGCTCAGTTTGAACTGCAGGAGATTGTCTTGACCATGTCTACATGCCAAAATGCACTGAGTTGCCGCCAAGTGTTGGCTGATTAGAAATTAAGTGTTAATGAGCAGTTGGACAGGTGTACCCAATAAAGTGGCCGGTGAGTGTATACATAACCAAATCTTGGCAGATGGAGAGCACAAAATCCAGCTGAAATTATCCTAAAATGAATATATCTGCACAAAGAAAAGCATGAGAATTTAACTCATACATATATATATATATATATATATATATATATATATATATATATATATATATATATATATATATATATATATATATATATATCATCTGGCACTGTAAACAGTTGGCATCTGTCAAAGCATAAAACAATAGAACAGTGGAAATAAACAACACAGTTTTGTTAACAGGCGACACCGTTCACAGAGGCAGCACAGTCAGGAGTCCCACGACCACTCTCAGCAGTACAGTAGTAGTATTAGTACCAGTCAGCACTTGATTGAAGTTGTAGTAGTAGTACGTTAAGCTAGAGTCCACTTCCTCTGTTTGACTCAGCATCTCCAGGAGACCATTCTCAAGTCTGATTGTTAACCAACCTATAAAGTGCTTTCAAAAAATAATCTCCTTGTCATCATTATCATCCTCATCTATACAATAAATCAGTATATCAATAAATGTTACAAGTAGGAAATAAAATAGAGGAAGAATTAAAAAGGGTCTATTCAGGCACGAGCAGAGTGCTCTTCTCTTTCTCCTCTGTTCTGCAGTTTTTCACTTCCCTTCTGTTTTTGAATTTTCTTTCTTTTTTTCTTTTTACTTCTTGAAGGGTGTCAGTCTGCCAATGTTGTGCCAGAAGGTGGAGGCTTTGCGCTTAGGCTCAGCGAGCATGAAGACCTGCTGCTGGGGCAATGCAGTGGGAAGGGAGGGGTGTTTCTGCCGCAGGAGGAAGTCATAGTAGGGTCTGGTCACCGCTGAGGAAAAGGAGATCAGAGAATATCACCATTACATTTCCTATGAGACTTCATGCACAGGAACAGAGAACTAGCAGCATTCTGTATTTTCTGATAGTTTTCTGATGAAAAAAAAAAACTTCTAGCCAATGTGCTGCAAAAATAAAAAAAAAACTCTATTCACTGAGGCTGATTGTTTTTTGTATATATGTCAAAAATAAGAATTTGTTTCAATTCAATTATTAAATCCATTTACTTGTGCTCGGCAGTTCTATGGTTATTGTTGAATGTCAGATTCAGAATCGCCTTAATTGGCCAAGTACACTTACATATACAAGGAATTTGACTCCAGCAGATGTTAGCTCTCTATACACATAACACAGAACATAATACAATAAAATAAATATAATAAATAGTAATGTCTGACATTACAGCCAGAAAGGAAGAAATATTTCTATTGAGCTGCTGAAATATGTTAGCCTGAATTACAATTTTGTTTGTTAGTTTATTATTCTGACACTGTGTTATTGACATATTTCAGCCCTGGTCTTGCATTTGTCCTATTTACCTTTTTTTAGTCAGCAAAAACTGCTAGGAAAAGTTAAATCATTCCAAAATGAACTCATGAGTGCAGAATTTTTAAAGCATATTTTATTTCACATATAACAACCTGTGTAGTTTTTCATTTTAACTGTGATACTCTTTTAATTCACTGTCCATTTCCATTTTTTTCTGTTAAAACTAAGCTACTACTAGTGAAACACGACAGTTCCTGCAGATGTCAGAGGTTATATTGAACATCTGCCAGGGAAGAGGAGCATGGTTTCCTTTTACCTGCTGGAATGTGCTTGTTCGTAATGCTACCGGAGATTGCAAAGCCAGCTAGTAGCAACAGTTGGAATGTGTCAGTGACTGCTATAAGAAAAACATTTACTTTTAAAGATGATCTCTTCCTTGATGAAAGCTTTTAGGATGTCCTACTCTGGAGAAGAAGGTCACAGTTGAAAGAATACATGTCCTGGTGACATACAATTTCAATAGAAAGTCCTGCTGTATGCATTATATATACATGTTTATGCATGATGCATATATGGGTGGTCCAGGCAAAGAAGAGGACATCTATTACACTGTATTACACTGAAACTTGAGAAGATGCAAGGGCATTATATTTCCTGACAGAAAAAAATACATAATATAATACAATAAAGAGGATGCAAAATCTGTATTGATATAATATTAAGATGTTCTTGTTGTCATCCTATATACATCATACATACAGCCTTAGCACTGACAAAATTAACCCTAACATAATTCTTTGAAAGGTTAGCATGAAAAAATCTTTTGATGTATAGAGAGGTTCTTGTTTAATTTTAAGGATAAAAAAAAAAAACATACGGCCCTTTTCTTAATTTGATTGGTAAGCTAAAATTTGTTTCTTTTTAACTTTGCTGTCAGTGTGCATTTTTTTCACTAGTATGTTTTTTCATTCCTTAATTTTTTTTTGTAAAACTTTGACATAAATGTTTTTTGATACTTTCTCTCAGGCATATATGGTGTATCAATATCAGATTCAGCCTTTAGCCTTCTTTGTTAAAACTTTTTCACAAGAGTAAGGTCATTTTTATGACTTCACCAACATAAATATGATTAAACTTGTCACACCGCGGTGAGGTTTGTCCTGTCTTGGGGTTTTTGTCTTGTCACTTCCTGTTTAATTTGAAAATCTAACTCTCCTCTCGTTTCAGGTCACTTGCCCTTCCTCATGTGTCACCGGTCTGATTGTCTGCCCCGCCCTGATTGTTTCCACCTGTTTCCAATTACCTTGTGTATATATTGTCTGCGTCTCCCCTTGTCTTGTGCCGAAGTGTTTCGTCCCGTACGTTCACCCAAGCCATTCGAAATCCCCTAGTCATAGTTCTTGTTGCCTTGCCTGTCGTGCTGTCCTCTTCGGAGCGATTTTTGTGTTGTAGTTTTCATAGCCTTAGTTTAGATAGTTAATTGTAGATTTTCAGTTCATCCTTTTGTTTTTTTAGTTCTTAGTGTAGTTCCTCTGGTTATTAAGAGAGATTTTGGTTTGTAGTTATTAGTGTTGTTCCTCTAGTTATTAAGAGAGATTTTGGTTTGTAGTTATTAGAGTATTTTCCTCCAGTTATTAGGAGATAGTTTAGTTTCTACCTTAATCATAGTCCCTAGTTATATTCATAGTCTAGTCCTTTATAGTATATCGATTTATAGTCATAGATAGCAATAGCCATAGATATTTCTTCGTATTTTGTCATAGCCCTCTTTGCTCCCCGTGGAAGAGGTTGCCTATCTATTAATAAAACCCGCTGTTCTACTCTGCATCTGAGTCCTCTTTTGAGTCCCGGCCTGACAGTACACTTCGGCCAGTATGGACTCAGCGGAGAGAGAACAGCTCAGGGCAGCCCTGCAAGCCCAGGAGGCCCGGCTCTCCCGTCAGGAGGAATTCCAGACCGCCCTGGCCTCCCAGATGCCGCTCCTATCTTCGCAACTCCAGGGTCTGCACGATCACCTAGTGCAGACGAAGGCAGCACCTGAGCCTCCAGTAGTAGCGCCCACCAACCCAGTGAATCCCGTTCCATCTATGACTGTAGTGGGAGCAGCATGTAAGTTAGCTCCACCAGCACGATTCTCTGGCGAACCGGGCTTATGCAAAACCTTCCTCATAGACTGTTCAATACATTATGAGCTAAACCCCCAAGCTTTTCCCACTGACCGATCAAAGATTGCTTTTATGATTTCCCACCTGGCCGGGAGAGCCAAGGCTTGGGCTTCGGCAGAGTGGGCCCGAGACTCCCCAGTTTGCAGTTCATTCTCGGAATTTGAACAGACTCTACAGAAAATTTTTGACCCAGTCACGACTAACCGGGAAAAGGCTCAGGAGCTGAGCGGGCTGAAACAGGGCAATAACTCCGTCTGTGACTATGCCATCCAGTTTCGCACCTTATCGGCGGGGATTGGTTGGAATATGACAGCCCTATATGACGTGTTTTTAAAGGGATTGGCAGCTCCAATCCAGGACCTCCTGGTTCCTCTGGATCTACCCACGGACCTCGACTCGCTCATCGCCCTCGCTATCCGGACGGATAACCGAGCCCGCCAGCTCAGGCAGCAACGCACTGTGAGAACCCCGCCGATGGAAAGGTCCATACGCCCACAAACACCAGGTTGGCCGGTAACCCGTCGATCATCACCAGAGCAGCGTCACCGTCATCCTCCAGAAGAAGACGGAGAACCCATGCAGCTGGGGAGAGCCCGACTATCACCGAAGGAACGACAGAAACGGCTACAGGAGGGTCGCTGTTTCTACTGCGGGGAACCCGGCCATCTCGTCGCCACCTGCCCTGCCAAGAAGAACCTGGTGGTGAGTAACTTCAAGGGTGCAAGCATCCCACCACGTACTCTCACTACCGTCCAGGTAAAACACCACACCACGACTGAGCTTAAAGCACTTATAGACTCGGGGGCGGACGAGAGCCTGATAGACGGGCGCTTAGCGGAACAACTGGGCCTCGAAACAGAACTTTTAGCTAAGCCCATCCGCGCTAAAGCTCTTAATGGACAGGACCTTTTCACCGTCACACACATCACAGCACCTCTCAAATTGAACATCAACAACCACCAGGAGAGCATTCGTCTGTATGTAGTCAAGTCACCCTCTCAGACTCTCATTTTAGGACAGCCATGGTTACACCGCCACAATCCCCACATAGATTGGAGATCAGGGGAGATCCTGAGGTGGGGAGCGGACTGTGTGAAAGTCTGTATGAATCTCCCACGGCAAGAAAAAGAGGTCACAGGCAATAGACAGATTTCTGTTAACTCCGTCACAGACCCCAATTACCCGGACCTGAGCTCCATACCCTCCTGCTATCATCATCTTAAAGGGGTATTTAGCAAAACCAAGGCTCTGTCCCTCCCCCCTCACCGACCCTACGATTGTGCGATCGATCTGATTCCAGGCTCCACCATTCCCAGAGGCCGCCTGTACGCGGTCTCCGGACCAGAGAACGAGGCCATGAGGGAATATATCGATACCTCCGTGAAGGCTGGACTGATTCGCCCCTCTTCATCACCCGCCGGAGCGGGTTTCTTCTTTGTGAAGAAAAAAGACGGCTCTTTAAGACCATGCATCGACTACAGCCCCCTTAATGACATAACCATTAAGAACCGCTATCCACTTCCCCTCATGTCATCTGTATTTGACCAGCTCCAACAGGCCCAGATCTTCACCAAGTTAGATCTTCGCAATGCGTATCATCTGGTGCGCATAAAGGAGGGTGACGAGTGAAAGACTGGGTTTAATACCCCTAGAGGCCACTACGAATATATGGTCATGCCATTTGGTCTTACTAACGCCCCGGCTGTATTCCAGGCCATGATTAACGACGTACTAAGAGACTTTCTCGATCACTTTGTGTATGTATACTTGGACGATATACTTATCTACTCCCCTGACCTGACTACCCACCAGGACCATGTGACCCAGGTATTAAAAAGACTTCTCGAAAATGGGCTCTATGTCAAAGCTGAAAAGAGTGAATTCCATGCCGACACCGTCTCCTTCCTGGGCTTCATCGTAGCCCCTGGAAGAGTGCAGATGGACCCGGCTAAAATTAGCGCTGTAGTCGATTGGCCCACACCTGATAGCCGCAAAAAGGTGCAGCAATTCCTTGGGTTTGCTAACTTTTACAGGCGGTTCATCAGAGGCTTTAGCGCAATAGCTGCTCCTCTCCATGCTCTGCCCTCCACACAGGTGCAGTTCCACTGCTCTCCAGAAGCTGATGCGGCCTTTCGAGCCCTCAAGCGTCGCTTTACCTCGGCCCCCATCCTCACCCTGACGGACCCTCGACGACAGTTCGTGGTAGAGGTGGAAGCCTCTAATGAGGGGATCGGGGCCATCCTTTCACAGCGGTCAGAGCAGGATGGTAAGATGCACCCTTGTGCTTTCCTGTCACGGCGACTATCCAAGGCGGAGCGGAAATACGACGTCGGTAACCGGGAGTTGCTGGCGGTCAAGCTAGCGTTGGAGGAGTGAAGACACTGGCTCGAGGGAGCAGACCATCCATTCATTGTCTGGACTGATCACAAAAACCTAGAGTACATTAAGACTCAATTCTCGCCAGGCCAGGTGGGCGCTATTTTTTAACCGATTCTCCTTTTCTCTCTCATACAGGCCGGGGTCCCGAAACACCAAGCCAGACGCACTGTCTCGTCTCTTCGACCCTGAGCCTGTTGCCAAGGATCCAGAAACGATCCTCCCACGTACATGTGTGGTTGGAGCTCTGACCTGGCAAATAGAAAATGAGGTTAAGCAGGCTAATGGTGAGGCTCCGTCACCTAGTGGGTGCCCAGAGAACCGTTTGTTTGTCCCGGCTGATATGCGCCCACAGGTGATCCATTGGGCCCACACCTCACTGCTTTCCTGCCATCCGGGAGTTAGAAGAACGATGTTCGCTATCTCCCGGAGGTTCTGGTGGCCCTCCATGGAGCCGGAGGTCCGGGAGTACGTAGAGGCATGTTCGGTCTGCGCCCGGAACAAGACGTCCTCCGGGTCACGCATGGGCCTGCTGCAGCCACTCCCCATTCCCTCCAGACCATGGTCCGACATCTCGGTGGACTTCGTCACGGGGCTTCCGGTCTCCCAAGGTAACACCACGGTCCTCACCGTGGTGGATAGTCTCCAAGATGGCTAGATTCATTGCTTTGCCTAAACTGCCCTCCGCCAAAGAAACGGCGGAGATCATGATGAACAATATTTTCAAGGTTCACGGATTTCCCAAGGACATTGTGTCAGACCGGGGCCCCCAGTTCGTCTCCAGGTTCTGGAGGGAGTTCTGCCGACTCGTCGGAGCGAAAACCAGCCTGACCTCAGGTTATCACCCGGAGGCCAACGGCCAGACCGAACGCCTCAACCAACAACTGGAAACCGGCCTCCGGTGTCTGGTCTCTCAGAATCCCTCGACATGGAGCCAACACCTGGTCTGGGTCGAGTATGCCCACAACCTACTGCCCACCTCAGCCACAGGTATATCACCATTTAAATGCGTATTTGGTTACCAACCTCCTGTGTTCCCAGACAATGAGCAGGAGGTGTCTGTTCCCTCCGCCCATGCCATGGTTCGCCGCTGCCACTGCATCTGGGCAGCCGCCAGGGAGGTTCTAATTCGCCAAGGGGACCGGGTCAAGAAAACTGCAGACCGCAAGAGGCGACCCGCCCCAACTTACCGGCCAGGCCAGACTTTCCGGGCTTTCCGCCAAGGATCTTAACCTAAAGGTTCCGTCCAAGAAGTTGGCGCCGCGATTCGTGGGCCCGTTCCCAATCACCAAGCTCATTGGCCCTGCAGCAGTTCGCCTTCGCCTGCCCCGATCCCTCCGTGTTCACCCGACCTTCCACGTAAGCCGGATCAAGCTCGCCAAGGAGAGCCCAATGGTCCCAGCCGCCGCCCCTCCACCGCCCCCAGAAGTGATAGACGGCGGTCCGGTCTACAAGGTCAAGCGGTTACTGGCAGTTCGCAAACGGGGCCGAGGTAAACAATATCTGGTGGACTGGGTAGGATATGGTCCGGAGGAGAGGCAGTGGGTCCCGGCGCGTTATATCCTAGACCCTACGCTCATCACAGACTTCCACAGGGACCACTCTGACCAGCCTGGGCCGTCAGGAGTCGGCCCTAGAGGGGGGGGTACTGTCACACCGCGGTGAGGTTTGTCCTGTCTTGGGGTTTTTGTCTTGTCACTTCCTGTTTAATTTGAAAATCTAACTCTCCTCTCGTTTCAGGTCACTTGCCCTTCCTCATGTGTCACCGGTCTGATTGTCTGCCCCGCCTTGATTGTTTCCACCTGTTTCCAATTACCTTGTGTATATATTGTCTGCGTCTCCCCTTGTCTTGTGCCGAAGTGTTTCGTCCCGTACGTTCACCCAAGCCATTCGAAATCCCCTAGTCATAGTTCTTGTTGCCTTGCCTGTCGTGCTGTCCTCTTCGGAGCGATTTTTGTGTTGTAGTTTTCATAGCCTTAGTTTAGATAGTTAATTGTAGATTTTCAGTTCATCCTTTTGTTTTTTTAGTTCTTAGTGTAGTTCCTCTGGTTATTAAGAGAGATTTTGGTTTGTAGTTATTAGTGTTGTTCCTCTAGTTATTAAGAGAGATTTTGGTTTGTAGTTATTAGAGTATTTTCCTCCAGTTATTAGGAGATAGTTTAGTTTCTACCTTAATCATAGTCCCTAGTTATATTCATAGTCTAGTCCTTTATAGTATATCGATTTATAGTCATAGATAGCAATAGCCATAGATATTTCTTCGTATTTTGTCATAGCCCTCTTTGCTCCCCGTGGAAGAGGTTGCCTATCTATTAATAAAACCCGCTGTTCTACTCTGCATCTGAGTCCTCTTTTGAGTCCCGGCCTGACAAAACTCTCTCAAGAATCAATCTGTATCAATTTGGTTTTAACATTCCCACAGAAGAGGAGAAGCAGAGTATTAGTAGTTACTTAGTTTTTTTTTTCTTTTTGTGTTATTGCTGCATGAATGATAATAAATGCCAATATTTAACTTAATCTATAAACTAACAGCCATGGCCTTGTCTCCTCTTGTCTGTGCTGCTCACTCCCGCATTACGTAGCGCACATGAAAATAAACGAGCATTGTGAGAAGGTGATCACCCCCCCCCTACTCACCGGCTCAGTAGGGCGGGGTCACAGTCTTCCATGTTGCTCTGGAGTCAGAGACTGGACTTTTGTACGCACGTACACACACACTCACCACACGCACGGGTTGAATCAATTTACGTTTATTTTCAAATGTATATGTATGAAGTTTGGTGACATGGTAAGGAGCGGGAGGCAGACACCGGGTTCGCATTACAGACAACAGTCAGTTGTTTTCACGCCACCCGTCCGTCTCGGCGTCCACTGCGGTACCCACTGGTTGTCTGTTTTTCCTCCGTTTAAGCCTCTGATTTGTCATACATTCACATACAATCGCGCACAAACATCGGCCTCCCATCATTCTCACTCACCTGCACTCACCTCCCGGTCCGACTCCACTGCTCCTGTGCGGAAGCGCAGGCCGCTGCAGGCGTAGTATTTATTAAGTGTTACACTAGATTTTTTTTAATTAAACCTCAGGCAGAGTCAGGCAGACGCTTAAAAGGGTTACCATTTACATTGACTTTGCCCAACCTGCTGAGAGGTGGATCATAGTGTTGTATTTGTGTGTGAGCATTTGCTGGTTTCCTTTCAAAGTGTGCGACTATTAATAAATCGCCTTTTTTGGCCAAAATGGAACTCTGCTGTCTCCTGTCTCCACTTCGCCTGGTTGCCCTGATCCCTTTTGTTGGGAGGCCATGCCGGTCGCCCACAGGCATTTATCTGCTACCTTCTGTTACATATAGAAACTTTATATACATGCAGGGGTGCCACAGTGATTCCCCTGTACCTATTCAAAGTGCATGCAATCCAATGACTTTACTTTCTCTGAACTATTGGATGCATACCATACCTTTGGGTTTTCCAGCTGGATGGCTTTTACAGGCGTTCAGCATGGCCTGTTTCTTCTGGACCTCTGTGAGTGAGAAACCTTCAGAAGCAAAAAAGGAAGAAACCAAATCCCTTAATTAGCAGAATATAAGGAATCAGTCATTTGTGGGGTGAGAGAACCGATTAAACAGAGGATTAAGATATACTATTGATGGTTTTATAGTGGTATTATCTCTAGTTTGACAGCATCTAGGAATTGGCAAAGGCTAATGTTCTGTGTGCCGTTCCGAGTGCATTTAACCTGATGTAAGAGCATCATGAATATCCCACCTACTCATGACAGTTAACTGCATAAACTCTAGAAAAGAACAATCCCTATAATCTATTTACAATGCCAAAGTCAGATAAAACAGAACAACAGGGTTATGGAGGGAGATGAGGTGGAACCCCTGACATTCTGCTTGAGTATTCTTTGGATCAGTGTTTTAGAAATCCATCCCCTCCGGGCAATCCCACATCTCCTAAAAAAAATAATCACTAAGTGAGCATGTTTAAGTATGCAGATGTAGACAAGGGAGTAGAAAGGCGGATGTAGATCCCATAATTGTTTATAGAACCAGTTTCGGCAGTTTTAGAGGAAGAAGCAGAGTTGAGAAGTTGGAATTACAGTGGCTTGCGAAACTATTTGACTGAACTTTGTGACATTTTGCCACATTTCAGGCTTCAAACATAAAGATATAAAACTGTAATTTCTTGTGAAGAATCAACAACAAGTGGGACACAATCAGGAAGTGGAACACACTTTATTGGATATTTTAAACTTTTTTAACAAATAAAAAATGAAAAATTGGGCGTGCAAAATCATTCAGCCCCTTTACTTTCAGTGCAATAAACTCTGTCCAGAAGTTCAGTGAGGATCTCTGAATGATTCAATGTTGACCTAAATGACTAACGATGATAAATGGAATCCACCTGTGTGTAATCAAGTCTCTGTAAAAATGCACCTGCACTGTGATAGTCTCAGAGGTCTGTTTAAATTGCAGAGAGCATCATGAAGAACATGGAACACACCAGGCAGGTCCAAGATACTGTTGTGGAGAAGTTTAAAGCTGGATTTGGATACAAAAAGATTTCCCAAGCTTTAAACATCCCAAGGAGCAGTGTGCAAGCAATAATATTGAAATGGAAGGAGTATCAGACCACTGTAAATCTACCAAGATCTGGCCGTCCCCCTAAACTTTCAGCTCATACAAGGAGAAGACTGATCAGAGATGCAGCCAAGAGGCCCATGATCACTCTGGATGAACTGCAGAGGTCTACAGCTGAGGTGGGAGAATCTGTCCATAGGACAACAATCAGTTGTATACTGCACAAATCTGGCCTTGATGGAAGAGTGGCAAGACATTATGTTTGGTGTAAAAGCAGCACAGCTCATCACCCTCGATGTGCAAAACTGATAGAGACATACCCCAAGCGACTTGCAGCTGTAATCGCAGCAAAAGGTGGCGCTACAAAGTATTAACTCAATGGGGCTGAATGATTTTGCACGCCCAATTTTTCGTTTTTTATTTATTAAAAAAGTTTAAAATATCCAATAAAGTGTGTTCCACTTCATGATTGTGTCCCACTTGTTCATTCTTCACAAGAAATTACAGTTTAATATCTTTGTTTGAAGCCTGAAATGTGGCAAAAGGTCACAAAGTTCAAGGAGCCAAATAGTTTTGCAAGCCACTGTAAATTCATTTGCATTATATTGAATATCAAAGCTTCGAGAGATGCAAGAATGCCGTGGTTGTTTAATCATCTAACAGGTAATTTAACCAGAAGGCCAAACTATGAAAGTATGTAGTATTCTGACCTGTCTCACGGTCATGCTGGACCTGTCTCCTCTCGTCAGAGAACGCTCTCAGCCAGCGTTGCTTCTGCTCAGGCTTCTTGGCGCACAGGAGGTGGACATCATTGCCGACCAGTGAGCGCAGCTTCAGAGTGTTCTTCACGCTGATGTTGAAGTCCTTCTCCTTGCCGTCGTCCACGTCTATCACCTCCATGTGGTCCATGTCCATCCGTCCCTTGTAGTACAACATATCCCTCCGCAGCAGGTCCTGTAACCATGAAGGTTTCACCAATATTAAACATATGATCGATTTCATGTGCTGACAATTGATTATGTTAATAGAGTGGAAGACGAATTGAATGTTTGATTAAGTTTATATCAAGTGTTCTTTTAATTATTTATTTTCAGTGTACTCTTCATCTAGTTATCACAAATTATGACTAACTGCTAGCTAATGATTATGAAGTGCACAGAATGGGAGACATGAATGGGTCTTTTTTGCCTCGTGTGTTAATTCCATTGTGGCTGCTATTCAAAAGAAATAATGAAAGTCTATTGAGAAATTATTATTATTAATTAAAACCAACAGTTAAGTACAGGTTATTCATCTTTCTCTCGTCCAGTTTTCACTGAAGTGTATGAAATGCTGAAGCACCTTTTTGCAGTACACCATCTGATGATCAAAGAGGAAAAACATTCTCTGTTGACTCTTGGCCTGAGGCTGGGTCAGTTTGGTCAACTCCCCCGAGAAGATAAGATCAGAGCTCCTGCTGAGCACGTCTTCACCCTGCATGAGCGCACACACACACACACACACACACACACACACACACACACACACACACACACACACACACACACACACAGAGCTATTACTTGTCAACCCTGTTGATGACCTGGATGATGATATGAAGTGGAAAACCATTGCCACACCTCCCAGTCCTCTATGGAGCTCTGCCATTGGGCGATCTTGTCAATGTTCTCAAGGCGCCGTTTCCTCTCATTGATGAGTCTGGCCACATTCTTCATTGCATTTAGGGCAGCCTCCACATCTTTGTAGTCCCTGTAGATCAGAGGCATGTAGTTGGTGTCTAAAGTTTAACATTATTTAGCAGTTGTGAGCCATAAAATTATATTATCCCTTTTACTGGTGGACATTGTGATGAGGTGTATTTCTTTGACTCTAATTTCGCTCAAGGGTTAAAGATCTCCCTGCATGTGTCTGTATCACAGCTGCAGATCCATATGTGGTGATTTAACAACGTACTCTGAACTCTGAACTACTCTGAACTCTGAACAATGATGTGGCTCTGGCCACGTTGGAGTTTGTGTGCTTTATAAACCGCTCCCAAACAGAGTGAGGGAGGATTCTCCTCTGACCTCTGCATATCATCTCCCGAGGGTTCTCTCTGCCTGAAGCAGGGGTCTAATTCGACTGGGAAAATCCTCGACTGTCTGCAGCAGTCCTGTTGTGATGCTTAATTTTCAATAAATTCCTTGAAAATGCATCAGCAGTGTTTCTGAAGATCTTCACTCTTGACTCGGGTAGATTATTCAACAGTGACTTACTAGATCTATTAAATAGGAGAAGCTTAGTTGCTCTTGAACTGAAGCAGGTAGATGGAATCCAGACAAAATTGCTTTTGTTATATACACCTACATTTTACTTGCTGTGACATGTCAAAGTGTCAACTATACTTATACACTATAAAAGTACATTTAACAATGCAAAAGACACCTTTAGTGCAGTAACACACCAGTGTTTTTGAAAGTAGCCTAATAATCTAAACTTGACTTCACCATCAAAATCTAAGATATTTTCCTTAATGCTTCTACATAAACATGTGAATGTTATAAATGTGAGACACATTTTGAAGTTAAAAAAACTGAAATTAAACCAACATCTTCTTTTCCCAAGTCAACAATAATAAAAGTGTTTTCAAATTATGATTCATGACTTCATTGAAGTACTCTTATTTAAGTACCTATGTAATAACCATAATTTAGCTATAGCTGAGTTATTATGACACACAGTAGTTGCAAAATATATATTTATAGACGGCAAAACATGTATTAAATCTGGAAGCATGAACAATGTTTTACAGTTTATATTTACAGATTTATATTTGGCCTCCGTTTATGTACATTTCACTAATGATATTAAGTCAAATTACATAAAAAATCAGTTTCCTGAGTGTTTTGTTAATTAAATAATAAGAAAATATATATAAAAATATAAAATAATTAAAAAAAAAAAAAAACTTTTAGGGTGCAGGCCTAGATTCATTCTTATGTCTTCTTTCAAAATAATGCTTTTTTTTCTTTTTAATTGTGCCAAAGTCAACAAATATTGCACACAAGCCATGTTTGCTTTAATGGGCATGACAAAAATGGCTTTGTAGCACCCCCTAAAATTAAAAAAAAAAAAATTGGGTCCCTTGCCCCAGATTCATACACACATGAAACAAAACTCGTTACACTGCAACATGCATCAAAAAGTCTCCCTGGACTTTAACACCATTTTAAATCTCAAATCAGATTCAGTTAGACTTATTTGAAGTCACTCTGGTCACTCTGAATCATTTTAAGACATCTGAAATGAAAACTTATCAAAATACTTCCCTACATTTTTTTTCAATTGTCGTGAAAATCATCTTGACTCACCATGTAACAGGAACTATGACTTCAGCAAACTTTGTCTAAACTGCACCAAATGTATTACACTTTATAACTAACATATCATATTGATACAGAATGATACCACCCCCTAATGGTTACGTAAGGTTAGTGTAATGTGGTAAACATTACATGGATTTACATGGAATTTACATGCTGTAGTCGACACTGATACACACCAATTACAAACAAACAATTTTGTTGTTCTCCAATGCTGCACATTGAACAAAGTTGTTGATATGTAACTTGTTTATACAAAGCCTGATGACAGTCCAGTCTTCAATGCATTGACCCTCTGATCGCATCTTACTCTGATTGCCTTATGCAGTGAGAAGGCCTGTTCACTGCTGCTTACTGCTTTATTTAGATAATGTAATATAAAAACATGGATTGCATTACAAAAATTGTAATCAGGTTATACTCTGTTTTACAAAATCTAGAATTTCAAACTCCAATGTATAGCTGTCAACCACATTCATCCATGCTGACCACATACAGCTGGTTATTTCTACATCTCTATCTCTAGGTATACCAACTTCACCATGAGCAGCATGAAGAGATTTCGGTTACCTGTGCTGTGGGTTGGTATACTTGAGCAGCTCGGCCAGCTGCAGAGGGTATTTGCAGATCTTCTGAACCGGGGTAAGCAGGAAACCATCCAAAGAAATGTCAATCATCTTCTGGAGAAGTCGGCACGCCTCGAAAAAGAACACGTACTTGTTGACCTTCATGAGCTTGGAGAGTTGGACGCAGGCGTTGGGATGATTGTTGCAATACTCAGAATAGATCTGGAAATCTGTTTGCTATATGTCAAAACCAGATGTACAAAAGATAACAGCTGTTAGGCACAATACAATGTTTCCTATAGATTGTTTAATGAGTCAATGTATGAAGCTTTGTATTACATACTTCTCATATCTACAATAAAAACCCCAAAATCAAATAATTTTGTATTTTAACATTTCTGACAAACTTTTTAGACTTGGCTTACATGTTCAACGAAGCAGCATCCGATCTCACTAAGGTGTGGCTGCTCCTTGTGGAACTTTTTCTCTAGGCCTTTTAGGAACTTCCTTTGAAAACGGTAAATGTCCTCAATGTTGCCAAAGATGGTACGAAGCTGCTCCTCAGTGAACATATCTGTCCTCTTGCGGCACTGTTTGATGTAACCCTGGGGGAAAAACAGATTGGGTCATAAAACAGCTAAACACTTCCTTGTTTATTTATAGTTTTCTTGTAGGAAATAGCAAAAGCATAATATAATGTGACAAATGAGTAGACAGCGGATATGGGGAGCACATACATGAAATCCTATATTCTATATGTCCATTACTACAGCATTCTTGTGGTGTCTTGTGTAGTCTCTAATTCCGGGGATTTTTAGTTGACAATATATGGGGAGATGGTGATGAAATAGAACAACAGAATGTTCTGTAGTTATACAAGTTTGTTAATCCAAACTACCAGACCTCGCAGATGTCTTTCAGATGCTTGATGTAGTCTCTCTCTGTGCTCATAATCTCATTGATAACATTGGTCCTCATCTGCTCCTTGCAGGGTAAACCAGGTCCCAAGAGCAAGCCCAGGGCTGACCGATCCTCCACCCCAGACTGTGGCTCTTCAAGGTGGGCTAGATACTCTTCCATGGGCTCATCCTGGTTCACACGCAACTGACAAGGAGACACAAAAAATTCACTGTCTGACATAGTTTCACCCTGACTTTCAGCAGCAGGAAATTCTAATAAACATTAAAGGTAGTCTGTTTTTTGTAAGAACCTTTAGGAGAAGAGCTGGGCCAGTGATTTATTAGGATAAAGACATTTAAGAAGCATTTTAAGAAGCCTAAATTCTCCAGTGCTGATGTATGGCTGTAGACTGTGTGTGCCAGCAGCCTAGACAGTGTTTGTCTCACCCGTACGAAGCTGGCTGGGAACCAGCCCTCGCTGTCCATGATGCGACCCCACCACCATTCCTTGTTGGAGGCATCCACTACCTCAATGACATCACCAGCTTTGAAGCCCAGCTCCTGGTCATCCATGGTGACGTGGTCCCAGAGGGCCTCAGCGTACACAACACTGCCATCACTGATTAGCTGCAGAGGAAGTGCCACAGGAGGGCCAGACGTCAGATTATTAGGTCAGATTACCTGTGTTTCTTTACCATTTTTGTAATTTTGTATATGTTGTATTTAATGTGTGGGAGGACATTTAAGTTAATAAGGGATGGTCTCCATCTGTACAAAGAGACATTTTACATCAGTTGCATCACGTTTAATCGGTTCATGGCTTACTTCATGCTAGATAAAGTCTAAAAATTATATACAAATTGTCCCAGGCATGAAACACAAAAAAGGCAAATGCACCTTGAGGGATTTAGAAACGTAGACATTTTTTCACTCAAAACTATTTTTGTGAACCTGTTACGTGGGTTGGTAACACTCACTGCCTGTAGAGTTAAAATTAGCAAGCTACAAGAGCAATGTAGAGGAAACACTGAAAAAGATATAAAATAGAACCTTAGAAACATCTAACACAATGATGGCAATGATATTAATCCAGAGACCAGTGCCTTATGTTTATTTTTATGTTTTATATGCAGATTCAGTTTCAAAAAGGGCTGGTGATCAAGGATAAACATGTCTTGTGGACAGTTTTGGGACAGTGAAGGTCCATTTTAACATTGTATATTTAAAGGCAGAGCCCACAATTCAGGACACATGTGCTAGCTGCTTCGACCTGCTAAAAAGCAGCCAGTGGTGAGCACTGATAGATTACTGTTGAAATCGGCGGTACAGCATGAGACATCGATGAGGGACCAAGGTGGAAGCAGACCAAGATGAACATACAGATAATGTAGCAGGAATAGGAAGCATGAGAGACAGAGGAGGTAGAAAGACATGTAGAAGATGGACCTGGTGTTATTGATGAAGGTATTGCAGTGGTCATATTTCACACTGCCGTAAACACTTCACACAATTGCACTGCGTCAACATGGCCCCAGCCCTTCAGAGACAATCCATTATGCTATTCAGTATTTCAGTCCTGTAGACGACCACCAGCCCAGCATCGCTCCTCTCTGCTCAAGACTGCTCCTTTCCCCCCCATCTCCCCAATGTTGTTAGACATAGCCATTTTTTTTCTCGTTCTATGATATAGCTCCTAGCTCCACTGATCCATCATGGCGGTTAGGAAAGCAGACAATGTGCCTGTTGCTAAGCAACATACACACACCATCTTGGTTCTCTTTCTTTCGGATTGTTCTTTGACTACATAACGCCACCATATCCTTTTATTAAATGTGGCCATTGTGAACAACTACACATGTCTTCATGTAAAAGTCTCATGATAATTGAGCTTGTCTTAACAGCGGTGGTGAAATTTCTCTTTTGGAAGCATGCACATATGCACATATGTGACAGCTGGGACATATGTGACAGCTGGGAAGGACATAAAAAAGATCTGGTCCTGTGGGCATTGAACAATTGGTTTAATTTACATCATGTGAAGTCAACTGATATATTAAATTGATAATATATTAATTAAAATGAAATAATTGAATAATGAAGAGAACGTAAGACAAGTTTTACCGATGTAATCATAGTAATGCACACAGTTCTGTATTGGAGACATATTTTATAGAGAGAGCCTTTTTCTTTGATAAGTGGACCTATAGAAGTAAAAAAATAGAAGCCACAATTCATTAACATCAGAAACACAGCTATGTGAATTCATCAACTCTTTCTAATCAAAAGAAAGGTTGACTTGGTGCACAGATTATATTAAAGGGGCCCTATTTTTTACATATTTCCAGTATAATGTTTAAAATTTTGTGACTACAGTAAAGACCAAATCAACAGCCGGGGCAATCTACTTGAATAACTTAACAGACCAGGCATTTCATTGAGACCAAGCGGCAGTTTGGGAAAGGGGATTGATTGATAGGCAGGTGGTGGTAGTGATAAGGGGTGGTAGAGGCGCAGGGCTAGGGGTGGTAGCAACGCAGGGTGGTAGCAGCACGAGGCTGGGGGGCTGGGGGGTGGTAGAAACATAGGGTGGTAGAGGAGCTCAGTAGCGCTGCAAGGTAGGGGGTGGTAGCTAAATATAAATACTGACACTGAAACACTATTTTTTTTTTATTAGGGTCCCTTTTAGAGATATGGACATCTGATTTGAATGTGACTGCATCCTGTTTTACCTGCAGGCAGAAAGCTGTTGGTCTTCAGGAATACAAATCTTAAGCCTATGGCATATAACAGGTATTTGACTTCAGGAGCCTTGGTTTAGCTAAACTGTCATTACTATTATGGTATGTTAGCAACTATTGTTTCTGAAATTATACCATACCTAAAGTGTTGTCTTTGCATACTTTTTTTGGAACACAAGAAAATGAAGGAAACCAGGCAATCAATCAGAAACGTAAAAATTCTGAGTGACCTTATGTTCTGTATAACATGAATTTCCACAGCACTTACTTTATCTGTCAAGTCATGATTTATTGATCACTCACTTTTTCTTCTTTTTTTCCTTTCTTCTTTTCTACAGATAGTGTTCATTCACTGGTGATTTCCAAATATTCCTACCTCACTACCTTGATGCTTTTTGGAGCACTGGGAATATCTACAAATGTTTAATTAAAAAAAGGGAAGGGAAAGGGAAATACTTGCCAGAAATAAGCCAATGGAAGGCTTTTGTATGTGAAATGTTGAGTTTCAACATTTAAATTTAACAGCGATTGGTTTATTGATATTATAATCGGCAACTAGCATCAGTATCAATAAATTATGTTGGCAACAAACAGCGAAACCATGCAATCACAGAAATGAAGTAGTGGACGAATTTCAAACCCACAAAACAAATACTAAAGATCTGTAAAAATAATCTCTCTCTAGGCTGGAGATAGAACTGTATGTGAAAGAACTTCTTCATTCAAAGTCAATGATCTTGTTTATTTCTATGTGCAGTTAACTATAACGGTAAAAGCCTTTAGCTCTTGTTGAATAATGTATCCTATTAGCTTTGTTTACTTGAAAAACTTTGTTACTGCAGACTAGTGTAGCAACAATAGCTAAGTGCAAAAAAACTTGCTTCTTGGCTATAGATGGCGACAAAAGAATGCTTAGTTAAGCTGGTATTAGATGTGATAGTTAACATATTAACTGATATTACATGCTCTGTTATGTTATATTATATTATAATATTGGAATGATGTTATTACACATGTTCATGAGGAAATGAGTGGGTCATATCAGCACACAAATCCCTCATGTCTATTCAGAAATGCTAAAACTATTTTTGACATCTGGACTTATTTACTATATTCTGGCATTTATCTGAAGCACAGAATTTTATGAAAGACTGACTGGATGGAAGTTTAATGTTTAATTGTACCCTTCTCAGTAAGCTGTACTGTGTTAGGTTTCCCATTCATTCATTTTGTAATTATTTTAAAAAGGCTTGGACATTAGTGTTTCAATTCTAATTGTGAGGTTTCAAAATTAGGTTGTAAGTCATCCAGAAATTGCAGGAGAATATACTGACAGCAAGTTGGATCAGGAACATCCCATGGCACTTGATGGTTAGGTAAAAAGTTACTAAAACCTGTGTGGTATGCTTCTATTATATTGAATAATCTGGCTAGAAGGAAATCGCTACAAACCTAAAACTCAAAGGAACTGTGAAATTATGCTCTCCATGGTTGAGATAGAGGCCAGGAACTTGGGAAATGAGGTTAGATGTCTAAAGTACCGAACTATCCCTTTTAAAATTAAGGAGCTGTGTGTTACATCACACAAAGCTCTCCTTATACAATTCCTCACTTTATGGTATTCATCATGCAGATACTAAAGCTTTGGTCTATATGTTCAGGGTCTGAGAGATACATTATGTCCCCAACACACAATAATGAAATACTTGTTACCTACAACAGTGGCCTCCAACTGCTTACCTACTTACTACAATGTCTACATTCATAGAGATGCTGCTTTTGGTATTTTTGACCCTTTGATATTTTGGTTGCCTTTCAGCAGTCTCATGAGCATTGTTTCCTGTAGCAAGCAGCTTTTTCTCAATAGTAAAGCTTCGATAAAGCAAATGTACACTACCTGCCCAGCAGCAAACAGCAGACACTAATGAAAGAGACTACCCAGTGGACGTAGTACAGTGTGTAACATTTGAAAAAGATGGATATTTTGGATCCCGTGCTCACAGAGTTTACATGTTTTGATCCACACACATGTACCCACATTAGCCCCACCTCATACTGAATGATCTTGCCTATCCTCCTGGTTGTACCTGTATTCTCCAGCAGCCACGTTGGATGCCCATCAATCCCAGCAGCCTGCTCATCCACAGGGCAGTCCGACTCTGCTCCAAATAGTTCTTTGTGTTACTTTTCAAGTCTTTTTGTTCCCTGGAACCCAGTGTTATGTGTGTGTATGTGTGTATGTGCATGTGTGTATATATATGTGTATGTCTGTGTGTTCTACTGGAAGGCCAGCAGGAACATGAGCACCACGTTGATGACGATGAGCAGCATCATGATGAGGAACACCACCACCTTCTGCGTCTCTGGGGGGAGGTTGCAGCGTAGCATGGTGTTGAGGAGTCCCATTCTCTGCCTGCTCCACCTCCCCGAGCCATTGCCACGAGCCATCAGTCCCCTGGCCTCGTCCTCTTCCTCCTCCTCAGTGCCGCCCCTCCCCCGTTTCCTTTCCCTCAACGCCAAGCCTCCACACCACACCGCGTCCCCCAGTCCTCCTCCTTGGCTTTCCCCGTCGCTGTCCTCTAGCACACCCCTCCGCCTCCGCCTCTGCTCAGATCCAGCGGTCACCTCCTCTGCTTCACGTGCCACTTTGCCGATGACCAGTGGTGCCCCGGCCTGCCTGTGGAGGCTGGGTGCCTATATGTGTCAGCGTGTGCGTATGTGTGTGTGTGTGTGTGTGTGTGTGTGTGTGTGTGTGTAAATCTGTGTGTTATGAAGCTATTTGTGTGTTACGTGCTGAGCATCCCTCCTTTACTCCCTTTCTCCTCTTTGAGAAGCAGGCACCTCCCCTCTCTTTCTTCTTTTGTGTCTTCCACCACGTTTAGTTTTTCTTCACCCTTTTGTTCCTCGTCGCTTTCTCCCGGTCAGGATGTGAGGATAAAAGGCAGAGGACAAGATGCTGCATCTCTCCTGTTCATGCTTATGCCTCTCCGTCGTTTCCTTGTCTCTTCTTTTTATTCCTCTGTGTTCTCGATTTCTGGCCCGATCTTCCCCCGCTCTACCCTACATACACTCCGTCATTTTTATCTTGCTTACAAGCCGAGCATTTGCTATCCATCCTGCTCAATTTTCTGCTTTTCTCCTTGCCTACCTTTCCTCTGCGTTATGAGCTTCTGCTAAAATGGTGCTCTGCCTGAAGCCGTGCTGCCTCAGCCATCCATCTAACTACCAGAAGCGCCCTCTTTTTTTTTTTCTCCCTTCTCCCTTTCCTTTTTTGTGTGTGCCCACCCTTGCATAGCCAGCAGCCAATCAGGATGTGGAGTATGTCAGCGTATCCTGGATACCAAAGTGGTTGAGGCAGGGCCATAGCAACCATGAAGAGGAGCAGTGAGAGTGGGGGTGGGGTGCTAGGAGGAGAGGCATGGAAGGAGGGATCTGATGGAGGCCATGCAGAATAATGGACTGATTCCAAAGGAAATGACTAGAGTATATGTGTGCATGCACATGTGCATGGGTGTAAGGTTGGGGTGGTTTAAAAAAGAGGGGGGTAAAACCGTGTCCTACATTTATATGTTCATAACCACCTCGCAATTGAAGAAATTATGATAATATTGGTTATTGTGCTCGTCATAATAACAATAGTTACAAAATATCAAATACTGAAATGATGAGTCGCTGTTTCCCAAAGCTGGAGATGCAAACCTAAAATGTCTTTTTTGGGTCCACAACCCACACTCCACAATCCAATCCAAAGATTATCAGTTTACTATTTTATAAGACTAAAGAAACCAGAAAATAATCAAATTTAGGTAGCTGGAACCAGAGAATTTGGACATTTCCATCATAAAAATGGCCCAAATTGATTAATTGATTATTAAAATAGTTGTCGATTGATGTAATGTTGTCAACTTATTAATTATTTCTAAAATATAAATGTGTGAAATAAAATAGAGCTTAGATTTGAAAATGACACACAGTTTTTTTTCACCAGATTGGATGGAATTACTGAACCTTATGATTGATAATTAAAACTAGCCTTGTCCTGGTTGAGCTGTAGGATGTTTACTGCCATCCAGGATTTGATATCTAAGATACATTTTAAAAGGGCAACAATAGGCTTTATGTCATCAGGAGACATTAATATGTACTGTTGTGTGATAAAGTATTAACGGTAGAGAGAGAACACAGCAACATCGACTTTAAATCATAGCAGTACAACACAATAGCAAACAGGTGCCTACTGCGGGTGGAAAAGTTAGTGTAATGATTAATGAGCAACTAATACAATGAGCTAAAACACCAAAAAAAACATTTTCACAGCAGCTATTATGGAAATGAAATCATTGTGTAAACATGGATGGTCCAATGGTTGGTTGAATTCTATCCTGGTTAACCAGAGTGGGAGTGCTGGTATTGTGCCTGTTGGCTTATTTGAACAGCTTTAGCATTTACATGTTTAAATTAATATAAATTTACAACAAGTTGTTTGCTCACTGTAAATTTAAGGAGCACCAAATAGCTTGTAGTCCCAGAGAGGGTGCAAGATGCATTAAGATGTCAAAATGGGGAAAAGGGTGAACAGTGTAATTTCCTCAAGGGTTAATCTTGTTGCATTTGTTGTGTAAAATGAAAAGAGAATTTTAAGAAGTCAAAGTCAATTTTATTGTCAATTTTTTCACATGTACTTGACGTACAACGGAATCTAAATTGTGTTTCTCACTATCCTATGTGTTTTAGGGTGAGGTTGTTGGATTGACACTTCTGGAAAGTTACATCAACTGCCCAACATATCTGCTGTAATGCTTGCAGTTTGAGCCAATAAATTTTTCATAATTTTTTTTAAATTTACTATACCCACTTATTCCTCACAAGGGTCAGTGGGGTCAGTGGGGTCTGCTGGAGCTTATCCCAGCACATTTGAGGTGAGACGAAGAGGTACACCCCAGACAGGTCGCCAGCCTGTTGTGGGGCATACATACCAAGGTCCCACCCAAGAAGGAGCAAAACAAACAATTCATGGCCTGCAGAGGGCACTACAGGATACTAACAATGCAAATATATTATCTGCATTTAGATGCTTTACTGAGGTGGTGTGCGCTGCTGTAGGATTGAATGCATCCCTCTGTAAATCACACTGTACTGAGCTTGTGCATCAGCATAATCCAGTGCAGGTACTGTATCTATGCCAAGCAAATAACCAAGCAACCTTTGAGTTTGTTGCCACCCCTCTCAGCCAAAAGGCATTGAGAGTTATTTTTTGTGCTCTGCCAAGGCCGAGCTCTGTTTCATTTGATTCCTGAAATGTGATATCTCTTTTTTTAGGTTGGATAGTTAAATGCTTATTTTTGCACCATTTAATTGTCCCATATTATATACTTGCCTGTTTTTTATTAGTCATTTCTTGTTCTCTGCCAAGGCCGAGTTCTGTTTCACTCGCTGCCACTGCATCTGGACCGACACACTATTTCTTAGTTAGGCTTCTTACTTTATGTGGTGTCACTTCAATTCACCTTAGCCCAGTGACAGTGGTGATTTAAGGACAGGCCAGTTCATATCTCATAAAGAATTTTAACAGCTGTCACCAACAATGTTCAACAACAGCCATTGTTCCCCTACAGTGGGAGAGAGGCTAAGAAGAATCTGTGGCATTTAGTCACAACAATGAACCTATTTATTTGGTCTCCAGAGGCACTGACTCTACTAGTTCTGCCTATCTGTTTTAGCAGAGGCTCCAAAATCCTTTTATAAGCTGCATTGTTCTGTTGTCACAGCAACTCTTCCCAACCAGCAATAGGGTGTGTCCCTTTGTGATGGACCAAAAAAACATGTGTATGCAAGTATGTTTATTTGAAACATCAGAAACATCTTTAATGTAAACACAATTGCAGCATAACCATAACCCAAGTGCATTATATGGGGATGAGATGGGGAAATCTCAAATTGCCTACCTCATTGATGGCAAGCTGCTCTCCTCCCCCTCCACCTGGATGTCCAAAGCGGTGTCCAGAACCACGAAACTCCTCATACAGCAAGTCCTCCTCACTGCCCAGCTCCTCCCCAGCCCCTGCCTTCTCCGACGTCCCGTCAGGAACAACCAAAGCTGGGTGAGACATGGTGGGAGGGAGAGGACAGAAGACAGACAAAGACATTTTGATTAACTGACTTGCGTATGATGCATTCAGTGTTTAATCCAGCCAGAAACCTGGTATTAAACATGTCAATATGTTGCATTCTCCACCTAAAGAAGTCATAAATCAAGTTCACAGGTGGAGGCTCAGTGTCAGTCACACTGTTGTTATGATGATTGATGCCTTCCATGTTAAGCTGTGTAAGATATATCCACATATCCTCCTGAGACCCATAAAAACTATTTGTTTAAAATTCAGATTTTTTTATATATTCTAAAGTTTGGGGGTAAAAAGAAATATTCAAAGACTCCTTTATTAAAATTTGACATGTGTACTGTAGTACACATCAGGGCTTTATTGATGTAAAACCAGGAGTTGCAAAGTGGTAAAAAGCCCACAGCCTCCAGTTCTGATATTTTTCTAATACTTAACACTGTTCCCCTATCTCAGAACATAGGGTTAATTTCTGTTCATTTTCAAAATAAAGCTCCATTTTTGACTTATAAATAAAATGAGTAATCAATATTTTAAACTACATTTTCATTTTCTTTTTAAAGACTGCTCATTCTGTGCCTTAATTCAAATGACAAGGAAAATTACATTTAAGATTTAATTTTCATTTCAAAACATTCCCGGGCAAAAAAGTACCAAATTCCAATTTGAAAAGTCAAATTCAATGCCATGATGTGTAGTCAAAGAATTTAGAGAGGAACCCAATGCTGAAGCAAGCTGAAGGAAAGGGGCCAGTGACATTACTTTCCTGTGCTGGCTGGGATTGCCAACTCTTATTGCAGGCAAGTTTAAAAAGTTAAAATCACAGAATAATCATCCATAAAGAAGACAATTGTACTTTGGATTATTTCTTATTAGTTAGATTTATGAGTCAAATAATGCAGCAAGGACTGAAAAATTGATTATTAAGAGATCTGATATAGGGCATTTAAATAGACAAAAAAAAGATCTACCTTTTTCCAATTAGCATTGTTGTTAGAGATGAGTTTAGGTGTCTTTATTTACAATTTTTCTATATTGTAAATATGGTTTAGGCTGCACCTAAACTTGTGATGTTAAAACATAATGCTACCTATGTTTATATTATCTAGGAGTCATACTAGCTTCTTGTGCTATTGCATTTTAACAAATTATCAGGATCAAATATTACATATATATATTATATATTTGGGCATTTGTTGTTAGAGGTCTCAGAGCACCCCAGGGTCTACCACGACCCTACCAATGATTCACATAAATCCTAATGATTCATAACTTTGGAAATCTTCTTCATTGCTGCTTTCATGTACTCATGATAATCCACTATACCACAAAACACACTGTGGACAACAATGACAAGAGGGTACAACACAATACACTTTTTCAGTGTTTGGGCGTTGTCATTCACAGCCATTCCAGATATCCACATAACTATATCCAGTATGTGACAGATATGTATTTACTTAAATATTTGTGAAATGAGAAACATTAAAGATAATAAGGGAACAGATATGAGCTGCCTTATTCCATGATATTATCAGTCTTCCACAGAGCAGGCTTTGTTTCCCATAATCACAAAAAACATCCTCTGAAGTGTCTGAAATCGCACTTTGTGGCTACCTGAGTGACGATCTAAAAATAAACTTGCTGTCACACCTCATCATAGGCGTCACCCTTTGGCTGCCTAGTCGACAGCTATTGCTATGGACGGTGTATCCGTGGTGACAAATCACCGTGGAGACAGGGGGGGGAAGAGATACGACTAGATTAGAGTCCCATGCAGAGTCCCCTGGGAGATATGGAAAAGATGCTCCTGGAAAACAAGACTCAGCTATTAGAGACCGCCCAGTTATGACACGGGGGAGGGGGCAGTGTATTATGTTGGACGCAATTTTTTTTTCCACTTCACTGAGTGAGGACAATGAGCAATCATCAGGAGTTAGCATCTGGCACAGCATATTTAAGACATATACGGCACCATCATTGACGTGCAGCGCTACACAACATTTCCATGCACCATGGACATTGCAAATGCTGCCCTCATGGGGGCAGTGTAGGCTCCCCTGACTGGTGGGGTATGATTCTGTGGATAGAGCTCCAGGTATTGACTGGCCTTTATATACAAGTATCTGTCAGTCTGGCTTACAGTGGCATGAAGGGGTGAGAGGAAGGACAGCGCATGAATTATCTGCTTTATAGCTCTTCAACAGCAGTGATGTCTATCCGATAGATAGATAGATAGATAGATAGATAGATAGATAGATAGATAGATAGATAGATAGATAGATAGATAGATAGATAGATAGATAGATAGATAGATAGATAGATAGATAGATAGATAGATTATACTTTCATTATTTTCTCATCAACAAAAGCAATCAGTAGTGCACTGGTTACTGCTTGATTCTCGCTCATCCGGTAAGACTGTCCTTTAGAAATATGCATGTATGCGGGCGTGTGTGTGTGTGTGTGTGTAATGGGATCACAGAACAGAACACTGATTTAAAAAGGTTTTGTGTGTGTTTGTGTGTAAGCACAGCAAGCTAAAGCTGAGGCAAAGCATGTTAGTGTATGAGTCTGGACTGTAGTATTTAATCATCCTGAGCCTCCGGATGTGGGTTAGCCATAATAGCGGATCACATTTGACGGAATGGAGAACATTCAATACTCACTGACATGAGTGTGTGTGTGTGTGCGGAGTGAGCTGAAGACTTAATGCATGATAGTTGCATTTGCAGCAGTTGTGTGTGTGCTGCTGGCAGCAGTGCAGCACATGTCTACGAGCAGCGCGTGACTGGACAGCCGAGTACGACTGGCTACCCCCAATCACTTGGCCTGCTAACCGGGCCAATAGAGAGTGGGGGAGGGGGACGGATGAATATAATGTCACGAGGGACCTGTTAGACTAAACTCGTTTTGTATTGTTTTATGTTGTGAAATACCTTATTTTGTCTTAATATTTTTTCTGGGTGTTATTCTGGCAGGTCTCAGAATAAAAAAGCCTGACACCAACATGCCCTGACTCTCACTACTAGCGCGTGGATCAAATGTTGGAACCAAACAAACAAACATACAAACAAGTTCCAGTTTACTTGTTTGGAAGAGAAAACAAAAGAACAAAAGGAAATTTAAGACATTATACAAACATTTACAGAGCCGCTCCCTGCTTCGACGCCGACTATAGTGACTGTAAATTACTAGAAATGTCATTTAAATTTTGCAAAGTTTAGCTCATGACTGAATGATGAAACTACAAAAATAAGACCCGGCTAGTAAAACTAATTTGATAATTTTAGAATGCATAATACGTAACATCCTAATGTCCCATATTAAAACACTGTGAAACTTTCTGTGGTTGTTTTCACCACCACCTAAATGAGCAATAGGTTAATTATTATATCTGAATACTTAAAATGTGATATGTTTGATTAACAGTTTAGTAGAAATATCTGTAAAGCGTAACATGTGCGCTCCATTCAACCACAGTGTGAAATCTCCAATTCCTCTATTAAGGAAACAGATTGGAGCCAGGCATCTTGCCAAAGACTCTTTCAAGGTGACAGGCCAGTACCTCAAAACACACACACACACATGCACACACACACATTTCATCTATGTCCATGTGGAGCTTTCTGTAAATTACTCACCTCTTTCCATTATCTGCCTTTAAACATGAGGATCTAAGAGTCAGAAGTAGGAGCTCAGATCTATCTAGACTCATTTCTTCATCCAAAACATCAACCTGCCCTTTGGACCCTATACCACTGGGATTGCTTAAAGTAATTTTTCTGTTTGATTTGCACTTCCTTAATGAAAATGCTCAACATGTCCTTATTATCTGGATATGTACCACAGTCCTTCAGAGTAGCTGTAATTAAACCTCTCTTCAAAAAATCTGTCCTTGACCCAGCTTTAGTAGTCAACTATAGCAACTATAGACCTAGGGTGTATCCAACTTTTCCTTACTCTATAAGAACCCTGGTATATATATATATATATATATATATATATATATATATATATATATATATATATATATATATATATATATATATATATATTTGAAACTTTGCTTGTTAAAAGATTCTCCAGCTAAACTTTTTTTAGTTGTGCTAACATCTTTGCAGCCTGCCTTCTCACACAGTCACTCTGTAAAAACCCTGTTCGACCCTCCCCTTTCTACTGAAACAACCACTCTGTAGTGATTGGACATTAATAGAAGTCAAGGAGCAGGTTAACTACATAACTGTCAGGGTTTTCAAACTTGTACTCAAATGCAGATCTTTTCTCGGCTCCAAATAGTTCTTTTACTTCTTTCATGAACAAACAAAGGTAGGTAGGTTGACATTAAAACAAAAGGTACCAACAAGGTTTCCAAAAAAGGTCAGAAGCAAACAGCAAAAAACCTCAGGAAATCCACAGATCAACCGCAGGTGCAGGAACAGACTAGACACAAACACGGTCAAACATCACCAGAGGGAGAGGAACAGAGGACCGGACTAGATACACACATGATCACACATCAGCAGAGGATCAGCAGAGAATCCGAGAGAGAACAGATGAAGTGGTGGGCCTTAAACAGTAAACAGAACTAGACAACAGGTGAAGACAATGAACTGATTGACTGTGACGAGACAAAAAAAAACACTCCTGCAGCTCTCTCAAAAGTCCTGTAGGTGTACTAAGTCCACGCTAGACTAGGCACACACAGGCTTAGACTCGGACACAGGCTCAGACTCGGCACAGGCTCAGACTCGGACACAGGGTCTGGTTCAGGCTCAGGCTCGAGGTCCAGGCAGGTACAGGAGCTGGGGAAGGCGGCTGTATCGGAGCTGCAGCCTGCTGAGCTGGCACTGAAGGTGTTGTAGACCATGGCTGTGACCAGTGTGACAACAGTATTGGCCACAGTGGAGCTTTGGGAAATCAGAGCTGTTGCTTAGACAAGGGTCTGCGCTTTTCCCAGGGATGGGGCTGTGATCTGGGTGGACGCCACCATGACAGGAACGGGGACAGGAGCAAGAGCAGGGACCTGGGACTGGGCTATGACAACAGGTAGTGGAGCTACAGTGTTTGAGATGGACCTGGGGTGAGGGTGTAGACTTGGGCAGGAACTTGGACAGGGACCTGGGTGGAGACCAGAGTGGGGATTTTAGCAGGAACCTGGGTAGGACAGGGATCTGAGCAGGGGTCTGGGTTGGGGCCACAGCTTCCTTCATCATTGGGGCAGGAGCTTGGGCAGGGACCTGAGATGGGAACCAGGTTGGGATCTGGGCTGGGATCCGCTGGGGACCTGGGTTGACCTCATCCTGCCAGTTGAGGGGGGGACATCAGCTAGACTGGAGAATGCAGTCTGGGCCGCAAACCATGGGTTGGAGGCAGGGATCGGGTCCAGCTTGGTGGACTCTATGGACCGGGCCGCAAACCATGGGGTGGAGGCAGGGGTCCGAGTTGGGATCTGGGTCGGAACCCGGGAAGGGGTCCAGGCGGTGAGCCAGGTTGGGGCCAGGGCTCCCTTCATCACTGGGGTATTCAACTCCCATCCATTCGTAGTGGCGAGTGTCTGAAATCAAAGGCATACTCCGACACTGACCTGCATCCCTAGGGCATCTGGAGAAGCTCATAGCTGCCTCATGATCATGGTTGGAGTGGTCAAAGACCCGTCTCATCTTTGATGCAAACTCTGGGAAATCCCAGCCGATCGCGACTGAGCATCCCATATCGCCGTCCCCCACTCTCTAGCACGCCCCAACAGCCGAGTGATCACATAGGCCACCCTCGCCCGATCTATGGGAAAATTACCTGGCTGACGTTCAAAAGTTAAACTACACTTGGAAAGGAATGACTGACAGGTCCCTGGTTCGCAAGAATACTTATTAGGAGAGGGGAGTGTTAGTTTGTGGGCTGGTTTGGCGACTGCGGCAGGTTGGGTGGCTTGCTGGGGCGGAGCCGATGGGGGGTTTTGCCAGGCCAGTCGGAGGTCCTGGATGCTTTCTTGTAGTGCATCCAGCCAGGCCTGCTGCTGGCCAAGCAGCGCTTCCCGGTGCTCCAGGCAGGCTTTGGAGTAGACCCGCTGAGTCCATTTCGAGCTCGAATTCTTCTGTCAGGGTTTTCAAACTTGGACTCAAATGCAGTCTTTTCTCAGCTCCAAATAGTTCTTGACTTTCAAAAACAAACAAATGTAGGTAGGTTGACCTTAAAACAAAAGAAAAATTACTCCTTCAGTTTTCTCAAAAGTCCAGTGGGTGTGCTAAGTCCACGCTAGGGAACTCACAATAACTACATTTTAGGTGGTTAAAGTTACCCTCCATTCCTGTTGAAGTGACATCATATATTGTCACATATTGTAATTATAAAATGAGTTGTTGTTTGTAGTGAAATTTGATGATTGTTATTATCATGTATTATCATGTATTGTTATTATTATGTATGCGGATTAACAAATTCTGCGAATTTGTACATTGTGTTGTGTGTTTTTTTTATTTTTTTAAAGTTTTTTTTATCTTCTTCAACTTTATTTTCTTTTTCTTTATCTGTAACGCTGCAGTAACACACAAATTTCCCCGTTGTGGGATCAATAAAGTTTATCTATTCTATTCTATTCTATCATGGTCTTAATATTTAATAAAGATGAGTTAAATAGCCTACCTCTCATTTCTTTAATTGCTGGTTTGAGTGATGCACTCAGCTGAGACATCATGACATGTCGCAGAAAGAATGATAGCTGATGCTGTGGGGTAGGCAGCAGTGAAAAGAGACTGACTTGCTACTTTGAACAGTTTCAGTGTGTTTTTTAGCGGCTCAACCGTCATCCACTCAAAACTGCTGAGTTCCAGAAGGCACATCTTCGTAAAAATGCCACTGCTTCCTGTTCAGACACAAAACATATTATGTCCTATGTAGTATTCCATCTTTTAATAGTCTCTTCTTTTTTTAACCCGAGGAGCTCCCGCTTTTCTTCCAGCAGGCAGATGTCAGAAGGAGACCTCCCAAAGTGAGCTGTAGTCTGTTTCAGTCTGGAAAGGGCGGTGTCTGCCCTGTACCACAGCCAGGTTCAATATGTGGTCTAAACACTATATTTTACACATCCCTAAATTACATATAACATTAACTTAGTTCAGACCATCATCAGTAGTCACCCTAACAACTACTTCAAACTCATCCAGCTTGCTATTGGTTGATGTTCTCTGCAACATGTGAAGCTGTGAGACTTCAAGCCAGCCTGCCAACTCTCCTGACCTGTACCCCATAGAGAATCTGTGGGATATTGTAAAGAGAAAGTTGAGAGATGCCAGACACAAGACTGTGGGTGAGCTTAAGGTTGCTATTGAAGCATCCTGGGCCTCCATAACTCCTCAGCAGTGCCACAGACTGATTGCCTCCATGCCAAGCTGCATTGAAGCAGTCATTTCTGCAAAAGGATTCTTAACCAAGTATTGAGTGCATAACTGAACATAATTATTTAAAGGTTGACTTTTTTTGCATTTAAAGCAATATCTTTTATTGGTCGGATGAAATATGCAAATTTTTTGAGAGAGGGATATTTTTTTTTTCTTGACTTTTTTGATATAATCATCTATATTAAGACAATAAAAGGTTTGAACTACTTCAGTTGTGTATAATTAATCTAAAATATATGAAAGTCTAATGTTTATCCGTACATTACAGAAAATAACCAACTTTATCACAATATGCTACTTTTTTGAGAAGGACCTGTACAGTGCCACCCGCACATCAGGAAGATAACACAGATGGCACACATCAGGGGAGTCAAACTGGGGTTAAGTATCCTGCCAAAGGACACAACAACATGTAACCCGGAGGAGCCAGGAACTGATCCACCAATCCTCCAACTGGTGGACAACTGCTCTACCTCTGAGCCACAGCCGAGTAAAATCTACCTAAGCTTAGCACCCTAAGCAATAGCACCCTTTTTAAGTACACTAGTACTGAAAATCTGGTTATCTCTGGAGGGAAGTTGCTACGAAGCTCAATACTGGAAGGGATCTGTAAAATTATTCTCTCAGTCCTTCAGATACATGTCAGGGACAGGATACATTGGGCTAGAATAACTACACATTTAAATGTGTGGCGTAAATGTACCTAAACCGTGCAATGATGCCCAACACAATAATGGGAAGTTCTTAAGGGTCACAGCCTTAGGGAAGAGGCTCTACTAAAAATAGAAATTTAGAATCCTAAATGGTGGGTAAATCTCTGCTATACTCATTACTGTATCTGTCTATTGCTATTTTTGCTGTATCTGGGGTTTGGTGCAGGAAATTTCTCAAATATACTTCTGCCTATTAGCTACTTAAGGTCAGTTTATAACTGATGTGGTCTAAACACTATATTAGCAGGGGCAGTTTGCAATGACACCATCAGTGAAACTTCAATGATGTTATTGCACCATTGGCTCAAATTTATTGTTGAAAATCTGCCATCCTGCAGCTGTCAACAGGTATTCTGGAGAGAAATGTGCTGCCTAGTGTCAGAAAGCTTGGTCTCAGTCGCAGGTCATGGGTCTTCCAACAGGACAACGATCCAAAACACACAGCCGAAAACACCCAAGAATGGCTGAGAGAAAAGCGTTGGACTATTCTAAAGTGGCCTTCCATGAACCTGGATCTGAATCCCATTGAACATCTGTGGAAGGAATGCCATTTAGAGAAGACACCCATCAAACCTGAGACAACTGGAGCAGTTTGCTCATGAGGAGTGGGCCAAAATACCTGTTGACAGCTGCAAAACACTCATTGACAAATACAGAAATCGTTTAATTGCAGTGATTTCCTCAAAAGGTTGTGCAACAAAATATTGAGTTATGGGTACCATCATTTTTGTCCAGCCCTATTTCACTAGTTAGTTTTTTTAAATAATTATGTTATTCAATAATTCAAAAGTAAAGCTGATTTTGATTATTTAATTTTCAATAATTTTTTTATTTATTGTTACTTTTGTAAGTTTCATGTGATTTCAGTGAGAATTGTGGGTTTTTCCTTCTTTAACTGAGGGTACCAACAATTTTGTCCACGTGTGTAAAACATTCTCGAGACTTTTACAGTAGCAGAGTCACAAGAGCCAGTGGCCGAACAGGGTACAATCATTTTTAAGCAGCATGGCCGGAATAAAGTGCAAGAGTCCATGGCTGTCATTGTCATTGATAAATGCCCACCCTGCAGTGATATATCTATATATTTTTTCATACTGCAGTTTTTTTGGTTTCTTTAATGTAGCTGTCCAGGTGGCCAAATCACTCATTTGTGCTGTTGGACTGTGGTTTAAGTTTCTAGGTCAAGAGGTTTCTTTTCTTGGCTGTATTTCAAATGACCATGTAAGTGTGATGTCACTAAAACTAGAATATATAGGGGTGTGACAGTTAAATGATGACTGTTTTAAGATGTCACTTTTATCAATGCACTCATTCTCATTCTTACGCTGTGACTGACAAAATATGCATGTATAATGAAAACAGGTTAACCTTGTCCTATGATAATTTCTGCCCCCCGGTCAGCATTGGTTTGTAAGCTGGATTGTAAAATGATGGTCATTTTGTGGGAATGTATTTTTAAGAAATAGTGTTAAACAAGTCCTCAATCACAGAGCAGAGAATCAATAAGGGTCATCAACACAGCCACTAGTATTTCTATTTATATTGATCCAAAACTAGTTACTAGAAGTTCAGCCACATACACACAGACACCACAAAAGCATAATGGTTTCACTGTTAAGCAACACTGGAATACAAGATCACACATATTTGGGTTTGGTCTCTGTGTAGGCATACTGTGACGTTCTTTTTTGTTTTTTTCTAATAGCTGCATCTCTGTTGCTATATGGTGCCTGGTAGAATGAATCCCAGTGGTGCTTATTGTAATTCAAGGCAGACTTTTTATGAATTGTGTTCGGAAGGCCTGAGGCGGGATAACAGAGGAAACTGTTAGCAGAGAAAACACACTGTAGTGTAGACAGGTGTGAAGATGCTACTGAGAACACATATTCATCATGAGGTCTCTATGTTAAACCTTATTATTGTAACCACTTAAACAGAAAAGAATGGAACATAGTGACATAGTCACACAAACACATGTTGTACATGTTTTGTAGAATAGTAAGTGGCAATCAGTAGTGCTACTGGCAATACAAACAAAGAGAAAAGGAAGTCATAATTTGGTGGGGGGGATACACAAGTGTCTTGTGTACTTTTAGGACAATACAGACATCACCAGCTTACACTGAGCACAGCCTGAAGGGTTATTGGGTGTGAGAGTAAGCGACCGGGTGACACTGACCTATAAAGAACAATAATATTCAACTTTAGGGGCGCTGTGCCTGGTGCAAATAGAGAGTGCATGGCACAAGGATTATGTCTTGGGTTCCCAAATCATTCATAGGTGTTGTTTGATTGTACCATTACTCCATCAATCAGTGTTCATTTTGTTTTTCATTTTCATCTTTTTATTTGATAGTGCAGTAGAGACAGACAAGGAGACGGAGGCAGAGAGGGGGGCTTTCTGATGCAGGATTTCCACTGGGACTGCCTGTAGTGAGGAATGTAGCATTTTTATATGGGGTGCCCACTCTACACATTGCACCACTCGCCAGGCCAATCATTTCCTTGTTTTCCGCCTTCTTCAATTTGAGTGTAACAGAAAAAAAAATAGTATGATGTTATAACAGTTTCCTATTTGATGGCAAGGGGTCAAAAATGTGCCAATACGGCTGTGCAGGGCATATATTCAGGGCAGGTTACTTATGATGCAGGAGAAATCTTGTGCAGATAAAACAGAAATCAGAAAATGCATTAAAAGTGCAATGACGATGACTTACTGTTGCCAGAAGGCAGCACTCTTACTTGGCATCAAGATGACCTGCACAGGTGTTTCGGGGTGGGACTGACGTCATACACCATCAATTTCATCTGGGTTCAGATGTTCCTTTCTTAGAGAACTCACAACTTACTTTTTTTTATGGTGAAACACAAGAATTTGTGGCCTCACCAAGGCCACGCCCTGGAAACTTTACTTGAAACTATATTGTGAAAAATATAGAAGAAATAAAGCCTTAGAAAAACAATAGGGCCTTTGCTGGTCTGTGGCTGCTCAGCTCTATTTTTTCTCTAATTTAAATCAGCCCATATACAGGAGGAAGATGTAGTAGGTGATATTTCTGTATCACCGTTGTATCAGCAGTACATTCAAATAATTTTCACATAACTTCATAAATTCAATATTCCATATCATCATAATATAATAACACAGAACAATATAATAACTTGTACACGTAATCTGATCTGATGAGATCTTTGCTCCACTCTAAATAGCACACCACCATACTCACCTCAGCCAATCTTAATGCATTAAGTCAACCTGCCTTCAAAATATCACTATATATTAATATATCACTATATTTAACTATTATAAACTCAACACAGATACACTAAACATTACCACAAATAAGAAGTAAATAGAGATTCAAAATATTGTTGTCCTTTCAAAATCACTTCCTCTTTCAGTAAATTGTAGTATATTTAGAGTCTTCTGTTAATATATTTATTTTAGTTTATAGTGTCATGGCATTTCCTTGATTCTAACATAGGAATCGAGACAAACTCCTGATTCCCTGTGGCATGCTTTCATGAACTCTAAAAGGATAAAGGTCAGATTGTGATTAAAGAATGGAAAATGATAGATGACAGTGTAGAAAGTTTCGCTGGGAGGGGTGACAATAAAATATGAAAATACAATCTGGGCGGGCGGTAGTCTGATGGATTTTCTGCCACTCACAAACAGTGTGACAAATGCAGGTGGTGGGAAAGCATTTGTGTCAGCATTTTCTGCCTCATTACCGTTTCCATCTACTGTATCTGTGGTGGACTAGCAAAAAACTCAAAAACAAACACCAGACAAAAAACACGATTAATAGCAGTCCATAGGCTCAAAAGTAACCAGTAGGTTTATGAGGATAGATCCGAAGCTGTTCTTGAGTGATTAATTATAACAGTGCATATTTATCTCCAGTATTGTACCTTTAACTTCAATATTGTTTCTTTTGTGAATTGCTATTGTAATTAACAATCCGATAACAATGTTTATGCCTGGCTGTATCACGGGTATCTGTATAGTGACTCTCCTCTACTTCACAGATTTGTTTCTGTTGCACTATTTATGAGAAGCATACAGTGGGGAAAATATTTGCTATTTTGCTATTTCTCCCACTTAGAAATCATGGAGGGGTCTGAAATTTTCATTGTAGGTGCATGTCCACTGTGAGAGAGATAAACTAAAAAGAAAAATCCAGAAATCACAATGCATGATTTTGTAACGATTTATTTGTGTGATAAAGAGGCAAATAAGTATTTGAACACATGTGTTTCATCTAGAATTCTGACCCTGAAGGACCTGTTAGTCCGCCCATTAGAAGTCCACCTGCACTCCATGTATCATCCTTAATCAGATGCACCTGTTTGAAGTTGTTAGCTGCATAGAGACACCTGTCCACCCCATACAATCAGCAAGACTTTAACTTGTAACATGGCGAAGACCAAAGAGCTGTCCAACGACACAAGAGAGAAAATTGTACACCTCCACAAGGCTGGAAAGGGCTACGGAGCAGTTGCCAAGCAGCTTGGTGAAAAAAGGTCCACTGTTGGAGCAATCCTTACAAAATGGAAGAAGCTAAACATGACAGTCAATCTCAATCGGAGTGGAGCCCCATGCAAGATATCACCTCGTGGTGTCTCAATGATTCTAAGAAAGGTGAGGAATCAGCCCAGAACTACAAGACAGGAGTTGGTCAATGACCTGAAAAGAACTGGGACCAACGTTTCCAAGGTTACTGTAGGTAATACACTAAGACGTCATGATTTGAAATCATGCATGGCACGAAAGGTTCCCCTGCTTAAAACAGCACATGTCAAGGCCCGTCTTAAGTTTGCATATGACCATTTGGATGATACAGAGGAGTCATGGGAGAAAGTTTTGTGGTCAGATGAGACCAAAATAGAACTTTTTGGTCATAATTCCACTAAGCTTGTTTGGAGGAAGAATAATGAAGAGTACAATCCGAAGAACACCATCCCTACTGTGAAGCATGGGGGTGGTAGCATCATGCTTTGGGGGTGTTTTTGTGCACATGGGACAGGACGAGTGCACTGCATCAAAGAGAGGATGACTGGGGCCGTGTATTGTGAGATTTTGGGGAACAACCTCCTTCCCTCAGTCAGAGCATTGAAGATGGGTCATGGCTGGGTCTTCCAAGACGACAACAACCCAAAGCACACAGCCAGGAAAACCAAGGACTGGCTCCGTAAGAAGCATATCAAGGTTCTAGCATGGCCCAGCCAGTCTCCAGACCTGAACCCAATCGAAAATCTTTGGAGGGAGCTCAAACTCCGTGTTTCTCAGCGACAGCCCAGAAACCTGATTGATCTAGAGAAGATCTGTGTGGAGGAGTGGGCCAGGATCCCTCCTGCAGTATGTGCAAACCTGGTGAAAAACTACAGGAAACGTTTGATCTCTGTATTAGCAAACAAAGGCTACTGTACCAAATTAACATTTATTTTCTCAGGTGTTCAAATACTTATTTGCCGCTATATCACACAAATAAATCTTTAAAAAATCATGCATTGTGATTTCTGGATTTTTCTTTTTAGTTTATCTCTCTCACAGTGGACATGCACCTACAATGAAAATTTCAGACCCCTCCATGATTTCTAAGTGGGAGAAATAGCAAAATAGCAGCGTGTTCAAATACTTATTTTCCCCACTGTATATACATTGTGCTTGACTTCAGATGTTACTATTTCAAGGTCAAAAAATCAGTTTTCTGTTCTATTTCCAATTTCCAGTCTTGGAAAGCAGGAGTCCATTGTGTGTGTGTACACATTACAAAGGAGTGGGTGAGATGGATAGAATCCTCTATCACAGTAGATAGCATTTCGAATTGTTTTGAATTTGATGGTTTATTATATTTCCTGGAAAACAACTCTTCTATTAATAGGGATCAATTAGCAAATGGTGATTGCTGTTTCTGGCACAATGAAATAGTTATCACATATAAATACAAAATCGTGAAAAATTTAATGTTACCATAAATCTGTACTGCTTACTGATTTACAACATTGTTGAAGCCTCAGTAGAAACAAAATCAAAGGACTCATTTTTATCATATCTTGCCTTATACAATCATATAGCCCAACTCTATTTACAATAAGCAATTTGCCAACACTGTTGGCCCCCTACTTAGTGTAATGTCACTTGCATTATGTTAGTAGTTCAAGGTATAAGAGCCTTAACCATGCCCTTAAACAGAAACTCCAAGTAACACTAAATAAACTAACTAGAGTAGTACATGGAGATAGGATTCAGAAGCCATATGGGCCGGTCAATGATATCTAGGACCATATTCAACTTAATGTGTTATCCCCAGTTATTTTGACAATTATTTTAAAAAGGTAGATCAAAGACTCTACATAGATTGTTTCATATATGTTTGTGGCACTACTGTGGTCCTACCAGACTATTTTACTCCATTTATTCTGAGTCTGGCTACTATCCATTAAAAGTGTTATCTCACTTGAAGGCTGGTGTTGTGTTGTAAACATACAGTATGTCATCTATGTGTGCCAAAAATCATAATAAATGGCCAGGAAAAAAAAACTTACCAAAGGTTGCCCTTGCTCCAGCTTTAACTTCTGGATACAATATATACTATTCTACAATAGATCAAATGACTCCTGTCTTTCTCCATTCACAATTACTAAACTACCACCACAGACAGACTACAACCTAGGTGGACTACTGAAAGAAAATGACAATTGAGCCGAAGTATGTAGGAAGGTAGAGCCAGGCTAGAAGTGTATGTAGCCCATTCTGAAATCTAATGTTTGAAATATCTCTGTATTTGTCTGTAGTGGTCCCAGCTATTGTTAAAATTAAAGATAATGATTGCTATCACATATTTTATCATTCTGAGTTGCTGTTCCATTCATTAAGAACTATGAAAAAATAGTTTCAAAAGAGCCCTCTCCTCATCTGTCTCATACCTAAGAATACCCATGTTTCATTGCATGTGAATTCACTTTCGCTGTGAAATTCATTCTGGACACCAAGGACCCAATTTTTCCCTCATCTTAGGAGCCAATCACAGAGGGAATAAGGCTGCAGCAAGACAGTGATGAAACACAGAAGTGTCTTTGTTGATAACTGTGAAGCCAATATGGCGTCTGATGGTAATTTGCCTATTTTCAGTTACTTAGAAAGTCTTCTAAGTAACTGAAAATAGAAGTTTTGAAAAATTAGCAATTTTTAGCAGTAATCATTCTAATCTTAATTAGGTATATCTGTATATCAGTGGTACATTTGATTTAGGTACAGTTAGCTTTAAGCTACATGTAGATGCGTTTGAATGACATGTGCTGTGCCCATTAAATGGCTCTGGGCTTTTATAAACCACACCTCCAATATAACCACATGAATTGATGGTTCCCATACTGGATATCAATATACACTGATATTAGGTCTGATAGCCAGACTATCAGTCTGCCACATTAGTCCTTGATTCCTCAATGTTTGTTTTGCTGCTAGCTATTCTACATTTTTTCAACCCACAATACAGTGTGTTTTGTTTTGCCTATTACATTATCATTAGTAAACTATATTCATTTCATTTTATAAATTCCAAGTGCTTCTAACCTAAAGTAAATCATGGCATGGTTAACTTGGAACTGGACTTAGTTTTAGCTTTTCAGGTGGACCACGGTCCAGTTGTTTGGTCTGGTGGAGGTTTCACACCTGTAACTTTGGTTCAGATTAAACTGAAAAATTCAGTTCTTGTCAGACTGACAGGATGCATGAACTGATGCTCCTCAACATGAAAAACACAGATTTGGCAGATCTGCCACTCTGTGCTTCATAGAAACCTGACTTGGGAAGCATTTCTTGAACAGTTCACTAAATCTTTCAGGATTCCACTTGATACAGGCAAACAGCACAGAGCTGTTTGGAAAAACAAGGGGCAGAAGAATCTGCTTTAATGAAAATGAAGAAGAGGGTACAGATGTCACAGTACTGAAGAAATGTGCATCCCCCATTTAATAACTTTTTATAAACTGTTAACATTTTCATTCCCTATAGGCATACTCCAAGTTCATTCTAGTGGGAGTCTACATTCATACCCAGGCTTGTCTTAGTGAGGCCTTACAGCAGCTAGCTGAAAAGATAGGGAACGTGGAGCAACAACGTCCACACTCCCTGCTTATCATAGTGGGGGGCTTCAACTAAGCAAACCTCAGCCAATACCTGCCAAATTAGACACAGCACATCATGTGACCTACAGACAAATACATCCTGGATGACTACTACACAGATTTAAAGCATGCCTATCACTCTGTTCCCTAGGCGGCACTGGGCTCTCTGATCACTGTCTAGTTCATTTCATCTGACATACAGGTAAGAACTGAAAATCTGCCAAACCTGTGGTAAACACTTTGAAGGAAAAAGGACCATGGAGGCAAAGCTAGAATTACAGGCCTGCTTTGATTGCACTGATTGTGTTTTTGATGCTACAACCACCAGCATGTATAAGCTGGCGGACACTGTGACACCCTACATCAGTTTCTGTGAGAATATGTGTGTGCCAACAAAAATCTTCCACCATCAACAACAAACACTGACTCAGACAGTTTTGTCAGGCCAAGGCTCCACAGTTGTAGAGACTAAATCCTGTACAACCAGGCCAGAAACACACTGACTAAGGAGATACACTGAGAAGCTGAAAAACAACTTTTCAGCTAGGTAGCCTGTGTCAGTTTGGAGGAACCTAAAGACCATTACTGACTACAGGAGAACACCCCCCCACAGACAAACTGCAGGGAACCCTCAACTAACCCTTAACAATCAGGAAGGCACCAGAACTCGACAGCGTGTCTCCCTCCTGACTGAAAGTCTGTGCTGACCATTTGAACCCTATCTTCACTCAAATCTTCAACAGGTCTCAAAAACTGTGTGAAGTCCCCTCCTGATTTAAACAAGCATCATCCAAATCCCCAAGAAAACCTCCCATTACTAGACTAAATAAGTACAGGCCCATCACCTTGGCATCTTGGTCATAAAATCCTTTGAAAGACTGGTGTTGGCCCACTGCTGGACACTCTGCAGTTTGCCTATGGGGCAAACAGGTCAGTGGATGATAGAGTTAACATAGGACTGCACTACATCCTGCAAAACCTTGATGCAGCAGGGACTTACACAAGGATCCAGAGTGGGGATTGCAGTTTGATAAGTTTCATAATTCCAGAAATCCTCCACTACAAACTCTCCCAGCTCACTATGCCAGACCCCACCTATCAGTGGATCTCAAACTTCCAGATTGATAGGAGACAGCACATGAGTTTGAGGGGGCATTACATCCAGAATATGGAAAGTCAGCAGCTTTAGAGCCCTCCAGGGCTGTGCGCATATCCCACTGCTCTTCTTCCTCTACACTAATGACTGCACCCTTAGGAGAACTAAATAGTAAACTCTTGTAGTGTTCAGATGAAACAACTGTCATTGGCCTCATCCAGGAGGGTGACGAGACTGCCTACAGATGGAAACATCCTGGTGCAGTCAAAACAACCTGGAGCATAATACATTCAAAACTGTAGAATTGATAGTTGACTTCAGAAGGAGCCCTTCAATACTGTCTCTCTATCCTGAACAACATAGTGTCTGCATCAGAAACTTTCAGGTTCTTGGGTGCCATGATCTCCCAGGACCTAAAGAGGGAGTCCAACATCAACACCATTAGGAAGAAGGTCCAGCATGATGTACCTTCTGCCCCAACTCAGGAAGTTCAGCCTGCCTCAGAAGCTGCTGATCTAGTTTTACATGGCCATTATCCATCTGTTCTCTGCACATTCATCACTGTGTGGTTTGGATCATCTACCAAACAGGACAAAAACAAACTACAACAAAAGTAACGACAGGAGAAATCATTGGTGTCAGCCAAAAATAATATTTAAATACATATTTTGTACGTAACCTATTCTGTACATAAGACAATTTCTGGCTATAAGCCATATAACATTACATTTTACTTTTTATCACTGCTATTGTCTTGTATTGTAAATGTAAATTTGTTAATATTATCATATATATAAGTCACCAGCCTCCTGAGCGTATATTACCCTCATGCACAGTTAGGTTTAATAAATGGCCCATTAAGGACCATGATTGAAATAAGCTCTGGGCTTTATCACGCTTTCTCAGATTTTCTCAGAAATTGTGGATTTACCAATATATTTTTACTTTTTGTCAAATGAATAAAATCAAATCAAAATATACAATAAGAAACACAAAAAATGATTAGTTTAAATATGTAAATAACAATACCCTTTTCTATTTGCTTGCACTGTGCTAAAACTTCATTCATATATGTCAATCATGAAGAGTCCTGAATCTCTCTCATGTCATCTTTACCAGTTCCTCGGCTAATTCATTTCCTTTGCTGGGCAACTAACCAGCTCCTGACCATAAATAGCTGCAGTGAGAGAACCAGCTCCTGGATATTGTAAGCCTTGCCCACATACTGATGGGATTGCTTACTCCACTTCCAGACGTGCTGGCTTCTTTGGCCCTGAAATCTCTCTCCACTCTCCTGTGCACTGAGCCTTTATCGTCTGTCTGTGTCTCTCACTCCTGTCTGACGCATCTTCATAAATACAGTCCTTTTAGCTCACCCTTTCACTCATTTTCGGACCTGTATACCACCTTTAAAAACCTGCTTGGTTTTGATATATATAGTAGAATATCACTGAAAACCACATTATTGCCATGCAGTCCAATAAAAAGCTCTGCAACATTCCTTGTACAATTGTTTCTATTTCATTGTTCACTCAGTTCAACAATGCATGTGCCGACAGATTTCAGGCAACACAAGGAACATACTGGACTTGGGATCATCCTTAACAATATCGTGGCTAATTACACAATTTATTGTGATGCAATTTCATGATTTTGTATATATATTGACACTCATCTAAGCAAAAGGGTTTAAATGAAGATATAAAATGTCATTAGATTACACAGTGGAGACAGCTGTTTGACTAAAGATCAAACTACTTTCCTTCCTAAAAGGGAAGAAAACACTCCCATCAGCCGTTTCCAGAGAAGTTGAAATTGACTGAGCTTCTCACTGTTGACACCTAACAAGTTGTTGTAAACACACTAGTTCATATCAAGTTTAAGTACTAATTATTTTAAATGAAAAGGTGGCCTTTATAATTTTTACAGGGTGCAGGTTTATTCTAATGTAAGCATTCCAACTAAATGAAATAAGGCTGACAAGCAATCATTTCCAAGTGCGTAAGCATGGGTTACATAATGAGTTAGTATCACACAAATATTTACAGAAAATGTTTATCACAAAGACACAAAGAAGTCGTTCACAGTACAGCACAACAAAAACTTACAATAACAGAAAAGTAGGGAAAAAAAATGGAGCAGACAAAAGACAACATTTTTTCATCCCTATATCTGTCTCACTCACAAACATACACACACACACACACGCACACACACACACACACACACACACACACACAATCACAAACAGACCAGCTGTGGCTGGAGCAGCCAGGGCACAGATGTGCACTGGTGGGGAGAAAGCAGTCCCTGGTGTGCTGTGTTATTACTGCCCTTAAAAATAGAAATGGTGGAACAAGTTGTCCTCTGGAAATGAGAAAGATTTCATGTAGACTAAGAAGTATGTTAAAATCATGCTGCATAGTGTACGGAAGGTTTTAATATATTTAGCACATTGGGCATTCAACTTATGTCAAATATACTCTATGTTCACCTCTTCTAATGTTTTTGCTTTCAAGGATTTAGTTTATTGTTATATGGTTCATGGTACCCTTTTGTGCATGGTTACATCTTGTTGTTTTTGGACTGTGGGAGAAAGCTGGAAAACTCACACAGACACCGGGAGAACATGCAATCTCCATGCAGGAAGATCCCAGGCCAAGTACTTGAACTTGCAACCTTCTTCCTGTGAGGCAAAAGCACTACCCACTGCGACACCGTGCTGCCAGCAACATGACCAAACTGGATGGAATTTTTCATGATTTCTTACTGTGATATGGTTGTATAAACATGAGTGGTGTCCACCGTCCACCAAACAATATAAAGAGAACATAAATCTAGCAGGTGATCCAGGTCATAATAGAGGTCAAGGAGAGAGAGGAGAGCGATGAGGAAAACATGATGGTTAAAGGAATAGGGGGGAGGCAGGTTATACGCATAGTGGTTGTTGGCCTTGTCATAAAGACCTCACCTACAGTAATGGGCATCCTATGTTGTGAGTTTACTGTACAAATTTCAGATTTTGTTCAATAATTACACTGCTTCTGTAGTATTTTTAATACTAGTCTTTTTATCAGTATGTATTTGTGATAGTACTTAATATAACATATCTCAGATTTTGCACAAAAATGATTAACGATTGTATGAACAACTACTTAAACTATTAATATTGTGTGTGTGTTTGTGTGTGTTTGTGAGTGAGTGAGTGAATGAGTGAGTGAGTGTAATTATTGATTCAAGTGAGTTATTTGTGTTTGTGTGTGCTTGTACCAGTGTGTGTGTGTGTGTGTGTGTGTGTGTTCTGAATTCAATTGACCCGACAGCAATAGTCATCTAAAATTAAAGGATAACGCCGGTCATTAAAGGATAACGGCGGTCTTGCAAAGATATGGTCAGATTTGCTGACAATAATTTCATTTTGACAATAATTCTCAAAACTCAAAACGATCATCACTTGTAGGCCAGTGTCAAAATATTGATTTGTGCAGTCATATTTTTAAAGAAACCTTGCCTTGGCAGAATTATTGGTTCGAATAACTCATATAAACCAATAATGCTTCCAAGGCAAGGTTTCTTTAAAAGTAAAAAAGCAAATCTGACCATATCTTGCAAGACTGGCGTTATCCTTTTATGATCAGTGTTATCCTTTAATGTTAGATGACTATTGCTGTTGGGTCAATTGAATACAGAACACACACACACACACACACACAAACACACATTCAGTTGAAATGTGTCACATGATGTATACCTATGTACAGTGAAGAAAACAAGTATTTGAACACCCTGCTATTTTGCTATTTCTTCCACTTAGAAATCATGGAGGGGTCTGAAATTGTCATCGTAGGTGCATGTCCACTGTGAGAGAGATAAACTAAAAAGAAAAATCCAGAAATCACAATGCATGATTTTTTAATGATTTATTTGTGTGATATAGCGGCAAATAAGTATTTGAACACCTAAGAAAATGAATGTTAATATTTGGTACAGTAGCCTTTGTTTGCTATTACAGAGGTCAAACGTTTCCTGTAGTTTTTCACCAGGTTTGCACATACTGCAGGAGGGATCCTGGCCCACTCCTCCACACAGATCTTCTCTAGATCAGTCAGGTTTCTGGGCTGTCGCTGAGAAACACAGAGTTTGAGCTCCCTCCAAAGATTTTCGATTGGGTTCAGGTCTGGATACTGGATGGGCCATGCTAGAACCTTGATATGCTTCTTACGGAGCCAGTCCTTGGTTTTCCTGGCTGTGTGCTTTGGGTCGTTGTCGTGTTGGAAGACCCAGCCACAACCCATCTTCAATGCTCTGACAGAGGGAAGGAGGTTGTTCCCCAAAATCTCACAATACACTGCCCCAGTCATCCTCTCTTTAATGCAGTGCACTCGTCCTGTCCCATGTGCAGAAAAACACCCCCAAAGCATGATGCTACCACCCCCATGCTTCACAGTAGGGATGGTGTTCTTCGGATTGTACTCCATGTGTATTCTTCTTCCTCCAAACACGCTTAGTGGAATTATGACCAAAAAGTTCTATTTTGGTCTCATCTGACCACAAAACTTTCTCCCATGACTCCTCTGTATCATCCAAATGGTCATATGCAAACTTAAGACGGGCCTTGACATGTGCTGATTTAAGCAGGGGAACCTTTCGTGCCATGCATGATTTCAAATCATGACGTCTTAGTGTATTACCTACAGTAACCTTGGAAACGTTGGTCCCAGTTCTTTTCAGGTCATTGACCAACTCCTGTCGTGTAGTTCCGGGCTGATTCCTCACCTTTCTTAGAATCATTGAGACCCCACGAGGTGATATCTTGCATGGGGCTCCACTCCGATTGAGATTGACCGTCATGTTTAGCTTCTTCCATTTTCTAATGATTGTTCCAACAGTGGACCTTTTTTCACCAAGCTGCTTGGCAATTGCTCCGTAGCCCTTTCCAGCCTTGTGGAGGTGTACAATTTTCTCTCTTGTGTCGTTGGACAGCTCTTTGGTCTTCGCCAAGTTAAAGTCTTGCTGATTGTATGGGGTGGACAGGTGTCTTTATGCAGCTAACGACTTCAAACAGGTGCATCTGATTAAGTATGATACATGGAGTGCAGGTGGACTTCTAATGGGCGGACTAACAGGTCCTTCAGGGTCAGAATTCTAGATGACACACAGGTGTTCAAATACTTATTTGCAGCTGTATCACTCAAATAAATCGTTAAAAAATCATGCATTGTGATTTCTGGATTTTTCTTTTTAGTTTATCTCTCTCACAGTGGACCTACGATGAATATTTCAGACCCCTCCATGTTTTCTTCACTGTATGTATGTAAAACAAATACATTGAATGATAAATAAATTATTATTAAAGTTGAGCCTTTTGCCAAAAGGGCCATCTGACAAATCCTACTGCTAAAAGGAAAAAAATATATATATGTTTAAAGCTGAAATGCTGCAAGAGCTCAATCAGTATTAGACACAGAGAACAAATTAACACAAAATCCCATAGATGCAGGAGATAAAGGACAGGAAAGGAATCAAGATCTTATACACCTAGATGTACATGTTTACAGAGGACTGGTTACAAGTCTTGTGTAATGTAGTGTATAGAAGAGCATAAACATGGTTTATAGCTTGGCTTCACTGTGCTGTAGACACTCCAAAACATGCCTGATCTTCTCTGATGAGGACTTTTAGGCTATGAGCAAGTGAAGTGAGGAGGAATGACAGAGATATAACAGGGTGGAGAGGGTAGGAGTACACAGTGCTAGGCTGAGCTGAGTTCTTCTGCTAGCCTCAGTGTTTAGAGCCATACATGGTCAGTATATGAATGTGAGCATGTATACAGTACAAGGACACGGCCAGTAAATGGACACACACACATACACGTCTCTGCAGGTCTGTAAAACGGTGATATCCTTCTTTTTCTTCTGCTTCACACTTTCATCTGCAATATTATTGGAGAAACTAGCAGTGGGGAGGGAGAAAAGGAGTGAGAGGGGGGATGGGCAATTGAAGGACAAGTGGAGGATTACACATGTGGAATCTTTAATGCTGCTGGCTTCATCTACCTGTTTGAAAACATTAATGACCTGGTGTGTTTATTCCTCAAGAGCATTTTTTAAAAAGGAAATGGACATAGTGTTTTCATCTTGTCGTTTTAATTTGTACTTTGATTCTTTTTTATCTACACATGACTGGATTTCATTGTTACTAGGCCTTATCTTTGAAACTTTTACAGAAGATGTAGAAAATTTTTGAGTGGGACTGAAGAAAATCTGGGTATAGACTGCATCTCAACAGGAAAACATAAAGAAGGAATCTGATGCTAAAAATTCTGCAAATGTAGCAGATATCCTGCATATGACATAATTTTTTCATTAAATGACAATTCGGTGTGAACAGTGAATTGTGTCCCCATCACATAATTGAAAACGCTTTTGCAGGTAATCTTTTTATAGCTAGTATGAACACACAGAATGATGACAGTAAGGAAATCATTCCTCTTATTCACCATGTATATGGAAATATAAATATAATCCCCAATTGTTTCAGAGTTGTATGTCATAACAAATTATTTATTCAGGATAATGAATACTAAACTTATATTATTGCTTTAACGATACTAATTCATTTAGAAGAGCACACAACTGGTTGTGTTGCCCGGGCAACCGCAAAACACACAGTGAAGCAAACACGTTTTCTAATTGATAAACCAGCATAAAACAGACAGAATAATAGAATAGAATAGAATAGAATAGAATAGAATAGAATAGAATAGATAAACTTTATTGATCCCACAACGGGGAAATTTGTGTGTTACTGCAGCGTTACAGACAAAGAAAAAGTAAGATAAAGTTGAAGAAGATAAAAAAAAAGAACTAAAACTATAAAAAAAATAAAAAACACACAACACAATGTACAAATTCGCAGAATTTGTTAATCCACATACACAGTATGCATTATCGACAGAATGGAGTGAAAATGCTAATAAATAGTAAGAAAAAAAAAAAAAAAAGTAAAAAGTATGCATAAGCAAAGCATATATACATACATACATGGACGTACATACCTACATACATACACATACACACATATTTGCATATATATATATGGACATACATATCCACGCACATACCCACATGTACACATACATAGCTAATGCACACTTAAGGTGCAGGGTGAGTGTGAAAAGAAAAAAGTGACCAGTGAAAAAGTGACAGTGACTACAGTGAGGGTTATGTTTTGTTATAAAGTCTTATTGCTGTCGGGATGAATGATCTGCGAAAAGAAGCATCAATTTAAAGACCTGATGATCGGCCTGTGACAACAAATGATGATTATGACGCTAATGTAGAGGGCACAGCTTATAAAAAACTATACTTAAGCAGTTTTTATGTATGATTATGCCCTGCTGCTATAAAGAACATTGACGTAGCTGGGAAACCCCCCTTTCTGTCTGTAAGCAATTAAATGTGGAGTCTTCAAGCCCAAGCTGAGATAACCATAATGACATCACTATGACACAAATCAGTGCCATTTTCTTGACAAACTCCTCCAGAGCCACAGAAGACATTCTACAACAGTTTTTTTTCCAAACTACAGGCTCCTATTAATGAATAAGTTATTCAATAATCAGTGAATTTCAGCCCATATGTACAGAGTAAATAGCCTTAAATCAGAATTATGTGTTGTAACATCAAGCCACCATAGAAGGCATCCAGTCAGTCACACCTTACTGCAGGACAGGCTAGTATGTCACATTCAGGAAAGGGTCAACACCTTAGGGTGAGTTCACTGCTGGAGTCTGATAGCAGGGTCTTATCTTACATACCAAGCATTCTGAAAGTTTGTATGTCTTGTGTTTTTAGGGTGAAGAGTCTGTAGCTTTTGGAAGGCAGTTCATGAGAACAAAGATCAACTTAAGATAAATATATGTTTTTAAATAAAACAAAATACATTCTGAAATAAGCCACAAATTTAAAGCCATCTATTATGATATCATTGCTTGGACCCAAACCTTTGGACCTGCTATTATTCTCTTACTCTAAACAGTGTTATATGCTCTGTAGCCACCTTACTGCAACAGCAAATAGGCATTAGAAGAGCTCCAATGATTAGTTGATTAATTGATAAGTTGCTAAGTATTACATTAACCACCAACTATTTTGATAAATCATCAATACTTTTGAATTATTTCAAAAAAGAAGTCTGGTTACAGCTTCACAAATCCATTTTCTTTTCTGTTTTTTTTAACTCTTCTTTAAAAGTAAACCAATGACCTTTTGGATTATGGACTGGTGGATGGGACAAAAAAAGAATGACATTTTATACCATTTTATGAACCAAACAACTAATTATTCAGTTCAATAATCAATAAATTAATCAACTAACAAAAGAAAGACACTTTGCTGCACCATTAACATAACTTGTTTATTTCCAGCAGCCCTATCTCAGTGTATATTCATCGCTGTGAGCAGATGAGTGTTTGACAACTATGCATACCATGGAAAGATAACTGACAATGAGGCATCAAAGTCTAGAGGGTCCATGAAGTTGTGAAGTTATGATGAGTAATTAGTATGCAGTATCAAAAATAGGCATATTCATTTGTTTGTAAAGGAGGAAGAATGTAGTGCAAGACAGACCAAACAGGAACAGAGAAAGCACATAGCTAAAAAAGTAAGAATCAGTGAAACAGACGCTGCCCTTGTGTCAGACAGAAAAAAAAAACATCCAATAGTCGAGTGATACTGACATGAATCTTTACTTCATGAGAGGTCACATCAGCTATCCCAAGACAAGCAGCCTAGATAACCAGAGATCATGGTCTGTCAATATAGCTGTAACTGAAGAGCAGACACTAAAAGTGAAACAGGGTCTGAAAGGCTATGCAGACAAAACAGACCAGACACTGAGAGCAATATTTTATTATTATGGAGATATCCATAATAGATATAACACATATCCATGGAGTAGAACATGATAATGATGAAGATGATGAGGCAAAAACTGCATTACCAATGTTTTGAGATATATCTGACCTCACTTTGGACAGTTTCAATAGAACTACAGAGGACATCATTCTAATATATTTTTTTATTCTGAGAATGATTATGGGATGACCCACTCTATACTACCTGTGATTGGCTAATGCTCATGCCATCATGGGTTCAACCAGTTAGGTTTAGACATGCAAAGTGAAATTGTTTAGGGTTAGGAGAAGACTATCAGGGTAAGCCAATCATAGGTGGAGTGGTGGTGGTGTGTGTGTGTGTGTGTGTGTGTGGTGTGTGTGTGTGGGTGGGGGGGGTTGTTTTGTTTTGTTATGGATATCAAAATTTCAAATAAAATCCAGTAAAAGTGTACAATATGGAACTCTTAACCTGGGTAGTTACATATATCTATCTACTGTGTCAAGAGAAGAATGCCTTATGTCTGTCATTTATTTTTTTATATTTGAGTGAATCTATGTATGTAGGTACATATTTATGTATCCATCTATCGATCTATCTTGACTTTGTAGTATTGGCACTGACTTTTATTAGTTAGTTTATTAGTAGTTTTATAATGAGAATTATTTCAGTACGTAGGGTTTGAACCAGATAAAGTGTTTTGGTAAGTAATTATGTGTCTGACTTTAAAGAACTAAGACATTTCAAATACTAGTAGTAGCATCTAATGTTAGACTTTCTCCTATTTTTGTGCACTGAAACACATGTTATAATTTTCTCAAACACTATTCATTATGTGTAAAGTGCAGCTCTTCCATATGTGGAGTTATAACCACATGGTGCATTCAGGCATTTAGACACTGTGATGTCAACAAATTTGTGGGGATTCACAGATAAAGACAGCGCCAAACTGATATCTGCTTATCCATATTAACTGCAGAAGAAGCACAGCTTTATTGAACTATTAGCTATCACATTTAGCTGATGATTATTTTATCACCATTTCTATTATTCAATTACTGATGTTTATTATTTAAATGTTTTTCTTTGTTCTTTTTTAATCAATGTTGTGTGCCTCCCATACAAGGTATCAATATGTCATTGTAAAGCTGAAAACACTTAAATTACATAAAATAAAAAATAAACTCTCTTTTCTCTCTGTATAATTTCAGCTATATTCTCTAAACATCCCTTCACCTATAAAAAGCTGCAGTAATCAGTATAGTTTATATCGGAAGTGCATCAAATGATTATGTATGATGTGAAAGTAGCATGTTTAGTAGCTAAAGTCTATGACTGTCATTTTCTACTCTAAATTTTAAAAAGTCAAAATGTTACTCACACTTTTTTTCTAAAGCTTAAAGTAAAAAAAAATAATTTCCTGTAAGTGCTTCCAGTCATATGATGTCAATGACTTCCTGCTGTTTCCTCCGGAGTAATATGGTGAAGACAAAGTATATGTATATATCTATTTAATTGTTCAAGTCTTTTGTTCCTCAGATGAATTGCTTTTTGTACTTGGACATATTTGCACAAGCAGAAAGTATAGTTGTTTGTCATTAAATGCTAAATGCTTTTCCCAAAGCAGAGTACAAAATGTAAACAAAAATAATAGATACATAACATGATGGTTAGTGACTCAACTTAAAAATTGGGCTTAAATGTCTTTTGATGAAGACTAATACAATAAAAAGAGAGTCAAACAAACACAACACTGTTAAATCTTGGCAGTTAATGTTAAGGAAAATATATAAATATATATATATATATATATATATATATATATATATATATATATATATATATATATATATATATATATACACATGTAGTGCTGTCGATTAAATCGATTTAAATATTTAATCACGATTAATCTCATGAATGTCATAATTAACTCATAATTAATCGCATATTAATCGCATATTTTTATCTATTCGAAATGTCAAAGGAAAATGGATAGGCTTGCTTTGTGAAAATGTTTTTTTTGTTTTTATTGCAAACCACAGCATATAGTATACAGCCATTCAAATCTCTAATAATACTGTCAATAAACATACTTAGTCACAAAAGCAGCTCTTAAAACAATGTGAATCAAAATAAAAGTGCATATCATTGAGCATATCATTGTAAACTAGGACTCAGCCTATAGTGCAGTTACAGTAAACCATCATTTACACTTTCCTTTTCTTAAGTTTCTTTTGAACATACTAGCAGCCTATGAAAGGATGAACATGAACTTGTTTAACAGTTGAGCCAACCTAATAGCCTACTTATTTCCTTTGAGCCAGTTACTCAAACAGACCAGCCTGTTGACATTTTCAGATAACAGGGAAGCTCGTTTTTTCTGAACAACATGTCCAGACAGTGTTGCTAAGTACTTGCATGCAAGGCAGGCCATCTCGCTGTGCGACGCTTCATGTGTGGACATCGACTGTACATGCAGGTAATTTTTCGTAAACTTTCCATTCATAAGTTTGTTAGCCGCATCCATGTCAACGTCTTCTGCTCCACATCTAAACAATAGCATTGTGGGGTGCGCTATTTGTTTTGCTTCCGGTTTACAGACGGATTCTGTAGTTTTTCTAACGTGGCCACAGAAGTTTATAAAAAAAACTTATCACAGGTCACAAAGAGCGTTAAACTCGCGTTAAAAAAAATAACGACGTTAAAATTGTTAAGAATTAACTCGTTAATAACGCGATATTTTTGACGGCACTAATATATATATATATATATTTATATATAAATCATATACCTAAAGTGTTAAAATAAATCTCAGCAAATCATCATCCCTCACCACCAACATCAGTGGTGTTATAGAGACGCTTAGGATAGGAAGAAGAAGAAGGGACAGGGACAGAGAAGAAGCCCTCCAAATATTGTTTTAGAAACGGTCTGAAAACACAGAACAAATATGAAATAATAAACAAAACACTGGGTGGCAAAAAAAAGGAGACAAATCATGAGTCACAAGTCATAGAAACAAATCATCTCTCCCCCTGTTAGTCTGTTTGTCAACTTGAATGTGAGCTATGCCACCAAACCACCAGCCAAGCAAGCATGGATGAAGAATGAACACGAGTAATAAGAGTCATTGGAAAAGAAAAAAGTACAGCAGAGTTTCAGCCTCAGTTCTTCCCTGAGGGGGTTGGTTTGCCCTGCCATCAGAGAAAATCTATTTAAAGGAGAAGACTTCTCACTATGAGCAAACAGAGACAGGGAGGAAATCTCTTCTTCCTCCTCTCCTCTTTCTCCAGCAAAGACAGAAATCATTTTAGCTTTCTGTGTCGTTGGGGTGATGCCAAGCCGAGCCACAGGGAGGTGGTTGATTACACATTGTACACACGTTATACAAAAACAAATGGTAGCCCTTTTAATTGTCCACCTGACCTTAATGACACCTTAATTGGATCAAACCATTAGTGGGGGAAACCAATACCCCAATAATGACTTATTTATTACTTACTTACTTATATATAACAATATCAAAACACATAAAAACCATCACATTCAAAGTCTGCGCCACACATACATATTTAGAATAAAAAAGAAATCAAAAACACCCCTGTGCAACGTGAAGTGCACCCCCTAGCGTGACACTTGATAAATACTGCCCCTGCAGCTGCACGAGTCGGACCGGGAGGTGAGTGCAAGTGAGTCAGAATGAATGAATGAATGAATGAATGGAGGCAGATGTGCGTGTGATTGTATGACAAACCAGAGGCTTAAACAGTAAACGGAGGAAAAACAAGACAACCAGTGGGTACCGCAGTGGACACAGAGATGGAAGGGTGGTGTGAAAACTAACTGAGGTGAATGTCGTCTGTAACGTGAACGGGTGATGTCGCACGCCGCAGGGTATTGCAACCGCCTCTACTTCCCATGTCGATGATGAGCTGCTTCTATATGTCTTTATCCTTTGATAAAAAAGCAAAGTCAACAGTCCACCATAGGCTGATGGCAAATAATTCACCTTCCAATAAAGGTGTCATTGCATTAAATTTGGCACTTCCCTGGCTTTCTTCATGCTATATAGGTGTAGGGGTTAAAAAGAAGCTGTCATAAGCATTGTCACAAAAAAACAACAAAACAGTCAAATTGGATGGATTTCTAAAGTTTTCCATAAATAGGCTACTATGTATATATTTATGCCTGTGTCAATTTCAGGGCTGGTTAGTCATTACGTGGTTGGCCTTGGCCATATGTCACTCAGAAACAGTCAGCCAATCAAAAGAGAGGCTCAATATTAATAATGAGAGAGGCCAAATATGACAAATGCTTCATGAGCATGCAGCAGCGAGGGGCTTGAGAGAAGGTATCTTGAGGGTATGAAAACTTCAAATAGGACCTAGGAAACTGCATAAAATGGGAACTGGAGATGAAAAAAAACCTGATGAGGATACCTGAAAATGACCTGAATAGCCACTACCAAAATGTATCTACGTTTGCACCAACAAAAACAGAGAAGGAAAAAAAGCTGAGTATTATATGTTTAATCCTTAAATAATATTAATCATTAAAAAAATGAATTCACATTAAAATGATGCCTTGTAATATTCCATGTCAAACAAATTATTAATAATTTTGAAAAGGAAAAAAAACACCAACATTTCAGATCTGATTTACCATTTATCTATGTTTATTGAAACCCAGGAGAGCAATGATTTGTGAAGAAACCTCTTATTCCCTTTCCTACGTGACATTATGTGTCCCTGTGAGAAGGTGATGACCCCTCCCCTTCTTACCCGTTTATAAGGGGAGAACTGGATAGCAGTGGGAGAGTTTCCCCCGGACGGGTTTGCGTGCGGGACGCAACGCGAGGCGTGTGGAGCTGCCTGTTCGGTCCACCTGGTGCGAGGTGGATTTTCCCTGCTGGCGTGAGCGTGTTGTGTTTTGTATTTTTGGTACCGCCGCCAATAAATGCTTTTTATGTGAGTTCCTTTGCCTCCTGTCTCCACTTCTTTCTCTGGTTGCCCTGATCCCTTTTGTGGGGAGACCACGTCGGTCACTCACAGTCCCTAAACAACACCACCACCACCAGCATTTATCTCTTTCATGAACACACTGTACTCGTCTGACATGACATAATAGTCTGTTTGAAGACAATAATACAATTAAGCCAGGCTAATTGCTCGGTGCACTTTAGATTGTTTTTCTGTATTGATGAGTTTACCTCTGGTATATTGATCATCATGAGACACTGAATGGGTCCTGATTGGTCTTTCAAGCCTGTTGAAGTTTGATATGTAATGTCATGGTATCAAATTCAATTCCAGTATTACTTATGATCTAAAGTATCTTTAAACATCTGTAAGTATAATTATTTTCAAATGAAAGATCTGTGTCATTTGTTGTTGTCTGAGGAGATGGAAACAGTTTTGAGAGGTTCAATAAAGAGCATTAGCTATAAAATGTTGAATGCGTTTTTAACACATTGAACCAACTGCTATAGCTTGGATAGATAGAGAGATAATTGACCGAAAGTGACTTGAGTTAATCGGCTGATCATTAAAGAGGACACACTATTTATTTAGTCTGCTGAACTACAAAAACACACAGTCCTCTTGCAGCAGAGTTTATTCTCACCTGGCAGCCATTTATATTGTTAAGAATTTGATCAACACTAGGTGAACTTTGTATGGCCGAACACTTTGGAAAATCTATAAACTGTACAGAGTTTCTTACAGCAACAGCGGCGTATTAGCCTGGTCTGACCATTTAGACCACTTTCAATTACTCCAGGTATAACTTCTGGATATTTGGCAATGCTGCTTAATGTTGCACAATGCACAATGGACTGATTTGCTTGCATCTTTCTCTGCTGCCATTTCCATTCCTGAACTACAATAGCGCTAGTGCTAGCGCAATAGCGCAATAGCGCAATAGCGCAATAGCGCTAGCACTATATATATAGTGCTAGCGCTATTGTAGTTGTAGTATATTGTATTGTAGTATTGTAGTATTGTAGTTCAGGAATGGAAATGGCAGCAGAGAAAGATGCAAGCAAATCAGTCCATTGTGCATTGTGCAACATTAAGATGTTGGTCAAAACATCATTCTTATAATTAGTATCATTGAAACTTAAACTCCGGTAGGTGTGTTGTGGTGGTGTAGGGGTAGCTTACCTGCCTCATAATCAGCAGACCTGGGTTTGAGTCTAAGCTGAAGAATTCCTTTGTGTCTATGCCACAAAATATATTTTACAAAAAAAACATACACTTATATATCAGACAGCTATCCTGCGCTTTTGTTACAGTGTTACAGATCCACCATATTTGTTACCATTCAAACCTCCTCTGCCTTACTGCACCGAATGTGCGGCCAACGTAGTAAAAATGTATTCCTCATGATAACACAGGCTACTTTGGCTGTAGCCAATGGCAAATAATAAACTTATTTAGAAAAGTTCAAATGCTGCCATCTTTTCTTCTTCCAGAGAAGAACCACGCTCTACACACCAGCTTCAGAAGTTTAAATATAAACTACAAATATAAACTACAGTGAAATTTCAAGATGCAATCACAGACCGGTAGGAAATCCTGACATTGTTGTTTTATGAGCAAATGGATGAATGGATATGTTGTTGAACAAATTGTTGAAATAATGTAAAAACACAAAAAGGTTTATCATCATTTCACCATTTACTACACATACTGTTATTAGCAGAGTGGTGTGTAGGACATGCAAAAATCACTTATATCCAATCTATCTACTTTTCTTTAGGAATACATAGTTTCTACAGGCAATGTAATAGTACACCAAATGAAAATACAACAAAAGTAACAGTATTCCAAAAAACATTTAATTTGGTCAGATAATGAATATAACTGGATATAAATGGATGCAAGTGAAATGGAAACAAGCAAAGTGAATCATTGTAGGAGTTCTTTGTTTCCTCTATCCTCATCTCAACAAAGTAACTTCAGCAGAGGTAGAGCATGAAGGCACCGCGGGCTGAATGGTTACTTCACAGCGACCCATTTCCCGGAAAGCCCTGTGCCTCACTTTCTGTGATGGATGCTTTCAGACATCCTTCGCTCCTCCCCTCGCTGTTCTTGCCCCACAGTGTTTGTGTGTGTGTGTGTGTGTGTGTAACAGTATTATGAATATTTGCCAGCTGGCCATGTATTAATTCACACGTCCACACAGTGGCAAGCGTTAACACAAGACAACATATCATACGTGACCTCTATGGCATCATTTTGACTACTTTTATTGTTATTAGAACCGTGCAGCATTGTGACATGTGGTCTGGGGTCAAGCAGGACAGAGCTCTAAAGGGTACACAAATGCTGTCTGACGGTGAATGAGAATTATTGCTAACCAATGGGCTTAGAAAACAGTCTGAATGTCTGTGGATAGCCCTGCCCATATACTTAAAGAGAGATTCAGACTATATGAGTGTTGAGCTGATTTATTCACCTTGGTCATTACCAATGTTCAACCCAGATTACCGTATCTGGTAACATCAGAGGTTTACAGATACAATCTTATACCATCAGAACTGGTCGCAGACTCATTGGGCCACTGCAAATAATTTCAAACATCTTGATATTTAGGATCCTTAATCATTGGCTTTTATGGGACTGCAATAAACAATGAAAGGGTGAGAAGATAGTGTTGCCAAGCAACTGTAAACATTCTAGCCCTTGAGGCTAACATCAGCTAGCACACTACTGTTGACGGATATTAATACTGACAGTTAAAGTCTCACTTCCTTCACAACCTGTGTTGACCCTAACATACAGTATTTTCATCCAGACCCTTTTTTTTCTTTTTATCTCACAGAAAATTCAGTCTCCATTTTGTTTATATCTGCTTCTCCATGAGGTAACACAAGATCATGTGAGGTGACGCATTCTTCCCTCTGCCAGGGTGTATAATGGTTCATGTTGTGCGAGTGCACCACTTGGTTGTGGAATTACATAGTGTGTTCCTATTTGTATATCAGCTGATTTGGCCTTGTTACCCTGGAAACCCCGGTATCTGTAAGACAAATGATTGATCCATTACACTGACTGTGTGCAACACTCGTGTTGAAATATGTTTGTTATCTCAGTATGGAAACATCAACCTTGAATTAAAGCAGAAATTATACATCAATGACATATAACAGGTCAGATGATCAGTCATGTGATTTGACAATCAAATCAAATCACACTGCATATATATTTCCAGCATCAGACATTTTTGGTGTGACTAGAAGCTCAGGCAGCAGTTGGATAATTGGTGGTAATGACTAGTAGATTTCTGCATGGAAAAAAAGTTGTGATGAATATTTTTTAAATGTCCTTATAGTTGCCATTAGTTCACCTGGCACTCTTTAAATTCAACATGGACACTTGAATGCCCATAATTCAAGAGATCTGGGAGGCTAAAGGACAAATATGATAAGACATATCGGGTTGTTGTTAAATGTCTGAGTGTCATTTAGCAAGATACTGAAATTGCTACCTCCAGCAGTGTGTGAATGTGTGTGAATGAGCCCTAATTTTATCTCCCATTATCATTATATGAAAGTGTGTATGAATCAGTGAACGTTGGCATACATTGTAAAGCACTTTTAGTAGTTGGGACATTAGTTTATGTCTGTGTGCGTGTGTGGGGGGGTGAAAATGTAAACATCTTTAAACATCTTTTCTAATTTCCATTAGTAGAAACCTCAACCCCAAATCCTTTGCTCTCTCACCTATCTGTCAAGGGCAAAACAACAGCCCAGTGCTGCTGTCATCCTCAGGTGCCTCTTTATACCTAGAATGTTCATGATATCATGTTTGATTTGTAAAAATGCTCCTACTGGACTTATTAAATACCTGTACTACTTCCTATTCAGATGGATATGATACAACAGGGACTCAAGCTATATTCTATCTCATAATAATACTCATGTTGATAACAATGTCACAATTCAAAAAGTTTTCTGCTCAGTAGTAAATTCAGTCTGTTTCTCATTTGAATTCAAATCAGTTCAGTATAGACATACTGTTTATAAGGCTGTTGGCTTAGAGTGAAGCAATTAACTGGCCCTGTTTTAATCACTAACACCAATGATGTAGTGACCCAGTTCAGCTTAAGGGTTTGACTATAAAAAATTGCTGCACTAACAACTTTAAGTCACCCAAATTATACTTAGAATATACTTTTTAATATTTTAATTTAATATTTTTTAGGATTTTAATACATGATACTGCTTTCAAGTCACAATCGTTCTGTTCTGGAAATTCAAATTCTTAAAGAAAGAATTCCAGTCGCTGATAGAGTCACGTTTTGTGCATCATTTGCCCCTGCTATTTACTCCGTCTTAAGTTCCCATTCATAAAACATAAACCTCCTTCCACATTTGCATCTCCTACCCTCTCTTTCAGAAATGTGTACACTCCAATCTTAACATGTTAAAAAATAATGTCTCTCACACATACACACAGACACACAAATCGCCAACTGACAAAGCCATAACTGCAACAACTGGGACTCATGAAAAAGCTAATCTGATGCCATTTCAGTGAGGCAGATCCTGGCAAATGCTACAGTGTTATGAGATAATATGTCTTCCCTCCACTGATTTTGCTGCTTCCAGCTTTGCATTTTGCAGTGGTACATAGGTGGTACTTAGGGGTCACTTTCTTAACTATTTGTCCTTCGTCCTTCGTATTACTTCAGCATGCCACATTGATGGCAGTCTAGAATCAAATCAAAAATAAAAAAAACTCACCGACAACTAACACTGGTGAGAGGAATACACATATATCATTTATGAGATACAACGGTATATATTTATCTAACCTGAACAAACAAGCTTGACACAACCAAGGGAACATCATTGTGAGACAATACACTCCTGCAGCCTGACCATGACAAAACTTTGCTACTCATTACCAGACCATAATGTTTGTCTACTAACCTAAGTAGGACTTGTTGTCGAACCTCATTCCTTATTTAAAAAAAATATATATATATCAAGGAATCATTTGCTGTATCCATTTTTTCTAACATAATAATGTGCTTTATCTTTCCTGTCATTTTTTTATTATTGTTGAATAATTCATGAACATTTAATTAACTATTTGATGATGAAAATAATCCTTAGTTGCAGCCCGATTTCAAAACATGTTGAGACATGAACACACAATAAAAGAAAGACAAGATTAAATTCATATTTAATATTGTTAATTTGATCTTTGATCAGATAGTTCCTGAACCTGTCATATAGGCATCCTGGTGGAGAATTGCCTTGTAACATGACCATTAAAATGCATGGTCTGAGTGTGCCTACAAAAATTTGTCTCATGTCATCCCTCCTCTCGCTCCACCCATCTCTTGTATGGTTATTTTCATATATGGCAAAATGCCTGAATTTATACCTAGGCTTTACCCTACAGTGCAAAGAGCTGAGAGCAGATGGATAGCTGGATTCTCTACAAACTGCCTGATGGCTAACATACCTATATCCTTGGTAAATAGACGTTTACATGCATAACACAACTCATGTGCGGCAGATAAGCACATAGATCTGAAACTAAAGGAAACTGTGGTATGAAAGGTGACGCTGTATTTTCCTGACTTACTGCATGAATAGAAAGTCGAGCAGTGGGCCCACCCAAATATATCAAAACAGCACCTATCCTGTCAGAGGGTGTCAGCTGAATGGCTGATACACACGCTAACGCACATGCACACACGCACATGCATGTATGCACACATACACACACACACACACACACACATACACACACACACACACACACACACACACACACACACACACACACACACACACACACACACAGCAGATCCAACCCATCCCTGATTAACACAGTAACCTCATGGCAATGTGTCAGCCTGCTGGTGTGGTCACACATGGCAATATATGCATCCATGTGCAAAAAAAGGAGAATTTATATTCTGAACATGTTTAGATGGTCGTTTGTATGAGAGATGGGCACAGACCTACGGAGTGCTGCATTATGTGCGGGGCACTTACCTGTGGTGGAGTGCAGGCTCTCCAAGCTCCAATAGCGAGACAGGACCCCTCTCAGAGTGCCGCCCAGGCTTCCTCCTCCACCCCCCCCCATACATCCACCCACCCCGAGACCTCCGTCCACCATGCTGTCCACTACCCCGCCTGTCGGGCTCCCTCTGTCTGAGTCAGAGCCCGGTGACAGCCCCGAGCTGCCACTGCCGCTGCTGCCACAGCTGCCCCCGGGCAGGGGCACGCCCCCCTCCGAGCCCTGCTGGGTCCGCATCCTGATCCGGACGCACGGTAACAAGCAAGGGCGGGGGTTTGAAGTGGGGGAAGAAATACAAGTGGGCAGTTAATAGGTGGAAATGGAAGGAGGCAAAGTGGCTGAGCAGGTGGTTTATTTCCCCGGCAGGGAGAGAGAGCAGAAGAAGAGGAGGAGGACGAGAAGGATCAGCCTATCAGCTGCACTATTCACTGAGGTAAGCTTCAGCTGTCAACTTGCTGCTTGTTCCTCCCCTTACACAGAAAATGAGAGCTGTAGCAGTATTCCTAGCTTGCCTTCTCCTCCCTGCTGTGGACCGTCCCTCATGCAGCGGCTGCCTCCTCTCCACTCCCATTTCTCTGGGTCTCTCTGCCCATTTCCTCTGCTTCATTTCCTCAAATTCTCTCTCTCTCTCTCTCTCTCTCTCTCTCTCTCTCTCTCTCTCTCTCTCTCTCTCTCTCTCTCTCTCTCTCTCTCTCTCTCTGACATCAGTGGGGGTGGTGCAAGGGGGATTCTGCAGCACAACCGTGTCATTTTTGAAAGCTGAGCCAGTTTACCAACAGCGCAGGATTCATTAAGATGGAAGCTCCCTGTCTCTCTCCTCACATACACTCTCTCATTACACACACACCTCACCTCCTTTATGTTTGTTTTAAATGTGTGTATATATATATATGTATATATATATATATATATATATATATATATATATATATATATATATATATATATATATATATATATATATATATATATATATATATATATATAATATTATGGTGGGGCATGAAGGATTCATTGTTTAGTAATCAACTGGAGTGAAAATCACATCAGTTTATGTTTATATTTGCACTAGCTGAGATTTTAATGATCAACTCAAATGGTGCCAATGCGGTGTGTATAAATCAATCACACTGATATACACTTGAAATTGGTTTGCTCTTTAAAGCATTCATATTGAAATCTTTAGAAGAATTTAATTTGTCAAGCTCACAGCACTAAAATGTTTCATTTAATTAAAAGATTCATAAACAACATGTGTATCTCCAGATGTAGACAAATCAAACCAAAACTGCATCTTGAATGCAGATACAACTATAGAAAGTGGGCCCCCTAAATTTTATCATAATTATATGAAAAGTAAAACTCTTGTCACATGATGATATCTTAATGTACTCTTTATATTCAGTAATATCTGATTAAAGTTTCTGCCATTAAGTCAGCACCCACACACACACACACTGAAGAAGTGTACATGCAGACAAAGAAGCATTCAAAGATGATATTTCTAACACAGCAGCACTGAACCATACCAGCCTGTTTGTTGGAAAATGTCAAATAATAATTTGTGTTCTTCCAACATGAAACAGAACAACAGATTTGGAATTAGGCTCATGTAATGTTCTAGAATAAACCGCCACTCTTCACTAAATCAAATGCCTTTAAACAATTGTATTTGTACCATTTTAATATGCAAACACCATATTCAAAACCAGTGAATTTAACACATGACTGTGCAGCAAACAACAATGCCCTCTTATTGTTGATTTATGGTCAATGAACAATTGCTGACTATTTCTAGAAAAAAATTAACCTCAACCAGGGAGAGCATGATTAAACATAATATCTGACTATTTGGGATCAGAAAACTATTTTTCTAGTTCCAGAATTCCCTTGTAGAAGATTACATGGAGAAAAGAGATACATAACTATACAGATGAACTGTCCCCAGCTGATCAGAATGATAATGCAAAACATTGTGTTGAAAGATTAAACTGGTTTTATTATGTGTGTGTGTGTGTGTGTGTGTGTGTCAGACAGCACACACAGGGAGGGGACTGCACTTGTCTTACGATGCAGCTAACAATTCAATTTAGTTCAATGGATCTAATCACAATATGATTATGAGGAAACCACTCATTCACACACCGATGGCACTTGTGCCATCGGAGGCAAATTGGGTGTAAGTATCTTGCCCAAGGATACAACGATATGCAACTTGAGGAGCTGGGAAAGGAACCACCAATTTTCTGACTGGTGGACAACTGCTCTACCTCTGAGCTACAGCCACCCCTTCTTAGTACATTGATAAATTATTTGACTGGTACTTGTCAATGTCTGTAGATATTCTAAATTTGATTTTCTATCATTTTTAATAGCATGTTAATTATAAATGGCAATACAAATTATCAGAATGTGTATAGGAATTGAATACAGATACTTTATGCAGTATATCTGCAACTTAATGCTTAATGCTATCAAATACTGTATCTGTCTGTCTATGTGACAGTGTGATGGTAACGTTTGTCAATATAATACCAATAGCCCTGGTGACTAGTCTGTTTTTATTGTACTCTTTCTATGTCTTTGTTCTTATTCGTCATTTTCTGTTTTTTTTTTTGTTTTAAATATTAATAACAACAGAAAATTTCAACACAGGGCATATGAAAGGGAACATTGTATGGAAGAAATTATTTCCTGGGCTGACAGTTAGAGTGAGGACTTACTGCAGCCAGCAGGTTGAATAAGGAACTACTGACTTTCTTGGGTTTACTATAAGAGCCTGTGAAATTCAGCTGCAACTGACAACTATTCTGACAGTTGATTATTTATTATTATTGAAATAATGAATCTGTGTTGTTTGGTTCATTAAATGGTGTAAAATGTCAATCACTGTTTCCCAAAGCTTAAGAGTTAACCTAAAATGTTTTTTTTGTTTACAAACCAACCGTCCACAACCAACAATCCACAAGATCATCAGTTTAGTATTATAGAAAACTAAAGAAACCTGAAAACACTCTAATCTGAGGGATGGGACCACAGAATTTGGGCATTTTCTTTTTCAATTTTGTTTCTACACACAAACAAACAACACCAGTATCCTGCACAACAAACAACAAATGTTATCTGACAAGAAAAAACAGACGACAATTTTAGCTCTCCAGCTAATTAGCTTGCTCACACGATCACAAACCAATGAACACAACTATACACAGCAAATAATGAATCGCCCATTCATACACACACACACAGACACACACGCACACACAGACTGGTAAAATACAACATTTTCTCAGCAAAGGAGCAGAATATATGTAGCTCACCCTGCATGCCAGTCCCAGCAGGGCACTGAAGGATCTGTGTGTTTGATCTGCATGTGTGTTTCTGTGCGAGTTTTAAAGGTTAGAGAAGTAAACTTGTGACCAGGGGGGTCATCAATTCAATCCCAGGACTGGCAGGATCAATCTGTGTGTTAAAATTGAAATAGCAGTACTTGCCCCTTCCTCATTACCATCACTAATGTGCCCTTGAGCTAGGCCAGGGATGGGCAATCCTGGTCCTGGAGGGTTGGGTTGGGGTTGGTGCAGGCCTTTTTTTCCAACCAAGCAGACACACATGATTCTGCTAATCAACCACTAGAGGTCTTGCTAAGGACCTTAATTATTAGATTCAGGTGTGATACTGTTGTGTTGGAATAAGGATCGCCCACCCCTGAGCTAGGCCCTTAACCCTGGCCTGTGATCAGAGTGTTCCCTGAACAAATAAAGGTAAAAAAAAAAAAACAAATACAGTTAAAGGCCAACAATAAAAGTGGGAGGTGGAAGATTTGTGTGATTTAAATTTCATACTGTACTATAGAGATCGTCTGTGAAAGTTCTCAGTCATCCACGTCATCTTTATCTTATAGACAAGACAGTTCCAGCTTGTCACTACAACTCCACAAGATACCATAGAGATTATGATCAAGTAAAAGAAAATAAGCAGGAGAATATCCTGTGAGACAGACAAGCATCTTTAACTAATGTGGATAAATCTATTCCATATATGTTACTGTTACTATCTATACTTTAGTAAGTAGCAATGTTTTGACACACTAATTATAACATTTACAGCATATATGCATTATTACATATATAGTACATTATAATCAGCTACATCTCAACAGTAGGCAATGTTGTGTATCTCTTATTTTTGTGAGAATTAGTGGTTTACTGTCAGCCAACTGTGTTTCTGAATAGTTCAGCCCACTAAATGGACCAAACTTTAGCCAAAGAGGCACACCATAAATAAATAATAAATAAACAAGCAATATGTAGACATATCATCTTAAAATCAAAGTGTTCTGTTAAAATGTCAGCCAGATCTCCCAAAAATCAATAACCTTAGGGAAATCTGTAGATGACATGCAGAAGCGTGAACTAGAGTAGACACTTACAGACATAGGAGATGTGTCTTCTCCAGCCCAGGCAGTCCAGCCCGATGGGGGTGCTCCGTGACAAGCAGTTTGACTTGAGGGGCATCCCTCTGAAGGCCTCAAATGGCCCCAAGGTGACTCCAGTATGAGTCTGTGGTAATGAGTAAAAAAAGTGGCTAGAATGACTGATATGATCAATAATTCATATTTATATATACCTGTATACATCTGTATATATCTGTATATTGTTTTTTAATTTAATTTTTTATTTTTTTTTCCTTTTTAAATTTTGAAAAAAACATTTTTGTAACTTTTCTAACTGCTGCTGTAGCACTGTAAATTTCCCCACTGTGGGACAATAAAGGAGCTATCTAATCTAATCTAATCTAATCTAAAAATAACATAAATTCATGATAACACGGGACATGATCATGTAAAAGATAATCACTTGAAAAATAGAAATGACTATGAGCTAAATGCGCATGCATACATCAGAGTACAGAAAAGTGGAGTCAAGTCAAATGAGGACAGAAACACCCGGGTATCATATTACTGACAAACTGTCATAAGCTCCAGACAGTAGCATCTGTGAAGAGCAGAAATATAGATGCAAAGCATTGGAGTAGGAAGAGGGGATTGCAAAGGCTTTAATGTTTAGATCTTTTGTTTTTGGCAGCTATCAGTACTGTGTCTACATCTTACTTTTTCCACATCTTCAGGTGACAGTGTGTTGAGTTGATCCATACTCCCCCTGATGGACTTGGCTAGTTTGCATTTCTTATTCTTTTGCTCCTCAATCCAGAGATCATCCAAACACTTTTGGTGTTGCCGCTGGCCGCTTCCATCACAGCCCACATCCGCCCGGGACCTAGGGACCTCAGAGATCTTCCCTTCACCCTTTGTCTCCAAGGGCTTTCTAGGTCTGGACTGACTGGCAGGTCGACCAACATTTTCTGTACCATCCTGAATGCATAGTTAATTGGTTAGTCACAGTCACCTTCACTATCTCAACTCTACTACCTTGTAGACAAGTGTTCTTACTAGTTACTGTCATGCATGATCTGCTATGAGAATAAATTATGAAATTATCAAAAGGTCTTACACAATTTCTAAATAACTGGCTGGCCAGTAAATCCCAACCATTTTACAACTTTTGGTGCCACAACTATTCATTTCTTATGCAGCACACACATACAACAACTCACAATTCTTGTGAAATATGCCAAATAAAGTAAATACAAATAAGGGATCATGATTCAAATGTACTCCCCAAATGTCTTCTGCAATATGCTTGTATTTTTTTACACTAATTTGAAAAGACATTAATTTGTGGTGTCCAGATATCAAAATAATCGGTCCTATAGTATATATACACTTAACCACTCAAAACATTGAGAAACAATAATAGAAACTAAACTGAATTGCAATTGGAAATTTTTGGAGACTTTTTAAAGAATGATTTAGCAAAAGGTTGAGTACATAACAGCCTAAAACCGAAAAGGACAACTAATATGTGGCTGACACTATTGGCTGATTATATCTTATCACAGATCAGTACTGGCATAGGTATATGACTGATGAGTAGATAATGTCCATTAGTATTCTGTAATAACCATATTTAAGAGAGCCTCCCTAAATATCAGTATCACCCTTCACACTTGAGTATTCATAGACTAATGGCTTGGCCCATAGTAGATGTGTAGAAATAATATTGTGACTGTATGTTAAGGTATTTGACACACAGCAGGTCCATAGTGAGTGTACTTAGTCAACAGTTTATCTTACTGTAAGATAAACTTTGAACACATTCATTTTTTTTGTTTTAATCTATTATTGTCATATACTCATGATTGTTTTAAATAGTCAATAGGTGTCAAATTTTGGACAAATACCCTGATCATTAAGTGTGTGATTACTGCCTTTTCACAGTTGCGGTGGCACTGATTATGGTTATGTTTTAGGCCAACGAAGCTGTTAATGGCATGAGGGGTGAGAACAAAGAAATGAGGGAGGAAAATATCCTACACAAGTTGTTCTGATCATGTGACTAGTAATCACATGATCAGAATAAGCTGATTTTTAGATCTTTATAATAGACAGAATTCATTGTGCTGTGTTCATTGTCATGACAGGACATGACAGGCTTATGGCTATTGGGGACTGATTCAGTTTCAGTCTGTCATTTTCTATACTCGCTCATTCCTTAAAGGGGTCTGCTGGAACAATCCCAGTGCATTACAGGCAAGAGGCAGGGAACACCCCAGACAGGCTGATTTGGTTTCAATTGGGGACATGAAGTGGTCTTCTCTGTCAGCCCATTCTAGTTCAGATTATGTAATGGAAGCCACTGGAGGGAGCTAGACCTCAGGTTTTGGCTGTGTATAACAGTGCTATTGTAGGAACTGGCAGGTAGGTAAGACAGGGGTAGCCGGCTAACTCACAGAATGGAAATCTACCACACTGCTGAAGGGCAAGAAAGGGAAAGAGTTTACTCTGCTATTTCTCTTCTCTTCTTCATCCCATTCAGAGATATACACAAAGAAAGAGGGACTTGTTCCCCATACTCAGTGTGTGTGACAGATACATTTACATTGGCTATCACCCTGAGACACACAAACACACACCATCGACTCCGGAGCAACACATTAACTGGTATTGTCTTTTTCTCTTTTCATTCCAAGTCAGAGTTAGTGTGTGTGAGGTGGAGGCAGGAAGTGAACATTTTTCTCAACAAACTGGAGCCCCATTTGTGTCTAGACTAAGGACTGAACAAGGTCTGCTTTATAACAGTTAACATGCAAAACTGAAGGATATTCATGACATTTACACATACAAAAGTTGAAATTATGTGGTCATACTTAAAGATTACAGTTTTTGTATGATGTTGTTTATTCAAGCTATTACTACTACAATATTATGCACAGTGCATGAGAGTCTGATACTTTCTTACCTCTATTGCATTGATGGAGCCAATGGCATACATAGTGATGTGTGACTGGTTGTCTATGGCTGCATCTAAAGGGCTAGCTAAGGGTTTTAGAGTCTTAGGTCTCTCTGGAGGGTCTGTCAAACCCTCCACACTGATCATGTGGCCCAGAAGTATAGGAGAGAGAGAACTGGCCCTTGGTGACTGAGGATATCGAAAAACTTTGCGCTGGGCGCCTGGCCGAGGACTGTTAGGTTTAGGGCTCATTGGTCGTAAGGGGCTCTCTGTCAAGCCCTCATTAGCCACTGGGTTAGATCTGGCCCATGATGGTGAATGTTGATGAGTATGGGGGCTCAAAGGTGAAACAGGACTAGTGTTATTGTGCTCTTGGACCGCAGAGAAATCTAAAAATGGAGGTAAGCCAGAAACAATTGGTGTAATCGGCAGACTATTTGGTGAAAGTTTTCGTCTCTGGCCCTCAGATTGGCATCCCTGAGTGTTTTCTTTTCCAAACCCTTGCGGAACTCCCCGCTTGGAAATGGGATCAGTGTGGCAAAGGGTTTTAAAGGAGGATGGTGAGGATGGATTTTTTAACCTGTCCATGAGTGCAGTAGACATAAGGGCTCCGAGGTCCTGCCCAGAAGCAGCATTTCTACATTCTCCTTCTGGCATTGACATAGTTCTTGTCAGAAGCTCAGCTTCCTTGGGTTTCTTTAGCTTCCTCCAAGACTGTTTGACTTTACCTGAATCCCCATCAATTATGTTGGCCTGTTCCTCATTTTCCATATCCATCGAACGGGACTCAAACAAGCTGGAAAGGGACTTGTGTGCCTGTGCAAAGCGCATACGGATGTTTAAACTGTCGTTGCTCTTGCTTCTCTTGTAGGACTGCCCATTAGGTGAATGGACTTGCCTGGGGAGGGGGTTGTCTGAGCTGATTCCTAAATCACCCTCTCCACTACTCCCTTGGCTGACTTGTTGATGGATATGGCGAGTGTGTTGGGTAGCAGGGATGAAGCCAGAGTTTTCTATCTCATAAGGCCCTCGATTACCGGTTTCACACAGTATATCACCACCTTTAATAAAAACCTCATCATCTGAGTTGTCCTCCTGTGGCCCTTGCTTGGGTAGAAGGCCTTCATTATCTCCTATTGATGTCTCCTGAGATGCCTCTCCATTTTTTGCACCCTTAAAGCCCTTAGTCTTCCTAAAAGAGGGCATTTTAGTGAAAACAGAAAACTTGGAGCCTTTATTTTCTGTCTGAATGCCTTTTGTTTTGCTTCGCTTATTTATTTTTTCAGGGCTAGCTTTTCTGTCTGAAATAGCAAATTGAGAATCACCCATCTCATCAAAATTGCTGCTCCCTGAGGTGTATGACATAGCATCATAGGCAACAGTCATAGGTCTACAGTGCCTGTCGCTATTACTTCGTGAGACAGGTGTTGCTTGTCTTAGCTCAGGTTGTAACATAGCAGTAGTTGAACACTCTTCTTCCTGCTCAGACAGGAGATGTGGATTCAGGGGACAGGAAATGTCCCCTAAAACAATGTCCATAACTTGCTCAGAAGACCTCATGATGTGCTGTTCTTTCTTCATTTCCATTTTCAAATACTTTTCTGCTATATAACCTTTTTCCAGTGAACGATCTGCCTCCAGAATTGGCTCTAAGCTGTTGATAGAAAGCACATTCAGGCTGACATCAGGCTCTGAATGCCTTACTACCTTTACCTCTTGCTGTGGAGTTGGCAAGTTGACCTGTGTGAGCTTGCTGCAATCCTTAGCCAGAGGATATTCTTCTAATGATCCTGATGAGTTGCTTTTGCTTCTGTAAAGTAAGCGGTAGTCCCCTGACTGGATACAATTGTGTCTCTCTTCCTTAAATTCACTGTTCAATAACAGGCTTTTCTTCTCTGAAACTAAGTGCTTAACAACTTCATTTGTTTCTGACTCAGAGCACTTTAAATTCTCTGTCTTCGGTTCTCCAAGCTCATCTGCATGAGCCAGTTTTGAATGATAATGGTTATCAATGTCTTTGTCTGGTCCAGATTCAGAGTTCTCACTATTCCAGTTAGCTTTGAAGCCCTGTGAAAATGAAGACATGTGAGAATTTTCCAGGGGCTTGACTACATCTTGCAAAGGGTCAGAGGTCTCTGACACTAAGTGCTTCACACTTTCATTTCTTTCTGTGTTACTGGCTGCAATAATGTTCTCTCCAATAATATTACGTGTCTTTAGATCTCCAAGCTCATCTGTGTCAGCCAGTCTTAATTGACAGTGGTTTTCAAGGTTTCTCTCTGATCCAGATGCAGAGTTCAGACTAATCCAGTTAGCTCTAATGCCCTGTGAAGATGGGGACACAAGAGAATCTTCCTGAGGCTTGACTACGTCTTGCAAGGGGTCCGAGGTCTCTGACACTAAGTACCTAACACTTTCATTTCTTTCTGTATTAAGGCACTTTAAATCTGGACTAGCTGCAACAATGTTCTCCTCAACACTTGTGTTTGTCTTTGGTTCTCCAAGCTCATCTGCAAGAACCAGTCTTAAATTGTAATGGTTATCAATGCCTGTTTCTGGTTCAGATTCAGAGTCCTCACTACTCCAGTTAGCTTTAAAGCCATGTGAAGATGGCAACATGTGACAAACCTTCTGTGGCTTGACTACATCTTGCGAGGGGTCAGGGCTGTCTGACACTAAGTGCTTAACACTTTCATTTATTTCTGTATTAGAGCACTTTAAATCTGGCCTGGCTGCAACAATGTTCTCTCCAATAATATTCTCTGTCTTTAGATCACTCAGCTCATCTGCTTGAGACAGTCTTAAATGACAGTTGTTATCAAGGTCTTTCTCTGGTCCAGATTCAGAGTTGTCACTCCAGTTAGCTCCAAAGTCCTGTGAAGATGGGAACATACCAGAATCTTCCTGGGGCTTGAGCACATCTTCCACAAAATCAGGGGTGTCTAACACCAATTGCTTGATGCTTTTATTTATTTCTGTATTAGAGCACTTTAAATCTGGACAGGGCACAACAATATTCTCTCCAATAATATTCTCTGTCTTTAGATCCCCAAGCTCATCTGTTTGAGCCAGTCTTAAATGACAGTGGTTATCAAGGTCTCTCTCTGGTCCAGATTCAGAGTTCTCACTACTCCAGTTAGCTCTGAAGCCATGTGAAGATGGGAACATGTGACAATCTTCCTGGGGCTTGACTACATCTTTCAAGGGGTCAGAGGTCATTGTCACTAAGTGCTTAACACTTTCATATTTTTCTGACTCAGAGCATGTAAAATCTAGACTGGCTGCAACAATGTTCTCTTCAATACTTTTCTCTGTCTTCAGTTCTCCAAGCTCATCTGCATGAGCCAGTTTTAAATGATAATGGTTATCAATGTCTTTGTCTGGTCCAGATTCAGATTTCTCACTATTCCAGTTAGCTTTGAAGCCCTGTGAAAATGAAAACATTTGAGAATTTTCCAGGGGCTTGACTACATCTTGCAAAGGGTCAGAGGTCTCTGACACTAAGTGCTTCACACTTTCATTTCTTTCTGTGTTACTGGCTGCAATAATGTTCTCTCCAATAATATTACTTGTCTTTAGATCTCCAAGCTCATCTGTGTCAGCCAGTCTTAATTGACAGTGGTTTTCAAGGTCTCTCTCTGATCCAGATTCAGAGTTCAGACTAATCCAGTTAGCTCTAATGCCCTGTGAAGATGGGGACACAAGAGAATCTTCCTGAGGCTTAACTACGTCTTGAAAGGGGTCCGAGGTCTCTGACACTAAGTACCTAACACTTTCATTTCTTTCTGTATTAAGGCACTTTAAATCTGGACTAGCTGCAACAATGTTCTCCTCAACACTTGTGTTTGTCTTTGGTTTTCCAAGCTCATCTGCAAGAACCAGTCTTAAATTGTAATGGTTATCAATGTCTGTTTCTGGTTCAGATTCAGAGTCCTCACTACTCCAGTTAGCTCTAAAGCCATGTGAAGATGGCAACATGTGACAAACCTTCTGTGGCTTGACTACATCTTGCGAGGGGTCAGGGCTGTCTGACACTAAGTGCTTAACACTTTCATTTATTTCTGTATTAGAGCACTTTACATCTGGCCTGGCTGCAACAATGTTCTCTCCAATAATATTCTCTGTCTTTAGATCACTCAGCTCATCTGCTTGAGATAGTCTTAAATGACAGTTGTTATCAAGGTCTTTCTCTGGTCCAGATTCAGAGTTGTCACTCCAGTTAGCTCCAAAGTCCTGTGAAGATGGGAACATACCAGAATCTTCCTGGGGCTTGAGCACATCTTTCACAAAATCAGGGGTGTCTAACACTAAGTGCTTGATGCTTTTATTTATTTCTGTATTAGAGCACTTTAAATCTGGACAGGGCACAACAATATTCTCTCCAATAATATTCTCTGTCTTTAGATCCCCAAGCTCATCTGTTCGAGCCAGTCTTAAATGACAGTGGTTATCAAGGTCTTTCTCTGGTCCAGATTCAGAGTTGTCACTCCATTTAGCTCCAAAGTCCTGTGAAGATGGGAACATACCAGAATCTTCCTGGGGCTTGAGCACATCTTCCACAGATTCAGGGGTGTCGGACACTAAGTGCTTAACACTTTCATTTATTTCTGTATTAGAGCACTTTAAATCTGGACTGGTCTCAACAATGTTCTCTCCAATAATATTCTCTGTCTTTAGATCACTCAGCTCATCTGATTGAGCCAGTCTTAAATGACAGTTGTTATCAAGGTCTTTCTCTGGTCCAGATTCAGAGTTGTCACTCCATTTAGCTCCAAAGTCCTGTGAAGATGGGAACATACCAGAATCTTCCTGGGGCTTGAGCACATCTTCCACAAAATCAGGGGTGTCTGACACTAAGTGCTTGATGCTTTCATTTATTTCTGTATTAGAGCACTTTAAAACTGGACTGGCCACAACAATGTTCTCTCCAATAATATTCTCTCTCTTTAGATCCCCAAGCTCATCTGTTTGAGCCAGTCTTAAATGACAGTGGTTATCAAGGTCTCTCTCTGGTCCAGATTCAGAGTTCACACTCAAGTTAGCTCCAAAGTCCCATAAAGATGTGGACATATGAGAATCTTCCTCGGGCTTGAGCACTTCTTCCACAGAATAAAGGGTGTCTGATACTAAGTGCTTAACACGTTCATTTATTACTGTATTAGAGCCTGTTGAATGTGGACTGTCTGCAACAATGTTCTCTCCAATAATATTATCTCTCTTTAGATCCCCAAGCTCATCTGTTTGAGCCAGTCTTAAATGGTTATCGAGGTCTTTCTCTGGTCCAGATTCAGAGTTCTTACTCCAGTTAGCCTCAAAGTCCCGTGAAGATGGGAAAATACCAGAATATTCCTGGGGCTTGAGCACTTCTTCCACAGAGTCGGAGATCTCTGACACTAAGTGCCTAATACTATAATTTCTTTCAGAATCAGAGTACTTTAAATCTGGACTGGCTGCAACACTTTTCTCAGTAATATTCTCTGTCTTTAGTTCTCCAAGCTCATCTGCATGAACCAGTCTTAAATGACAGTAATTATCAACGTCTCCCTCTAATCTAGATTTCGAGCTCTCACTACTCAAGTTTCCACTGAATTCTAGTGTGGGTGGGAAGGTCACCTTTGGGTATGGTGTAACCAGATGGCAAATTATTTTCTCACTGTTTTCCAAATTGTTCTGGGTGACCTTTAATAAACTACCTAGGCCTCCATCGCTCTCCACCCCTTTTATACTATCCTTAGTATTACTGTTGGTGTCTGAGAGCAGAGAAACAGAGGATTCCAGGCCACAGGGAAATTCATGGATCTTCAGCTGAGTTTGCGTACCAAGACTAGAAATTGTGCCAACAATAGAGTTTGCTGGGGATATTGCCTCTTGAGCTACACCTGTATGTTTTGTGCTACTGTCCTTATTAGACTCAGTATCAGAAGGGCATATTGGAGATTTTCCTATCTTATCAGGCACCTGCTGAGTAAAGTAGGCATCTAGATCACTGGAAAATAATTTGTATTTTGTGTGCTCAGGAAGCTTTGTTGTGTCAAGTTCTGACTGTGCAAGGCTAAACGCTTTCACATTTTGTTGCTTGTCAAGATAAACATGACTGCCCTCCCCCTCCTGATCCTGATTTTGCTGGAGAAGAGGGCTGGGGGATCCTACCCTTGTATTCTCTCCGCTCAACTTTTTTGATGACAGAGGCGAGGTATTCTCTACTTCTCTGTTGCTGGAAGAAAACAGCAGATTTTTTGAAAAGGGTTTATAAAACAGACATCCGTCAGATCCCTTACAATCATCTGCCTGGATTTGAGCTGTATTAGATTCAGGTTCTATAGAGACTGACTGTGCACTCTGCAAAAGTTTGTCCACAGAATACAGCTGGCTGTGAGAGGGATTTTCTGTTGCAGCATCCCCCTCATCAAATGGGTTAGTGATTAAATCCTTGGTTTTAACATGGATTTCCCAAGGTTGCAACCTTGCACACTGAGGTTGATTTTGATCCAGTCGACACTCAACGAGCTCCTCCCCATCTGGGCCTGCCCATGGGACAGGTAAGGCAGAAACTTTTGGAACAACAGTCAGCTCACTAGTGCAGATATCCAATGGAAATGAAGCTGTGGTCTCTGTTGAAAATGTTACGGAGGAACAGATTTCATTTACTGTCCCAGGTGGTTTAGTTCTCTCTGATGTAAAGCCAATAAACCCACACTGCTCTGTTTGGAAGCAGACACCTGACACTGATGCCTTATCCTGAGGCTTTGCTTCACTACTACAAACCTGAGGGTGGATCACTGTCAGTGCTCTGCTGGGGCTCCCTTCACAAAGAGTTTGTGGACAGCAACTATCTACCTTATGTGCTAATACATTGATTTGTGTATCAAGTGTGTCTCTGAACTCTGCCTTTTTGTTTTGTGATAGATGATTTACCTTTGTGCGATGTGCCTCTGTGATGTCTGATTTTGCCACAGCACATTCTGTAATTATTTTACAGCCTGTGTGTATTTTCTCAGATTTAGAGTGTGCTGGTGTACAATTAGAGTCAGATGTGCAAGCATTTATACCATCAGTGATATGTGTATCAACTACACTACCTTTACAGCTACTCTCTATTTTGTGTGTTTCATGGTAGTATGTCTCCACACTTCTCCTCAAGTCTGTTATATCTGTGCTTCGTTTGTTTATGGCCCATATCTCCCTGTCTTCGTTGAATATACCCCAATGGTCAACCTTTTCTTTATTCTCTACTTCTACATCTTGAACATTACAGATTTGAAATAGTTGCCCTTCTGTACTCTCTGTGTGCTCTCTATCGGTGTTTCCTGTCTGAAAAATTGTCTCATGTTGATGTGGGCTTTGCCACTCTTGTGTTTTCACAGTCTTGTTCTCTGTGGCATCTGTATGTAATCTGCATGTTTGTGAGTTTTTAGTTTCTGTCAGGCTAATGGAATTACTTTCTTCAAGTGGAGTTTGTAATTGTTGTGTTACTTCTTGAGTATCTGGTGGGCTATTGACCTTAATGTCTATTGTGCCTGTTTTGTTTTGCTTTTGTACATGTAAGCTGTACAGATTTGTGCTGCTATTGACTTCTATGTCTGTGCAACCAGCTTCTAAATTAGACTGTTTTTGGTGCACATCTAGTTTTAGTGTCTCTGTACTATGTACTGTATGGGGTTTGATTTCCTTTGAGTACAGAACTCCAGTGCTGACATTCAAGGGGATATCAGGTTCCACAGGATTTTCTGGGCTTTTCCTCCTTTTATAATTGGATCGTCCAACGTAAGTCTCTGTGACATCTCCCTGGACGCCTCTAGCCAATGCTGACTCTCTCCGCACTTTACTCTGCCCAATTGAGTAGCTGCTGCATGTTGCGCGTCGACCAACATAGGTGTCCTCCAGTCCTAGCAGGCCATCCAAAGAGTCTTCCACATCCGGAGTCAAATCTGACAGGGTGTCGCTGTGCCATGAGTGGGAGTCAAAATACTCATCAGATGTATCACCCCCTCCTAGACTTCTTCTGCACCACTCCAGGGAATCAGAACCCAAATCCCCCTCCTCCAAGCCTAATCCTTCAGAGAGTTGGGGGGAGTCTTTGAGGGCTTCCTGGGGCTGTGAAGTCAATGAAGAAGAGGAGGGTGAGAAACTTAGTAACAACAGGGTGTTAAATGCTATATAGTATAATGCTAGTGAGAATCCAGAAGATACATCTCATATTCATGAGTTTGATAAGTAATGGTAATGTAAAAGCCAATATGATGGGATCCTAAATTCCTTCTGATCATTGCTGCCAAGTTTGGTATGTGTTGGACAATTAGATCCAAAGTTATTGAGAAAAAACCTACAGCCAATTAGCTTTCAGCCTGACATGCTGCTGAGCTGGAGCCGTTACCACAGTTACACTCACTTACACAGCTGCAGCCCTTTGTTGTAAATTATATCATTAATGGTCTTAACAGAGAAAATCTGCTCACAATGTTTGTGGAGAGAAGGCTGAAACACACCCCAAACTCCTGCTCATAACTCAAAAACCATAATTTATAATCACAAAATGAGCATATTTTCTAAGAGCTGAGGTTCTACTGGTCATGTTGATATAATTTTATTTCCATAGCTTGAAAAATGTTGGTACAGGAGCAGGTTAGATATTCCAGAGGTCTGGGAAATGCAGGATGATTTATTTCAAATTGAATATGGGAGTGATTATAAGGAAAGCAGACACCAAGCTCTATTGGAGAGACCAGGAGAGTCGTGCCAACATTTTGATGTAAAAAATATTAACGTGTGGTGAAAACTGTGGCCATGCTGATGACTTAGACATTTTTTTCCAGACAAATTTTTTTTGTGCTTCTGCATCACCACTCCAGCCTCCCTATCCGGAATGCATTGCATCAAAATCTCGTACAAAAATGGTGACTACGTCGCCATAGTTCCAGAAATCAATGCCAGTATATATATATATATATATATATATACACTTTTCCCGAGGAGGAGAAGTGAGCCAATTACTAAAGATAATTGTGTCTTTGCCGCAACATACAGTATAAATTACAGAGATGACCCATTTTGATTATTAAAACAAACTGATATCAAAACCATTTAAGCACTAATTGAGTTGAGTCACTAATAATCTTGTCTATTTGTTTTCATATTGTACTCAGGTTTGAGGAAAAATAGCATTTTAATGACTGACTGAATATATAAATAAACTTATTAGATTTTTACTGAAAATCTTTTTCTAAATTGTTCACTATCATGTTGTTGAAAAGAAAACCTAGTCTCTTTATGTGCAGGTTTACTTGGGTATGTACGAAAAATAACAAGCATTCCCCACTGATCAACCACAAAATCCTCACTTCCTCATTGATCTCTCTAACCATTGATCAATGCAAAAAAAAAAAAAATCCATTCCCAGAATGGTCAGTGTTCTTTTCTGCAATGAAGAGCTCCTTTTCCAACAGACAGAGTGGCTGATTGAGTCGTAACTCTCCCGACTTCTCAATGCACTTATCCAAGTATGCATCTGCTCCATGTTATTATCCCCTGTATCACCTTGAATCCATGCACCCAGCTCACTCCCAGCTCATTTCCAGACCAACTCACTGAGCTGGACAGGCTGCTAACCTCCATCTTCTGTTCTATTTCCTCCTCCTTCTTTCCTTTACTTCCGTCCTTTCTCCCTCAATATATTCCTCATTTTTGCCCTTCCTTCTAACATTCTGTCCTTCCATTCTTCCTTCCTTCCTATTCTTTACTCTTCTTCCTTTTTACTCCTGAAGTTGACTAAAAATATACTGGACCTCAAGAAGATATATTGTTGAATATATGTACAATATGAACACAAATGGGTTCTTAATGGGTTAAAAAGGCAGTTTTCTCCAAGAGAATGCTTGTGTACAACTGAAATATTACCAAAACAACAGAGAATCTAAAGGAACTTTGAGATTGGTCGAGACATCTTACATGTATTCCAATTTTCAAAATCACTGATGATATTACAGTCATGTGTACAGGAAAGGTTCCTCTGGTAATGAGAGCTGCTATGTCACTGATAATAATTTGAAGCTGAGAGATGGTGACATGACTATTGGGTTCAGTTCAAGAATCTGTGCAGGACAGTCAAGTTCATCCACACCAGACTGTCATCCAGGTCTTTATGGACCTTGTTTTATGCACATGTCATGTTAGAAGAGGAAGGAACTCCAAACTGACTCCACAATGTTGGGAGCAGTTGGAAATGTTTTGGTATCCAAAGGGGCCAAGCCCAACTCCTGAAAAAACAAACCCCACACCATAATTCCTCCTCCACCAAATTTCACCGTCCGTCAGATGGAAACGCGTGATTCGTCACTCCAGAGAATGTGTATTCACTCCTCTAGAGTACAGTGGCAACTTGCTTTACACCACTGCATCCAACGCTTTGCATTGGACTTGATGATGTATGGCTTAAAAGCAGCTGAGCTCTCTGAGTACTGTGTATGAGCTCATTTGAAAGTCACATGAAGTCCAAACTCTTCCATTTTCCTATAACAAAGCCAACAATTGACTTTGGAATATCCGCCCATAATCCAAAGATCTTCAGTTTACTATTATAGAGGGCTAAAGAAACCAGATTATATTCAGATTTGGGAAGCTGGAACCAGAAAAGTTTGAGATTTAATTAATTATGAAAATAGTTGGCAATCAGTGTAAAGGATGGCAGACCCCAGAAGAGTGTTTTGGAGGCAAAGCATACAGGCAATTGGAGAAACAATGTGCTCTGCAAATCCAGTCAGGCAGACAGACATACAGTACATACATAGGGACATATATATACAGATACACAACCAATTGCAGCAGTAGAGTGAGAGAAAAAAAACATTATTTACTGTAAAACAGTCCACTCTGCTCTAAGTCTCCATGGCAACAGGATGTGCTGAGAATGGCATGACAGTTACTTATTGTGTGTGTGTGTGTGTGTGTGTGTGTGTGTGTGTGTGTGTGTGTGTGTGTGTGTGTGTGTGTGTCAGGGATGTGCATGTGTGAGAGTGACAGTAGGGGGGTCATGCATACTACATGTGTGGCACATGCACACATATTAAAAGCATCAGCAGCGGATGACACTGAATGGATGTGATCTGTGTTTCTGGTCAGACCGAAGGGGTTTCCATAGAAACCCAGCAGCTAAGTGTAAATAAGCACATGACTGAGGTGTCAAAGAAGCACACACACAAATACACACACCCTATGCAAATCCAGCAGTCTACTCTCAGTCTTGGTCCTGTCTGGTCAGAACAAGCCAAAAGCTCAGCAAAATATGCTCTGTAATAGTTTGTCACTTTATTATATATATATATATATATATATATATATATATAGATCTGGCCTGAGGGCTTTGTTATTCTCATACAGACTTTGGATAACCCAAACAAACATACATGAGCTTTGTGTAATGTTACTGTTGTAGCAGTTGTTGCAGGCACACAAAAAATAATCTCTCATGATAGGAAATTTGTCATTTAGTTTCGTGTCCTTGTGATCTTCTCTAAACTAGTTTAGTGCCTGCTATAACTTTCTGATTGCTTAGCCTTTAGTATTGCTGCTTCAACATAGAAACATTAATACTGTTGATATTAGGAGTGAACAAGAACTTTCACCAAAATTAAAGAAACTAACATATTATACACAAATTATATAAATAGGTAAGTACATTTTATTTTCTTATCAAGTATAAGAAGGGCTTCATTAAAAAATAGCATTTAAGAGTCATCAATGACTTTTACACTAGTTTTGAACTGCCTGTGGGAAGAAGGAACATACAGTATCAAGAAACACAACCATTGCTGATCCCTTTCATGATAGCCAATGCTTGTGTTTCCATCAGTGTCCCAGAAGCTATGTAAGATTACAATCCAATACATAGTATAATAGTTATTTTTCTTGCTTGTGTTCACTTCTGAAACAATTCCAGTAGAGCAGTGACAGGAGTGGAGCAAACCTATGTGTTGTTTACCTTACACTTTGCTTTTGTTCTGTGTGGAATTACATGAGTTAGAGCCTGCCCATACTTGATTCAAAGCTCTGTCTAAAAGCATAGCCTTAACTGTACCTCATCACTGTTTGGAATTGCAAAGCTAATAAAAAATAGATTTTATTAGCTCTATACTACAACATAAGAAAATTTACAATGGATGCAATTGGTTGGGTTTTCTTGACCAATAAGGCCCAATTCCAAGTAATATGCTCGCTAGGTTGTTCAGATGAATGGTTCTCGATATACATAAGGAATATACATACATACTGGGCATGCACACACATATAGACAGAGATTCCTGGAATTACAGAGCCTTGGAAAAGTATTTAGCTGTATTAAAAGTTTTGACCCTATGCCACATTTCAGGCTTCAAACATAAAGACATTATATCAGAAATTCTGTGAAGAATCAACACTGAGTGGCAAAAAGTCGTGAAGTGTAATGAAATTTATATAACATTTAAACTCTTTTTAGAAAAAAAAGTGGCTCCTCTGAGTTAACACCTTTTACTGCATTTACAGCTGCAAGTCTTTTGGGGCATGTCTCTAATACTGTGGTACATCTAAAGACTCAAAGTTTTGCCCATTCTTCTTTGTCAAACAGTTCAAGCTCATGTTATATGAAGAGCAATTTTCAGATTTTTCTACAGATTCTCAATGGGATTCAGGTTTGGACTTTGACTTGGCTTTCTAACACATGGGTATGTTTAGTTTTTTAACTATACCATTGTATCCCACTCTCAGGTCTTTTGCAACAGGTTTTCTTCCAAAATGGCCCTGTATTTGGCTCTATCCATCTTTCCTTATTTCCCCTGTCCCTACTGAAGAAAAGCAGCTCCAGACTATGATGCTGTCACCATGTTTGACAGTAGGGATGATGTGATCAGGGTAATGTGCAATGTTACTTTTATGCCAAACAAAGCATTTTACATTTTCCAAAACGTTCCAAAAAGTTTTTGGTTGCATCTGACCAGTGCACCTTCTTCCACATGTTTGGTGCTTCTTCCAGGCGGCTTATTGAAAACTTCAAACAAGACTTTTATGGATTTGTTTGAGAAATTACTTTCTATTGCCAGATTTTGCAGTGTGCAATTAATAAATGTCTTATGACAGATTCCCCACCTCAGCTCTGGATCTCTGCCGTTCAGCCAGAATGATCATGGGCCTTTTGGCTGCATCTCTGATTAGTCTCTACTTGTTTGAGTTCCATTTCAATATGATTGCTTGAACAGTGCTCAGCAAGATGTTTAAAGCGTGTGAAATCTTTTTATATCTTGATCCAGCTTTAAACTTCTCCACAACAGTATGTCAAACGTGCCTGGTGTCTGGGCCTTTATGATGCTGCTTGAGACCTCTATCACAGAGCAGGTCCATTTACAGTGAGACTTGATTACATACAGGTGAATTGTTTATCATCATCATCAATAATTTAGGTCAACATTGGATAATTCAGAAATCCCCAGGGAAACTGTTTAATGTCTTGTCCACTTTGTTAACATACATACATAAAGTATACCATACATACAGTATTAGGGCCAATGAAGGATTAAAAAATGTTTTTATTCATTTATTATTTTTGAGTGCCCTAAGTATAAATGGTAGAGAAAAACTGAGAAATGTAAATGTAAGCTAGGTAAGGTCCAAACATTCCCAGGATACACTTATATCTGCACTTTACTAATGCAAGGTGTGTCAGGTCAGTGCTTTTAAACTCTAATTACGTGTAGATAAAACTTAAGGTAACTACAAGGTTAATGTACTTATTGTTGAACTTATTATCACTCAAAAAAGCTCCACATCACTCATCCAGATGAAGGAGCAGTAAAAAGCAGAGAAACATCACCTTTCCTCAAACAGGCTATTACTTGAACAACAAAATGTTTACAAATGCTATGTAAAAAAGCATATAATTGCGCACACACACACACACACACACACACACACACACACAAACACACAAACACGACGATACCTGAAATTAGATGAGCCTTTGAAAGGGTTTCATCTTCCACTCCCTCTCCATCTCTCTCTCTGTCTCTAGAATCAAGTGTTGCCTCGGCATCCTAACGCTCCACAGTACCAACGTTTCCTCTCGATGACCTGGAGACACCACCCACACCCAGCAGGGAGGGAATGTGGATGTGGGTGCTGCAGCCGCGCTGATGTGTCAGGGCCCCAGGGGCAGCTGGCTATTGTGACAGCAGGGCTCCAACAAGCTTGCACACTCAGCCGAACATACACTGTGTGAATGAACACACACACACACGAGTACACACCCACACACAAAGAAACAATGCTCATCTTTCTTTGCTGAGATACAATATTGCTCGTTCTGCTTCACCTCACAACTGCAGCTGAGCCTGACTTCTACCCCACCCACTCACATGCAGTGAGTTAATTATTTGATGTTTTCTTTGTTTAATTAAAAAAAACTGACATCTTGGCAGGATTAATTATTCATGCTGAGACTATGAGCTTTAAAGCAAACGGTCCTACCTTCAGCAGCGTGTGCAGTGTAATGTAGAGTTATTGTTCACAAACTCTACCTTTCTATATGCCTCCATTTACCATGGCCATCCATGCACCTCCTCCCCATCGCCTGCTATCTGAGGTCATCCCAAAATTGTCACCTACTCTCTTGAACCGCAGCAGAGAAGACAAGGAAAGCCCCTAAGAAGACCCAGCAAACCTTGGAGAGACTATGTCTCTTAGCTGGCCTGGGAATGTCTTAAGGTTCCTCTGGAGGAGCTGGATGAAGTGATCAGGGAAAGGGCTACTGCCCCCATCACCGCAAGGAAGCAGTAGAAAATGGATGGATCTACAGCAGAAGCCATGTAATGACGAAATCTGACTTAATTCTCAGTTGAAAGACTAGTTTTAGCATCAAGATGCCCTCCCCCTCCTTGTACCTGCACATAAGTTTGGATGCCACCTGCTGCTAATTTGATAGAGTATTGTTTTGTGGCTTGGTACGAGCCATTTTTGCCTTTTTCAGACTGCAGACTCATTCTCAGATTAGATCTCTGACCGTCTACCCTGGCATTTGCAAGTGTTACGTTTGGATTTCTGTATCCAGACATCAAAAACCTATTCGCATAGGTTGCTGCGGTAACAATGTAATTGTCAAAGTGGTTAGCAATACATCAAACAAGTTATTTCCATATCTGTTAAAATTTTTGACTGGAAATTTTGACTTTTGGGTCACTTCCACTGGAACACACTAATAGACAATTTAGGGACACAAATTCTTCATACTGGATTTTAAAATCTTTTTTTTTGTATTTACTATGGCAATTAGCATCTGCCTGTTAGTATCAGTGAAGGCAGACTGATACACAATCATAAACCCAGAGGGAAATATTTGGAAATCCAGGAAATTTTTAATGTACAATTTCAGAGAATGTTTCCAATGCCTTTCAAGTATTGGTCAGTTTAGTCAAAAATCTTTTATTCATAAAATGTATCTTCTTATTTAAACTTAAAGTCTACACTGCAGCAACTGGTCACTAAAGGCACCCTAATATTCATGTTTCATCAGAGCAAGACAGTGGCCTGGGCTAAATTGTCTCTTAGTGAGAAATTTTTGTCAAAGTGGTGACACACATAAAACAAAATGGATGGTCTTATGGAAGTCTACAGTTACAGCCAGCTGTCTTCTTTTACATCAGCCACTCCATTATTTATGAGAGGAAATGGGCCTGCCAGCTGCTTCCAGCAGCTACACATGGAGGCAGCCATACATACACACAAGAGTTTTTATCGTTCATATATGATTGTTTGAACTGATGAAATAATTATGGCTTTGCTTTCCATTAAGTTACATTCATGTCCTTTGAAGTGCTTTTTTTTATTACATTAGTTTCATAAATAGAACTAGAACATCCACGCAAGGTAGTGACAGTATCTTCAGAGCTACAATGATGAGGCAATTAACTAACCATAACCCTAATCAACAGTTTATCTATTTTTAACAACTGTTATTTTGTGTTACCAATTATTTTGAAAATTAATTAATCGATTGGAAACATTTACAAAAAAATTCTCTGGTTCCAGCTTCTGAAATTGTATTATTTTCTGATTTCTTGAAGTTTCTATAATAGTAAACTGAAGGTGGATTGAGACAAAATAAGCCTTTTTTTAGGTTTAATATTAACTTTGGAAGCCAGTGTTCAACATTTAACATGATTTTATGAACCAGGCTATGAACCAGGTTATAAGCAGGTGATTCAAAAGCCTCTGTACATAGAAAAATCATAAAAAGCCATCAGGACCTCTGTGAAATTGTGGCAAAGCAAATATATTACTTAATAATAGTCTAATATACAGCCACCAAACCTCCATTTACATCCAATTAATAAGAGAAACCCCTTCATGACAATGATGTTGATAGTTGATTAATGTACTGATAATTGAAACGGTTAAAGCATTATATGATTGACTTATAAAATGGTGTAAGTTGTTGATCACTCTTTCTTAAAGCGGAATATTCAACCTAAGATGTTTTTTTTTTATCCCAACCAATTGTCCACAGTCTAAAGATCATTAATTTATTATTATACAAGACAAGACATTTTCTGCCTAAATATGACTCAAATCAATCAATTAATCAATTTTCAAAATAATTGGTGATCATTAGAATTGGCAACTGATCAATTAATCAACTAATTGTTGTAGCTCTGTTAATGAGCCAGAGAGAGCGTTGAGAGAGAGGACACAAAACAATATTGAGAGGAAATTTTAAACTTAAAACCACAACTACAATAAATCTTAAGGATATCAACAGATCAAATAAAACCTAGGAAAATTGTACAATATGGGACCCTTAGTCACTATACATGTCCTTCTAAAAAAATAGCATATTCTGATAAAGTTTATTCTTTTTCATAATGTAATGATAAACATTAAACTTTTATATATTTTTGATTCATTACACACCAACTGAAATGTTTCAAGTCTTTTATTGTTTTATTCCTGATGATTTTGGCATACAGCTCATGAAAACTCAAAATTCAACAACAAGCTATAAACCTAATCTCCTGAATCAATGAGTTAACTCTAAACACCTGCAAAAGATTCCTGAGGCTTTTAACAACTCCCAGCCTGGTTCATTACTCAAAACTGCAATCATGCTGCTGACCTGACTGCTGTCCAGAAGGCCATCATTGACACCCTTAAGCAAGAGGGTAAGACACAAAAAGAAATTTCTGGATGAATAGGCTGTTCCCAGAGTGCTGTATCAAGGCACCTCAGTGGGAAGTCAGTGGAAAGGAAAAAGTGTGGCAAAAACAAGAAAAGGTGACCGGACCCTGAGGAAGATTGTGGAAAAGGGTGATTCCAGACTTTCCAGACCTGCGGAAGCAGCGGACTGAGTCTGGAGTAGAAGCATCCAGAGCCACCATGCACAGGCGTGTGCAGGAAATGGGCTACAGGTGCTGCATTCCCCAGGTCAAGCCACTTTTGAACCAGAAACAGCGGCAGAAGTTCCTGACCTGGGCTACAGAGTAGCAGCACTGGACTGTTGCTCAGTGGTACTATTTTACAAGTACTATTTTCAGATGATGATATTGAAGCAACCTGGGCCTCCATAACACCTCAGCAGTGCCACAGAGTGATTGCCTCCATGCCATGCCGCATTGAAGCAGTCAAGGATTCCTGACAAAGTATCAAGTGCATAACTGAACATAATTATTTAAAGGTTGACTTTTTTTGAAAGACACTTTTCTTTCATTAGTAGGATGAAATATGTTAATTTTTTTAGATAGGAATTTTTGTTTTTTCTTTACTTTTTTGCCAAAATCATCAATATTAAAACAATATAAGGCTTGAACTATTTCAGTTGTGCGTAAAGAATCTAAAATATATAAAAGTCTAATGTTTATCAGTGCATTACAGAAAATAATGAACTTTATTATAATATGCAAATTTTTTGAGAAGGACCTGTACACTGAAAAAAATTGACATGCTATTTTCAGCAGCAGGCTCATCCACATTGGATGCCTTTGGTTAATATTTGTGGCAGTATGGTAGTAGGATTGAAAAAAAAACTACTGTGTGTGATCACGGTTCATGGTACCCAGTGCTCGTTAATGTGTTGAATTCATTGATAGTAAAATCAATCATTTTAGAGGAATTTATCAGGTGTAACAGGCTTTCATATATATTAGCGTTCACTTCATATTCTCCTCGTCTTCAATATGAATACATTAATGCACAGAAAATAAATACACTGAGGTTCATTGTCAACTGCACCTGTACAAAAGAATGCAGCACAGGAAAATCTCTTAACACATTAACAGTGTTTGACTGAAAGCTTCAGTAATATTGCAAAAAAAGTAATATTATACAATGCTGCTGTTCGCATGATTTGTGGGCAGAGATGATGTCATTCAACATGAATTGGTAAAAAGGTCAACAGCCATTGAGTTTGCCTATGCACATTTGCTTTGGTAACTGTCCACAGCTTGAAATAAAAAACAGGGCACTCCATTGTATGAGAAAGCACCCATTCACTGTTCACACAAGGCTGAAGAGGCAATACTCTGTCTTCCCCTAGAGAAATAGTACAAAACCAGCATTGCTAATGGACTGCAATTCATTTATTTCAATAGAACATAGTTAAAGGAGCAAACTTTTTGAATACAACCGTGTTACTAAAGAGAACATCTGTGGCCTGTGCTTCACTGAGCATGGTAACTGCTCTCATGAAGCTAAAGAACAGGCCTCTCATCTCTATTTTTTTCAGGTATGAGCGAAAGTGAAAATAGTATATTTGTTGGGGACTATTTTCAGCGCGAGGTTAATCCTGCTCTAGTGAGTATTTGTGGCAGCATGACTGTGTGCGGGGGACTGAGTCAAAATAAACTACAGTTTGTTTGACACTTGAAAACAACAAATTACATTATTACCTTACAGCATTGAAGTATATGGTTGGATATATACTATAGTCAGATTAAGGCAGACAGAGACAAAAGTAAACCCAGTGTGGACACTACCGACCAAAACAAACACCTGACGAGGAACTGTAGTTGAGTATTTATGATGATTATTGTTATTATTTTTTATAATAAACATACGGATATATTTAGAGAGAGAGGCAGATAGAAAGAGAGAGAGAGAGAGAGACAAAAGGAATCCATATCCTATTCTCAGTGTGGACAGCACCGGCGCATCCGGTCAGGTATGTAGTTATGTGTCATTATGTACTTTACTGTATGTTGACTGACTTGGTGTTTTTCTTTTGTGTCTTGTCTGCACCTGGGAATGTGAAAAACATAATTTCAATGACTTTGTATGTCCAGCACATGTGAGAAACAAGCTGATATTGACTTTGTAGGTACCCATGAGTCCTATGTTGTATCTCATCTCTGTGCTCTGTATTCTCTTCTATAACTCAGCTGTGAGGGTCCAGCCTTCACAAGCAAATAGAAGGATTGATGTGACCAAGCGAGCACAGAATTCTCATTTCTAATGCAAGACTGTTGTTTTTATCTTACCATAAGGGCTTGGCTTTACTAGAGCAACACTTTGAGTGATACTGTGGATCCTGTGGATCCATTGTCAGACAGGATTGCTCTGAGATATTTGAAGCTGAGACTGTTTCCAGTGCCTGACTTTTTTTTTTGATCAGCCTCTCATGCCAACAGTCCTTTTTCACAGTCTGCCTGGGTATTCATCATGATATAGATAGATATATGATGTAAAAATGTTGAGGAGAATAAGGGAGAAAAAACATCATTGATGTACTTCAGTTGTTTTCCTGAATAAGTCTCCGATAGATTTGTTATAGAGAACTGTGCAAGTAGCATTGTTGTACAGGTTTTGAATGACTCTGACAGGGTTAAGGCTGATGTTGTACTTCCTGATGGTTCCCCACAGCACAGAATGACTAACTCAGATGAACACTTTCTTGAAGTCTGCAAACACATAAGATAAGATAAGATAAGGTAAGACTTTATTGATCCCACAACGGGGAAATTTGTTTGTTACTGCAGCTTACAGAGTAAAGAAAAGAAAAGAAAAGAAAAGCTAAAGAAAATAAAAGCTATAAAAAAATAAAAACACACAACACTATGTACAAAATTCATAAAATTTGTTGATCTGCATACACAGTATGCATTATGGACATAATGGAAAAATTACTAATAAATAGCAAGGAAAAAGAAAAAAAGAAAAGTATGCATAAGCAAAGCATATATACATACATGCAAGTACACACATATTTACATATTTGCATATTTATACGGACATACATTGCCGTCGGGATGAATGATCTGCGGAATCGCTCCTTCTTGCAGCGAGGGTGTTTGAGTCTCTGGCTGAAGGAGCTGCTCAGCGCACCAACCACCCCCTGCAGAGGGTGATGGGGGTTGTCCATGATGGATGTCAGCTTTTCTAACATCCTCCTCTCTCCCACCACCACCACCGACTCCAGAGGACATCCAGGTACAGAGCTAGATCTCCGCACCAGTTTGTCAATTTTCCTTCTGTCCCTGTCTGTGCAGACCACTGCGTAGAAAAGGGCAGATGCTACGACGGAGTCATAGAAGGTCTTTAACAGGGTCCTGCATACTCCAAAGGACCTTAGTCTCCTCAGCAGGTGAAGTCAACTCTGGCCCTTCTTGTACAGGACATTAATGTTTGTGGTCCAGTCCAGTTTGTTGTTTAGGTGAACACCCAGGTATTTGTAAGAGACCAATGTCTCAATGTCTTTTCCCTGGATGCTCACCGGTGTGGTTGGGGGTGACTTCCCCCCTGAAGTCCACAACCATCTCCTTTGTCTTTTGGCTGGCGTTGATTTGGAGAGCGTTGGTCTCACACCAGCTGTCAAAGTCATTGATGACTCCCCTTTACTCCTGGTCATTCCCATCTGAACACCCGATGATGGCCGTATCATCTGAGAACTTCTGTAGGTAGCAGTTGTCAGAGTTGTAGCTGAAGTCTGAGGTGTACAGACTAAACAGAAAAGGTGAGAGCACTGTACCCTGTGGCACCAACATGATGCAGACTACCACCTCAGACACACAGTCATGAAGCCTCACATACTGTGGTCTGTTGGTGAAGTAGTCAATGGTCCAGGCCGTCAGCTGCTAATCCACTCTTCCTCCAGCTTCTCTTTCAGCAGTGCAGATAGATGACGGCGTCATCCACACCGATGCCAGGCCGGTAGGCAAACTGCAGAGGGTCCAGTGCTGAGCTCACCAGTGGGCGAAGGTGGTGCAGGATGAGCCTCTCCAAGGTCTTCATCAGGTGAGAAGTCAGGGCTACAGGTCTGTAGTGGTTGGGCTCCCTGGGCCGTGCGATCTTTGGCACTGGAACCATGCAGGAAGTCTTCCACAGTTCAGGAACCCTCTCCAGGTTCAGACTCAGATTAAAGATGTGCAGGACCACCTGACAAAGCTGGTCTACACAGTCCCTGAGCAATCTGGTGCTGATTCCATCTGGACCTGCTGCCTTCCTGACCTTTGACATGGTGAAGGTGTTGATGCTGCAAGTATTTCTCACATATAATTCTTAAGTTGATTAAATGTCCTGTGGTTCTCTACCCTGTCCTAAATGTAGCCTTTTCTCCAGATATGATTAGTTCACTTTTAGGTTTTAGCCTTGTGGTTGTGTTGAGTTCAGAGCAGTATCCTTTCCATCTGTCTGACGCTGTCTATCCTGGTTCAAGTTGGGGGGGGGCCCACTTACAGGCACGGTTAACCCTTCACTCAACAATGTCACTCTTCATCATGGGGTTTGAGCTGTTCTTTGTCTGGTCCCTCAACCGAGACCTGATTACCATGGGTGAGATGGGTGGGCATGAAGCCCCCAACAACATAGCTCCTAACATCATTGGAACACACAACCGCTCCATCGCAGTAAGGTGGCAGCTCCAGAAGGGGCTCACGCAATCTTAATTTGCACAAAAATAAATTATTCACATAAACAGCTTTGTTGACTGTAGCAAAGCGACTTTTACTCATTACTCTCATTTGCTACTTGTTCACTCCCCGTCACCATCTTGCCTAACAAATTTTATGCAGGGAACAACTGAATATATAGTGTAATTATTTTTAAATTGTTGTGTAATGGGAAACTCAGAACTTGTATCTATTCTGAGGACAAAATGACCCAACATTTTCAGTGATCTAATTGGTCAGTTGTTTGTTTAGTTGGCAGAATTTGATTCCATCCTTTGAAGTTAACCTAACTCATAACAGTTACTGTCATGCTGCAGAATGAATTTGGGACCAATCAGATGCCTGATGGTGTTGAATAATTTAATCTAAACACCTAAAGTACCTAAAACATTTGTACAATAGTGTAAGCAGTTCAATGTAAAGAAATGTCTATGTAGATTCTCATTCATCCAGGTCATTGTAGTGTCAAAGGAGTTACTTGAAAGCAACTGGACATCTTCTTGTAGCTTAAAGACTTTTCACCTCCCATCCAGAAGGCATCTTAAGTTCTGGCCTGATGCTGTAAACCAGGAGCTTATATCTCTGGATCACCGGGTGAAACTGTAAACAACACTCTCATAACAATGGTCGCATAAGTCACACTTCAAGGTGTGAAGTAGCATGCTCTCCTGCAAGCACGTTACATTGCAATTTGTGGTTAGCCGATTTGTATTTGTAGCCCTTTTATGTCCTGACCCAGTTTTGGACGTGATCAACTCTGCTGGAGCAAAACTGCAGCCTAGCAGCCTGAGATGAGTCATTACAGTTCCAGCAGAGACAGAACATTGCCTTATCCTTAAGAGCCAGCAGTCTTCGACTCTTTTATTAAATCCATTATGTACATGATTTGTACAATTACTCTATAGCACCCCCTGTGGTACATATATCATATTTGTTCAACAAAGAAAAGTGAATATGTAAATGTCCCCTATTGCCAAACTACAGAATTAAATACACACATACACATTTACACACATACACACAATCATTTCTCTTAAATAGTTTGTCCCCCTCCAGAGAACACTACCATGGAAATATGGCACACAGGGAAGGTCAAGTGAAAGCAGGCCTCAGAAATCTGAGTAAGAACCATTCCAAAAGCCCATTCATACTTTTTAGTTAAGTGATATTAAAGTCACTTTGTCATTAGTTCCAAAATTTGATGTCATTTTTTTTAAAACTCTACACACTAAGCCAAAAACTCCAACACATTTTTTCATATTTTTTTTAAAATAAAATAGGCATTAAAAATAGGCATTTCATCAATTACAATGATCGAACTATCAATTGATACAATGTCTCAAATGTAATAATTATCGGTTGTTTTACCCTTATTGCATGCTGTTAATGTAAACTGATGAACAATATTCTATGTTTGGATCATTAAAGTTTTGAACACCCTGCTATTTTGCTATTTCTCCCACTTAGAAATCATGGAGGGGTCTGAAATTTTCATTGTAGGTGCATGTCCACTGTGAGAGAGATAAACTAAAAAGAAAAATCCAGAAATCACAATGCATGATTTTTTAATGATTTATTTGTGTGATATAGCGGCAAATAAGTATTTGTACCTCTGCACTCCATGTATCATCCTTAATCAGATGCACCTGTTTGAAGTCGTTAGCTGCATAAAGACACCTGTCCACCCCAAGAGAGAAAATTGTACACCTCCACAAGGCTGGAAAGGGCTAAGGAGCAATTGCCAAGCAGCTTGGTGAAAAAAGGTCCACTGTTGGAGTAATCATTAGAAAATGGACGAAGCTAAACATGACGGTCAATCTCAATCGGAGTGGAGCCCCATGCAAGATATCACCTCGTGGGGTCTCAATGATTCTAAGAGAGGTGAGGAATCAGCCCGGAACTACACGACAGGAGTTGTTCAATGACCTGAAAAGAACTGGGACCAACGTTTCCAAGGTTACTGTAGGTAATACACTAAGACGTCATGATTTGAAATCATGCAAAGGAATGATTTTGCTCGCCCAATTTTTGTTTTTTATTTGTTAAAAAAGTTTAAAATATCGAATAAAGTGTGTGCAAAGTGTTGAGGTGGGATTCTGTCATGAAAGTTGTGGTGTCATGCATAAACCTCATCAGAGCAAAGGGACTTAAACACAGGCAGTTCCGAGAACTCCTGTTTGAACTGGAATCTGTGCACGGAGTTGCGCTGTACTACACAGAGGTCCGATGTAGAGTTTTGAGGCATTTTTTACGAGCTGTTACCTGAAATTAATGCATTAAGAGCAATAAGACGTTATAACTCACTGTAGTCACTTTTCCTCCACTCATCACTTTTCTCTACACACACACCCTGCACCTTAAGTATGCATTAGCTATGTATGTGTACGTGTGTATGTGTGTGGATATGTATGTCCGTATAAATATGCAAATATGTGTGTATGTGTATGTATGTAGGTATGTACGTGCATGTATGTATGTATATATGCTTTGCTTATGCATACTTTTTTTCTTTTTTCTTGCTATTTATTAGTATTTTTTCCATTCTTATGTCCATAATGCATACTGTGTATGCGGATCAACAAATTCTATGAATTTTGTACATAGTGTTCTGTATTTTCATTTCTTATAGCTTTTATTTTCTTTACTCTGTATGCAGTAACAAACAAAATTCCCAATTGTGGGATCAATAAAGTCTTATCTTATCTCTTATCTTATCTTATTTCTTCATTCACAAAACAGAATGGGGCCAGAGCTGACTGACCCAGAATGGAAATGGCACCTTGCATTTTTAACAGACATGACAGAAATGCGTTATGCAGAACCTGGAGAGGGTGCCTAACTGTGGAAGACTTCCTGCGTGGTTCCAGTGCCAAAGATCGCACGGCCCAGGGAGCCCAACCACTACAGACCTGTAGCCCTGACTTCCCACCTGATAAAGACCTTGGACAGATTCATCCTGCACCACCTTCGCCCATTGGTGAGCTCAGCACTGGACCCTCTGCAGATCGCCTACTGGCCTGGCATCGGTGTGGATGACACCGTTGTTTTTTGACTTTTCCAGTGCTTTTAACACCATCCAACCTGCACTGCTGAGAGGGAAGCTGGAGGGAGCCAGAGTGGATGAGCAGCTGATGGCCTGGACCATCGACTACCTCACCAACAGACCACAGTATGTGAGGCTTCATGACTGTGTGTCTGAGGTGACAGTCTGCAGCATGGGGCGCCACAGGGTACAGTGCTCTCACCTTTTCTGTTTAGTCTGTACACCTAAGACTTCAGCTACAACTCTAACAACTGCCACCTACAGAAGTTCTCAGATGATACAGCCATCATCGGGTGTGTATCAGATGGGAACGACCAGGAGTACAGGGGGGTCATCAATGACTTTGTCAGCTGGTGTGAGATCAACGCTCTCCAAATCAACGCCAGCAAGACAAAGGAGATGGTTGTGGACTTCAGGAGGAAGTCCCTCCCCACCACACCGGTGAGCATCCAGGGAAAAGACATTGAGACAGTGGTCTCTTACAAATACCTGGGTGTTCACCTGAACAACAAACTGGACTGGACCACTAACATTAATGTCCTGTACAAGAAGGGCCAGAGTCAACTTCACCTGCTGAGGAGACTAAGGTCCTTTGGTGTGTGCAGGACCCTGTTAAAGACCTTCTACGACTCTGTCGTAGCATCTGCCCTGTTCTACGCAGTAGTCTGCTGGGGGGGCGGATGCTCAGACGGGGACAGAAGGAAAATGTACAAACTGGTGCAGAGGTCTAGCTCTGTACTGGGATACCCTCTGGAGTCGATGGTGGTGGTGGGAGAGAGGAGGATGTTGGCAAAGCTGACATCCATCATGGACAACCCCCATCACCCTCTGCATGGGGTGGTGGGTGCGCTCAGGCCGTGGCTTGCTTGGCCTTGACCTTCTTCATGCTGTGTTTGTAGTTTGTTGTCGTAGTCACTGTAAGATATTTGTCAGTCAGTTTCTCTGTTTCCTCTTGATGGTGCTCATATTTGAAAATTTTGATTTGTGTATGTGCTCACGAAAAAAGACATCACTAATTACAACAGGATTCTTTCTGTGATTTCTGAATGTCCCATCTGAAGTTGTAGCATCACTGGTTTCACTGGTGCTGTAATAGTAACACAAATAGATTCTGACACTGCTGTATTCACTTCATATTTTGTATTTTTCTTTTGATACCAATTTTAAGTATATAACCTTAGTGGTTGTAGAGATATTTTATATTTACTGTAGGCTCATTTAGAGCAGGGAATCTGAAAATTATTATTCCTAGGGTTTGAGAGGATTTCTAAATGGTTATTGGTAAGACCGATTTTTAGAAACACTATAAAATTGTGTGTAAACAGAAAAACACAAAAAAGTTATTTTTTTGTTTGTTTCTAAGTACAAATACCTCACACTTACCTACATCAGTTAAGTAACCTGAGCCTCTAACCCTCACTTTCATACATGTTTTCTCTTCTTCCAGCATGATGAGTCATTATTAAAATTCTGTCATTCAGAACATTCAACTCAGCAACAGCTAAGCTTGGATGAAAACTGGGACAAGTCAAAGAGTCCTCCTGGACCAGTGTAAGCAATCAAACCACATTATTATCATTCCAGTTTGAGACTCATCCCATGTTTCTAAAGCAAATGACATGGCAGGGTACAGTATAAGTTCTGATATCCTGATAACTAACATGTCACAGCCTGTTCACTGCTGACACACTTTAAATGCATTCCAGCTAAAATTGTTTAAAGGGAGGAACTGTATTGCACATGATCACAATATTGTATAGTTTTACAAAACACACAAACATACACACAAAGTGAAGTAGCAAGTTTTGTACAGCATGGAATCATGTTGTTGTGTTGTTTTTGTCACCAGTGAAGTTAAAATAAGACATGCATTTCTATTGTGCAGAATAGGAAATGCTTACCTATAAGATAGTGTGGAGGAAATACATAACAGTCAGCATTCTTGAAGAACGAAGTGACAGAGGGGGAGAAAGAATGAGAGACAGGTATGTTCCCTCTCTTCAGAACCACGCTTCTGCCTGACTACTGTACAGTGAGCTTCGACTTCACAACATGTTGCTATTTTAAATGGACTCCAGTCACAGAGAGAGATGGGGAGGAAGCTGGCAGGTTACATAACAGCCAGAGCTTAAATAGTAGAGCCACACACAGGTAGAGGAGTTTATGTGCAGAAGCCAGGCCACATTCTCAACTAAAGCAACAGATAATACACCTCACTGTGTTTATAGTATGAGGGATATTTTAAAGGTTTAAATAAGTATTTTCAGAAGCTTGTCTTTAGAGTATTCTATTTGCTTTGTCATTAAAATGACCCGAAACTACTTTGATAATTCACTTATTGATTTGAGTCACTTCCAGGAAAAAAATGTCCAAATTCTCTGTTTCCATCTCTGCCACTCTGATAATTTTTTGCTTGTTTTTTTTAGTTTGCTTGTTTTGAAAATTATTCTGATGATTGGTGGGCTGTGCAACCCTCACAAATGGTCACTCTGTTAACTCTATTTTTAATTACATGCAATTTCATTAATGAACAATCGATTGCTGCATCTGATGTGCCTTTAAATGCCTTTTATTGTGTTCTAAACATTTAGATTGCCTCAAGACACAAGAGTCACAATATGTCCAGTGTAATGGTCTAAAGTCAGCAACATCTTGAATAGAGAGTACAACAAATACTCCAACACATCATTGCATATATGGAACAGCCACAAATATTATAGTCATCAGAGAACAAGATAGGATGAAGCCAGACATTCTCAGTGCTTCCTGAGCATCAGTGGATGGATTGCAAAAGGAAGAATCGGGTAGAAAAAAAAAAAAGACAAATCACACCCTCTGCTGTATCAATAATGGAACTACAACTTATGTTGCTTTACTCTACTCAAGGAAACTTTAACACATTCAACATATTTAACACATGTACAATGAGTCCAGGACATCTACAGCTATTTTTCTTAAAAGTGGATCAGTTTTATGTTCTTGGGTTTTATAATAAAAACACAGTAATGTCAAAGATTTTAAACATGACACATATGTTTTGTTATTGACAAATCTATAGGAACACTGATGTAGTTCTGAAGTCTGTTCCTCTTATACCAGAGTCTGCTTTAAATAATGTGTATTTTTTAACTTTTTGTTTTTTTATTCAATAATATTTTCCTAAATATGTTCGGGCTGTTTTCTCAGTGTCAAGAGGTTGTTGGCATGCAGTGTTTTTATATTTCTGTTTTTTCTAGAGAAATAAAGAAAAAGTTTAAATTTTAAAGCAGCTGCTTGGTATGATCGTGGTTAGCAATAATGTACTCCTGTTTTGGCCATTCATCGAATTCTGACTTTGACTGGAATAAGTGTTAAATTTCCAATATTGGTGTTGTGTTGTATTGTGTTGAGTGTTCTTGCTTAGTTTAATATATATATATATATATATATATATATATATATATATATATATATATATATATATATATATATATATATATATATATATATATATATATATATATATATATAAAAGGTAATTCCTCAAAAGAGTTGGAGTTAATCCAGGGAGTTGAATCTAAATAAGACTGTTAAAAGTTAATTTTAAAATCAACACTTAGAGAGGAACAAGTCGGAGTCAGTCTCCAGCCGTATTATGAACCCTCTTCAACCTTTATACATTCATCCAAACCACAGTTTTTAACATTGACTTGGAAAGTGCCAAGGAAAGTCCCAGAGTCAAGGAGCTCAGAGCAAAATTGTAGCCTGATGCTCGAGGTGATGAATATCTTTGGATGCAAATATGTTTCTTTGTAATGACGGCAAGGGACACCACAAAATTTCTCCATTGCTTTGTCAGCATTTAAGGCTCCACCACAGTCTATTTCCTGGAAAGACATTGCGTTTAAATTGTGAACGGCCGGTATGTTGTTTATCATTTTGCATTTAATCATGTTTCAAGTAGCATCTTGTTCATTTCCACAGAGATGATGCTTTGACAACTACTGATGACAATGTGGGCACTCAAAATGGAGAATAGGAATAAAAATGGATGAAGTTCGCAAGGACCTTGGTGTAAAGGCCATTAGGTCATGTGAGAAATTTTTTTTTTTTTAATTTTTGGTAATATATTGGAAAGAAATTAGTCTTATTGAAATCTGTTTTTTTTCTTGATTCACATTGTCACCTATTGTGACTCTATGTAACAGTATGACATACTATTTCAAGCACCTGATTAAGAATCATCACAACCTATTAAAATCTTTGTTTTCTGAAGAAAGATTGATTCCAAAGCATACTTTTATGTTACATTATACCCATAATAAATAAGAAAAATAGGTCCACTTCTTCACATTCGGTGTATGCATACACCCTACTCTTTTTAAACGATCAGTGAAGGGTTCAAAAATACCACAAAAGCTTTGGTGAAACAGAGATTTGAGGTAGAGGAAATAGAAACTATTATATCTTGGAAGGAGGTGATGTTTTAAGTTCTGTTTTTAATGTAAATGCATATTGTAAAGTGTCAGCTATTAATTGGGTGATGAATTATGGATCAGATTTGTAATGGAACAAATATGGAAGTTCTTGTTCAATCTTTTATTTTGACTTGCAGAGTACTTTTATGATATTTTCAATGCATACTGTATCACTGAGAGAGCCAGTTAATTTTCTGTGTTTCCAGTAAAGGAGTTAACTCATTACAGACCCTATGACAAACAATAATAAAATAAGATGATTGAAAAAAAATGTTTCCCATTGTCGTATTGTGTCACCTGTGTTGTTGTTATTGCAAAGTTTGTGCTATTTTGTGTGTTGCTATGTGTTGTGCATGTTTGACATGAATATAGGTTGATCTAAACTGAAAGAGTTTATTTTTTTGTAAATTATAGTATTACTATTAGTACTAGTATTATTAGTAGTTAATATAATCTGACACTAATTCAGTATTAAACAACACAATGATTATTGTTCATTTTGGTACTCCACACTAGTGTTGGGTAAAATCAATACAAGAGTGTTTAATTTTAAGTAAGCCAGTGGTCTTAAACCTAGCATAAAAAGTTGTTTAGATAAATCCCTAAATGACATAAAAAGCTGTGAAACTCTATAGCTGTCTGGTGTTTGTTGATCCAAAACCCAAAACCAGAATTCCCCAGAGAGGTGCAGCCAGTCCAGTCTTTCTTTCCAAGCAAGACTGAAATAAGTGTCTGTAATTCTGGCAGGCATTTGGCAGCCTGGCCAGAAAACAGAGGAAGAGAAACCTGCTGTGGGTAAAAAACCAAAGACATCACATTTGGACATTTGGCACAAAGGGAATATGGATAAACCAGGTCTGTTAGCTGAGAGATTCAGCTTGTGTCACCAGTGCATCAGTGATGGAAACATTTGGATAAATAAAGTGACAAAACATTTGGATAAACAATGATGTGTTTATGAGGCAAAATGTTCAAATCAAAAGAGATTAAACAGACAAAAAAACAATAAACAAATCAACAAATTCTACGAATTTTGTACATAGTGTTGTGTATTTTTATTTTTAATAGCTATTATTTTCTTTAGCTTTTCATTTACTTTGCCAGAGTAAATATGACCTCTGTTTCACCTTTCAACATGAAAACCACACAAACAACACAATAACAATAACCACAATGAAATGTAGCCAGATGGCATTTTGGTTATTTTCATAATGAATTACTCACAATAAATTGAAGTGTTATCAAATCCGTGCAAAAAAACTAACATAAGAATAGAGGCACTGAACACACAGGTGTTCTCTATTTATCAACACACTCAAGCTAAAATACAGGTTGGGTTTGGTTAGGGCTCTGAGAAATAACTCACCTGCCCAGACCCTTCAGTTGTGAAATGCCCTTAAATGCCCAGCCCAAGAAGATTACCCCGAAACCTGTAATCTTCTTGCTGTGAGAGAACAGTGCTACCCACTGCCCCACCATGTCACAGATTTGAGGCAGTTGTATAAAATGGAATGGCCACATTAATGTATGCCACACTGATAAAGTACTACCCAAAAAGAATACTGAAATAAAAGCCAAAGATGATGCAACAAGGTGTTTGTTTAAGGATGTGCATATTGATGCAACCAGGTCCAGGTTATTTTTTTTTTTTTTTTTATTATGATTATATTTTTCCCCCGTTTAAAGGTTTCAACTATTTTCTTCAATTGAGTTGCGCAGGTTAGAAGTCACACTAAAGGTGGAAAAAGATTAAATTATATATAACAAAACCTGACATATAGAGTTTGTAGACTTATATCCTCAGAATTAAATTGGTAACATTTCCATTCATTTAGTTATGTTGTTTCATATTGTATATACACTCACCGGCCACTTTATTAGGTACACCTGTCCAACTGCTCATTAACACTTAATTTCTAATCAGCCAATCACATGGCGGCAACTCAGGGCATTTAGGCATTTAGGCATGTAGACATGGTCAAGACAATCTCCTGCAGTTCAAACCGAGCATCAGTATGGGGAAGAAAGGTGATTTGAGTGACTTTGAACGTGGCATGGTTGTCGATGCCAGAAGGGCTGGTCTGAGTATTTCAGAAACTGCTGATCTACTGGGATTTTCACGCACAACCATCTCTAGGGTTTACAGAGAATGTTACGAAGAAGAAAAAATATCCAATGAGTGGCAGTTCTGTGGGCAGAAATGCCTTGTTGTTGCCAGAGGTCAGAGGAGAATGGCCAGACTGTATGTCGAACTTTGAGGCAGATGGGCTACAGCAGCAGAAGACCATGCCAGGTGCCACTCCTTTCAGCTAAGAACAGGAAACTGAGGCTAAAATTTGCACAAGCTCATCGAAATTGGACAATAGAAGATTGGAAAAACATTGCCTGGTCTGATGAGTTTTCGATCTCGATTTTTGCTGCGACATTCGGATGGTAGGGTCAGAATTTGGTGTCAACAACATGAAAGCATGGATCCATCCTGCCGTGTATCAACGGTTCAGGCTGGTGGTGGTGGTGTAATGGTGTAGGGAATATTTTCTTGGCACTCTTTGGGCCCCTTGGTACAAATTGAGCATTGTTGCAACACCACAGCCTACCTGAGTATTGTTGCTGACCATGTCCATCTCAGACTGGTTTCTTGAACATGACAATGAGTTCACTGTATTCAAGTGGCCTCCACAGTCACCAGATCTCAATCCAATAGAGCATCTTTGGGATGTGGTGGAACGGGAGATTCGCATCATGGATGTGCAGCCGACAAATCTGCGCCAACTATGTGATGCCATCATGTCAATATGGACCAAACTCTCTGAGGAATGCTTCCAGCACCTTGTTGAATCTATGCCATGAAGAATTTGAGGCAGTTCTGAAGGCAAAAGGGGGTCCAACCCGTTACTAGCATGGTGTACCTAATAAAGTGGCCAGTGAGTGTATGTATATGTTTTTTTTATGCAGATTGATGTTATGGTTGATTAGTGTTGTATTTAGTTATGAGTGAATAATGAACAGTATGCTTAATGTTAAATAAAACCATAGAAGCCACCATGTTGCCGGTCTGTTCTGTTCAGTCATAAATCTACTCCTCTATTGTTCTAGCACAGGGGTGAGCAATCCTGGTCCAGAAGGGCCAGTGTGGCTTCAGGTTTTTGTTGCAACCAAGCAGTAACACACCTGATTATGCTAATTACTATTCCCCCCAACCTTCATTAGTAGAATCAGGTGTGTTGCTTTGTTGGAATGAAAACCTACAGCCACACTGGCCCTCCAGGACCAGGATTGCCCACCCCTGGTCTAGCATGATCTCATGACCACTAACACCACCTCTTGTGAACCAAAATCTTATTCTGAAAGAATAGTTCTACATGAAATAAATTGGCCTAAAAATAGGCTGTATATTTTGCAACAAACTTGTTGTTTAGTAACTCCTTTTTTTTATTAACTACATATCAGCAATTTGCAGGGGTCTATTTTTAATAATGATAAATAAAAGGCTAAATGTGATCACTCACTCTATATTAAACTTGACTAAGTATTTGTCTGTTAAATGACTGGTTGATTGATTCAATAATTGCTCATCAGTAATAGGATGTTCATGAGCCAAGTAGGAGTAGCAATAATTCGTTTTTTTATGTATCCTTAACTGAAAGGAACCAAATGACATCACACACAGCACTTTTCAGTTTTTTTTTTCCTATTTCTAAAAATGGATAAAATATTGTATAACTTTTGTTCCACATTATGATTTTGTCTCAAAAATTCTGCACAAAAAATCCAATTTTCTATGTTTGAATCTGAAATGTGGCAAAAGGTAGAATATATGTCAATGTTTTTTGTTTTTTTAATTGTTATATACAAATTGTTTGTTTCGATAATGGCTTTTCATGGGCATGATTCTGGCACAAATAACAAATACCAAATACTATGGTTAAATAATGATGTGACATTTCGAATAGATATAAACAGTACACTTAGTACGATATTTGATTAGTCTGTTATCAAATATCCATGCAACTACAAAAATAAATATGAGCATTTTTACCCCCATCATTATCCCTGAACTGAATACAAATTCATTACAAAGAGAATAGGAATTAAACCAATGTAAGACAATGAAAGACAGAGGGCCCTACATATTTCCTGGGTAACCATGAGTTACAAGAGGGAATCATCATGCATCCACTACTGCATAACAAGTGCTCAGAGGCCCAGGGCACCTCTGTGAATCACAGAGAGCAAAGGACCCCCTCGGTCTTCTCCACCCCTTCCGCTCACTGCAAGTGGACACTTAACTAAATCTCTTTTCCCCAACTGAATTATTGATGAGAGTGAGATGCAAATTCAGCTGTCCCAAGCACTGTGTCTCAATAAGGTTGAGAATGCAATACCGGACCCCTTTATTTGGTCCCATTAGTAGGGCCTGGATTTGTGTTAATCAAACATGGCACAGTAGGAAATAAGTACTAACCAGGCAGGAATTTTCTTACAAAGTTTGTTGTTTTAGTGTTGACTACAGCCACAGTAAATGTGTTAACATGTGGAATAAAGCAGCTAAATATTATGTAATATTATGCATGCAGGGAAGATTTTTTTCCCCCTTTCTTGTAGGTGAGGTGGGGGGCTACAGAAAATCCTGTTCTTTATTCTGAAAATAAAAACAGGACTGTAGTCTGGGTCAGTACTGACTTTTCTATCAAATACTGTTAGATGGTCATACATTGTGGTGCTGTCTTTATCCATGGCTGTTGCTCTGTGTTTTGATGATGTAATTGTCAGTGTGACAAGTATGACAGCTGGTTTTCAACTACATGATAAGGTCTGTTCAATGTGAGTTTTAGCTGGGTTTTCACCTGAAGGATCTAATGAATTCTGACAAACTCTCAAAAAAAGTCATACTATAAGAGACTGAACGCATAACACTGACATTCATCAAGCAAAAAATACAGTGTGTTCAGTTCACGTTCACTCAGAATATGAGTCAATGAACGATCATTCATTGAACATATTCAGGCACTTATTGTTCAGGCACTTACCAATTATTAATAGTAGGTATTGTGTTTTTCTTCTACATCATCAGTTTATAACATATTGCTGCTGGATTTTTGTGTGAAGTTTGGTGAAGTCCATCCAGCCAGATTCACTGGATCTGGCTGGATGAGAAAGAAGCAGGGAAGTTTGGACATTTGATTTTAGTCTGGGTTCACACAATATGCAACACCAGTAAATCAAGAGAAGGACTGCAGCTAGATGATGCCAAGATGTCAGAACAACTGACCTGATAAGTATATAAAAAAAGGTTTTATTTAGGGTACTTTAGTTTACTCATCTTTGTATGATATTAACTAATAAAAAAATATTCATGGTTTTATTTTTGAAGAATCCATACTTACTAATTTTTAGTGCCTGAAAATGTAGTATTGTAATGTGAACTGGATTAAATTTACAGACATGAACAGGTGATGGTTAATTCATCCCGCTAGTCACTAGTTACATGCATTCTGTCTGAATGGGACAATGTGATTCTTGGAAGGGTTGTAATATGCGTGATGAATACGCTTCCTTTTGTTATGTCAAACTTCTTATTGAGTCTACCATAAAAATATACAGCATGTGGACAAATATGGCCAACCATGGCAGAATACAGATACTTGGGTGCTCTCTGAATAGGTCAGATTGTGTGGTCTCACCTCTAATAGGAGCTGACAGCATGTATTGGTTGGACATTGTCTAGAGCACCTGGATGGTGAAAGCATATTAACTTTAGCTCATTAACATAGTGCATCATTCAGTATTCAGCCAAATAACTCTCGAATGACTCTCAGTCTGAACTTTCACTGGATTCATTGGACAGGATCCTCCGGAGAGGTCTTGTTGCCAACTTGTCAACCAAACACAAAGGAATCATGTCAGTCATGCTCTGACAGACTCGCTCATTTCTCTCACACACAGAGTTGTTGTTTCAGGCCTGCAGGGCGGGAGAAACCTAACGACCAGGCAGACAAACCACAGGTCCACAAGAACAAAAGCAGTAAGTCAGTCATTACACTCCCTCTGGCTCATTTCATCCTCCTTTGTGAGACATGCTTTCTTTGGCTCTCCCCTTTTCTATTTTGCTTGCCTACCAGCCTTCCAACCCTGTTTCTCTTCCTCTCTATTTTCAGCTGCAGGAAGAATTTGGGTTAGAGGTGGATCAAAGCCGTGGCCCACTGACTCAAAACAAGTGATGTCACGGATTTGCTGGATGAGCGTATCTTACAAACATGAAAGTGTGCTGTCAGCTTCCCTCAGGCTGTGCTTCCAATGGACTCCAAAATACAATGAAATCCAATACAAAAATGCAAAGTGCTCTCCTTTCAGGCATGGTCATTTCTGAGACAGCAGTTTTGTTGTATGAGACTGTTTTTTTGCCAAAAGTCATATTTATTATATATACAGCATCAACACATCTGGGAAGGCTGTCCACAGAGTTTAGTGCTTTTGTGAGGACACACTAGCCACTTTCCCATTGCACAGCCCGGCCGGCCCGGGCCGTAAGGGGGGCCCCTCCGTGCTGATAGACTCAGGCTGCTGGCCCCATGCCCTGAGAGCTGTTTGCACATTACGGGCTACTAGTATCTCCAGGTTATGCTCTCGCTCAGAAAAACATCACTGATCCAGCCCATTTTCAAGCAGGATAGGCAGCTACACTGCATAAGTAACCAAGCAACAATAAACAAACGTCGACATGCAGGCTACAGCAATGGGACGGATTTTTGACTAGCGACGCTTCTTGCGTTTTGGAGGTGGACAAAGAGCCTTATATGTCGTCCTAATATGATGTACAATGCAAACGTGTAGTAAGTTTAGCAATTTGCACAAGGCCACAAAAAACACAAATCATTTCGATAATACAAACACTTACCAGACTCATCTTGCTCCTGTGGGCTAACATTTGTGTCCGGCTCTTCCTGAATAATGGTCATGATGTTACGACTCAAATTAAGGATTTTTTTTTGGCTGTACACCACTGCGGTTGTTGTGTATCTTCGCCGCCTTGTACTGGGCTCGTAGCTTTTTCAGTTTTTCGCGGATTTGCACCGATGTCCGCTTTATGTCCAACTTCGCCAGTTCTGCAGCGATGTGTTTCATCACATCTTGGTTCCTGCACACCCCGTCGATTTTCCCCTGTACGTCGTCCTCTGCCCACACCGTGAGGAGAGCACGGAGCACGCAGACCAGAATTGCCGCTCCATCTTCCAAATACTTCCAGAAAAGCAAAAGCAGTTAGGAATTCCTTTGGTGACGAGAGTTACGGATATAGATACAGGTAAGCCAGCCATCCCCGCTTTATTTTGGTTCCAGATGGTGCCCCCGTAGGGACCCTGTGGGGTCGGCTTCGGCCCAGTAATGGGAAAGCCGCTACTGATGTTAGAGGAGAAGGCCTGAATCTTGATTCCCACTCTAATTTATCCCACATCTCCCTCTAGGATAAAAAAAATATTCCTATATCTCTTGTATAGGAATGTCCCGAATCAAGTTTGTTGGAACAAATTATAATCCTATAAAATAGCGTATTTGATGCTGTGGAGGATTGGTGTCATTGGATTTGGCAGTCAGGAAAGCGGCATCAGGTGACTTGTTAATCATGCACTTCTTTGTCCCTATACAGTAGCAGTTGGAGACTGGAACAGAATAAATGAGCCAGCTGGACAGAGCGTTTTCTCTTTGACTATATTCAAGAAGACAAACTGAAGCCAAGCACTGAAGAACCTGGCAGCAAGGGGGACATGGGAAAAATAATACTTGTGGTAATTATTGTGGTAAAATTTGTGGTAAATGTGTCTGTATCTGTGCCAAGGAGATCCTTGGGACCCTTGGCACTCAGAACACACATCATGACTAATCCACACAGCAGCTGCAATTAGTGTTGCCATCGGCAGAGATGTTAAATATTAGGTCCAGCCTGGCACAAACCCATCAGGGTCATTGGATATGGGCATTGTGCTCAGTGTCGAGGTGAGGTTGTACTGCCATGGACCTCACACAGTATCCTAAAGCCATTTGCCTGTGGACAATTTCTGCCAGAAGTGCTGTCACAAGTTGCGATCCCTAAAGATCCTTACTAACTCATTGTTTATGTTACATATACAATAGCTGTATGTGTTACTGGGCATCAAGTCAGTTTGAACTAGCTAAACAAAACCTCAAAAGTCCTTGATTTATGAGTTTTGAGAGTTTATTGACTTTTCCAGTGCTTTTAACACCATCCAACCTGCACTGCTGAGAGGGAAGCTGGAGGGAGCCGGAGTGGATGAGCAGCTGATGGCCTGGAACAATCGAATACCTCACCAACAGAACACAGTATGTGAGGCTTCATGACTGTGTGTCTGAGGTGGTAGTCCTCAGCACAGGGGCGCCACAGGGTACAGTGCTCTCAGCTTTTCTGTTTAGTCTGTACACCTCAGACTTCAGCTACAACTCTGACAACTGCCACCTACAGAAGTTCTCAGATGATACAGTCATCATCGGGTGTGTATCAGATGGGAACGACCAGGAGTACAGGGGAGTCATCAATGATTTTGTCAGCTGGTGTGAGACCAACGCTCTCCAAATCAACGCCAGCAAGACAAAGGAGATGGTTGTTGACTTCAGGAGGAAGTCACCCCCCACCACACTGGTCAGCATCCAGGGAAAAGACATTGAGACAGTGAATTCTTACAAGTACCTGGGTGTTCACCTGAACAACAAACTGGACTGGACCACTAACATTAATGTTCTGTAAAATAAGGGCCAGAGTCGACTTCACCTGCTGAGGAGACTAAGGTCCTTTGGAGTGTGCAGGACCCTGTTAAAGACCTTTTATGACTCTACTGTAGCATCTGCCCTTTTCTACGCAGTGGTCTGCATGGGGCGGTGGGTGCGCTGAGCAGCTCCTTCAGCCAGAGACTCAAACACCCTTGCTGCAAGAAGGAGCGGTTTCCGCAGATCATTCATCCCGACAGCAATAAGACGTTATAACTCACTGTAGTCACTTTTCCTCCACTCGTCACTTTTTCTCTACACACACATCCTGCACCTTAAGTATGCATTAGCTATGTATGTGTTCATGTGTATATGTGCATGGATATGTATGTGCGTGTATATATATATATAAATATATATATATGCATATATGTAAATATGTGTGTATGTATATGTATGTAGGTATGTATTTGCATGTATGTATGTATGCTTTGCTTATGCATACTTTTTTCTTGCTATTTATTAGTATTTTTTCCATAATGCATACTGTGTATGCTGAACAAATTCTATTTTTTATAGCTTTTATTTTCTTTAGCTTTTCTTTTTATTTCTTTTCTTTACTCTGTACGCTGCAGTGACAAGCAAATTTCCCCGTTGTGGGATCAATAAAGTCATATCTTATCTTTTCTTATCTTATCTCTGTGTTTTACTTTCATTGCCAGACTCTTATGTTAACAATCTGAGAATGTTGGTGGATAAAAGCATATACTTTTAAGTGGACATATTCTGCTGGGCAATCTCACAAAATACTGGACCGAATAAAAAAAGTCCCCCTCCTTAGTCATTTAAACTCAAATTTCAATAGGTTTCCTTCAGACTGCTTCTATGAGGAAACTAGGGCAGCTATAGAAAAACATGCATGGAGACACACAATCAGGACAATCTTTAATATTGTTGTCTTATTCCCACTGGAAAAACTAAAGGATCAGATTTATACCCTTCTCTTTAAACTAAAACAGGTTTCACTTCAAACTACTGAAAAGGTTTCCACCAGGAGGAGCTGTAAATCATCTGCAGGGTTTTAGATTACACAGCCAGTACATTGTCTTAAGACAATGAAGCAACAACAGTTCTTTAGTTGTAAAGACTTTTTGGTGAGGGGGACGGCGCAGTTGAAGACTGAATTGGTGGATGGTGGAGGTGGTAGTACATAATGTCAAGCTGTTCAGCTGCATTTGAAACCAGAATGACAAACAGCAACAAAAACAAGTCAGATCGATCAATAGAAACCAAAATTGTAAAACCCATTAATGCAGACTTTTTGAAAAGGGGGCCAGATTTAATGTGGTAAAATGTGGGGCGTCGACTTTGTTTCTTTACGTACTACAACAATATGTTTAAACAAATTTTAGCAAGCCATTCTGTGTTTTATATATTTGCTTTTTTATTTTAATTTCGACAATCTCAAGTGTGTCTTTTGGTTCATTTAAAACATGCATATCACATGCAATTAATTATTCATTTAACTATTTTTTCTTAAACAGAAGTAATTGCACTGTTAATTACATTTGAAACATGAAACATGAAAAATATCACCATGGCTGTTCAATGTGAACATATCCACAAGCACAGGGCTCATTTGAAAGATGACATATCAGTAAATATAAATGTTAATTGAACTATTTATTCTGGGGTAAAAACTGACAACTTGAAAAAAGGTTTGCAGTATTGGGTTGGGTCTGTGACAGGTGTCTTTCAAACAGCAGCTTGGTTCTAAAGGCTTTGATGTGTGAATAGATAGTTTGCTTATGACTGCGTCTTTTCCCGAAGACTGGTGCTGAGGACATGATGGTGCTTTGTAATATTGACTAGAAAACCCAAATAAGCCAGCAACATAAGGTCACTTAGTTCCTGCATAGGTTGTCCCTTTTGAGCAAAAAAACACACCAATTTGCTGTCTAAGAGAGTAGAAGCATGACACTGTAGAACCCTGACTGAGCCATCGCACGTCAGTGTAATAGACATCTCCATATTCTGTATAAATCTCTCTTAGAAATTGTTGAAACTGACGGTGGCATAGCACTCTGGAGCGGTTATAGTTAATAGTTTTATCACTGGTTTTTTGTTCATATTGGAGATGTTTTGCACACAGATGTTGTTGAAGAATGATGCAATGGAGTTTCCTCACTTACTTTGTTACTTATTCTTATTAGTGTTGGCAATCTTCGTTTGCCAGTCATGGATGGTGTGCCATTCGTAATAATGCCAGAAATTTTATTCCACAGGAGTTTCGTGTCATTCACAGCAGCACAAACAGAAGAGAATAAGTCTGTTCTGCGTGCCTCCCCTGTAATCTTGTTGTACATGTCAGTGTGTCTCATTTGGTAATGTTGCTTGACATCTTACTGTTTAAGAACAGCCACCATCCCATTGGAAATGAGGCAGACACGGTTGTTGTGTGAAGAAATAGTCCAATTGCCATCCATATTTGAAGGGTGAACCATTGCGATTGTTGCCATTTTAGAAAAGTAGGGTCACATGGGGTGATGTTGCGTAGAGTGCTGCTTCCCCAGAATGGGTTAATGAGGAACATATTCGACCACTGGCTGCATTCAGCCCCTGGGCTTTGAACATGTTTTGCATTAAGGGCTGAATGCAGATGATGCACTTTCTTCCAATCGAGTCACTCTACTCTCTTTTCTGGGGTTTTAAAGGATCTTCATGTAGAAGCTAATACAATTATCTGTATTCTCTTCACATCATCACATTCTAGTTTTTAGCTTTGTACACACATTTAAACTGATCTAGCACACAATGAATTGGATTTGCAACAAACTGGTTAAGTTTATACAAGATGTGCACTGGTGTTCCAGTGATGATCTCTTCTGCTCTGCATGAAACGAAATGCTTCCCCTACTAATTTGGAGCAGGTGGTTGATTATTACACGTTTTACCTTTATGGATCCCATAAACATATATATTCAATCCTCCTCCTAACAATTTAAAGAAGGATGAATGTAAAACAATACTGCAATATTTCTCTAGCTTGCCCACCGAGAAAACTATACATCTATTGCTGAGTTCGAAATCACAGGTTCATTAAGCATATTCCATCCTCAGATATGTTAAAAAAACACCCTGCACTCAGAGACTCACCAATTGCATGCTATTGTTTTTACACTTTGATATAGAACATGTAAAAGTTAGAGAGTCACATCAGTGTTCTTGTTAATTCATAACTCTTACATATCAGTACTTCTACACCTCCTCTCCCCCTTCACCACCTTGCCTAACATTTTTTTGGGAAAAAAAAAAAAAACTGTAATCAATCTCCTCTTCAAGAAAAAAAAATGAATGCATGGATCAATATTTGATGCAGGGTTAATCCACTTCTTGTTGTTTAGTTTAAAAGTCCGACTTATGTCACAGGGGGAGAAATGGAGCCTTAACGTTGAAGTCAGGATAGACAGGTCAGTATGAAGTTTATTCAATAAAAAGAGAACCCAATTAGTGATTGTGACGGCAATATTCTGGATTGTTTACTGAGAATTGTTTTTTCCTTACTGTGACTTTGTTTGTGCTCCGTAGGGAAAACTAATTTAATATGTAATGTTGTTACAGTTAATGCTAAAACATTCCTGACTTAAAGTTTAAATTTGGGTCAAACCTGCTAGAGCTGCTATGACATCATCATCATTAGCTGTTTAGATAAGGGCAAAAAATAGGTTGTGGAGAGTACATTACATGGTATACTGTTATTATATGTAAATAACCTCCTCTTTTTATTGTTCAGTGGACATTTTAGAGTTATGCGATTTTATCCAGTTTGGCCTCTTATATATTACAATACATATTACTGTCTCATTTTTAGATAGGAGGTTTTGCACTTTTGGGCCCAATATGTTATGAAGTAAGCTAAAGTTAAATTATTGTTTGATCATATATACAAAGTTGTGCTGAAAGAATAGGTACTAAATATAATATAGGATAATACATTTTCAATTTTTGTATGTATGTAGTATGTTTATGTAGTATGTAAAGATCCAAATGATTGAAATACAGCCAAAACAGCCTCAGGCCCCTAAGGGATTGTCTTTAGCACCTGAAGAAACATTGTCTATGCACTTGCTTTTAGATGGTAGGAGGATGGTGGATGGAGGTCCACTGGATTTTGACATATTTAGGTCAAACAGAGCGTTGAGAGAAAGAGAGAGAGAGAGAGAGAGAGAGAGAGAGAGAGAGAGAGAGAGAGAGAGAGAGAGAGATGCAGCTAAAAGAGAACTATAAATGGTAAAGAAATAAGCAGAAGGATTCTGACACATACCGGAACTGGTTGCATTATCATAGAGGAACTTCAAAAAACTGGCGCATCAGACCAAGTCGAAGGAAGACAAGGACCTGGCAGCCACCTACAACGGCATCACTGATCTGGAGAAATACACCTCAACTGTGACCAGCTACATCAGCAAGTGCACAGAGGACGTGTCAGTCTCCAAAACCATCACCACACGCCCCAACCAGAAACCATGGATTACTGCAGAGGTGAGAGCGCTACTGAGAGCCAGGGACGCTGCCTTCAGGGCTGGGGAGGAGGAAGCTCTGAGGAAGGCAAGAGCTCAGCTGTCCCGGGCCATCAAAACAGCAAAGCGCACTCATGCCCAGAAAATCCACAGCCACTTCACAGACACCAACGACACACGACGCTTATGGCAAGGCATTCAAGCCATCACCAACTACAGGCCTGCCCCCCACTCCTGTGTTGGCGATGACTCCCTGCCAGAGGCGTTAAACCAGTTTTATTCAAGATTTGAGGCTCACAACGACTCAGAGGCGAGGAAGGACGCCCCCCCCCCTAACGACCCGGTAATCAGCCTGTCCACTGCTGAAGTGAGAAAGACCCTACTCAGAGTCAACCCACGGAAAGCTGCTGGGCCTGGTGGGATACCAGGTCGTGTGCTGAGGGAGTGTGCAGATCAACTGTCCAATGTCCTCACTGACGTCTTCAACATCTCCCTGTCCACCACCGTCGTCCCCACCTGCTTCAAGACCACCGCCATCATCCCCGTCCCAAAGAAACCCTCAGTGACTTGTCTCAATGACTACCGCCCAGTTGCACTGACATCCACCATCATGAAGTGCTTTGAAAGGCTAGTAATGAGACACATCAAGTCCCAACTACCAGCCACACTGGACCCAATGCAGTATGCATATCGCTCGAACCGCTCCACAGACAACGCCATCAACACTGCATTCCACCTGGCTCTCTCTCACCCTGACCAAAAGGACACATATGTTAGGATGCTGTTCATCGACTTCAGCTCAGCATTCAACACCATCATCCCTCAACAGCTCATAACAAAACTAGGTGAACTTAGACTCAACACAACACTCCGGAACTGGATCCTGGACTTCCTGGTAGGCAGACCCCAAGCAGTCAGGATCGGGAACAAGACATCCAGAACAACAGTACTGAGCACAGGAGCTCCCCAGGGCTGCGTGCTCAGTCCGCTGTTGTTCACACTCCTCACCCATGACTGTGTGGCAACGCACAGCTCAAACCACATCATCAAGTTTGCTGATGACACGACCGTGGTGGGCCTGATCAGCGGAGGCAACGAAGCCCCGTACAGAGAGGAGGTGGCACAACTCAGCAGCTGGTGTACTGACAATAACCTGCTCCTCAACGTGGTCAAGAAAAAGGAACTGGTTATCGACTTCAGACGGTCATCGCACACACACACCCCACTATGCATTGACAATCACCCCGTGCAGATTGTCCAGAGCACAAAGTTTCTGGGCATTCACATAACAGACGACCTCTCATGGACTAAGAACACTATACACATCACAAAGAAAGCCCAGCAGCGTCTGTACTTCGTAAGAAAACTGCGCAAAGCCCATCTCCCAACCTCCATCCTCACAACATTCTACAGAGGGACGATTGAGAGCATCCTCAGCGGCGCCATCACATCATGGTATGGCAACTGCACTGCTGCAGACCGCAAGGCCCTGCAGCGGATTGTGAGGACAGCCGAGAAGATCACCAGAGTCTCTCTCCCCCCCTCTCAGACATTTACAGCTCCCGCTGCCTGCGGAAAGCTATAAACATCATCAAAGACACTACCCACCCCTCCCAAGGACTATTCACGCTGCTACCATCAGGTAGAAGGCTCCGCAGCATCACTGCCCGCACCTCCAGGATGGGGAAGAGCTTCTTCCCCCAGGCAGTCAGACTGCTAAACAACACCAGGACTATTAGACTGTAGTCTAGTCCCACCAGCACACCGCACCTTATGCCTCATGCACTTTCTTCTATCATATTTCATTCTATCTACCTCATATTTATTAGGACAGTCTGTGCAATCTGTGAAATCACACCACTAGCCACAGAGCTCTGCTAAAAGTCACTTGTCTACAACTGTGTTTTTAACTCATGTATAACATGATTGAGTGTCTGGGTGAGGATGTATGTATAATGTATGTATAATGTATGTGTGGGTGAGGATGAGGGCGTGAGTGAGTGTGTGTGTGTGCGTGTATGTAAGATAAAGTGTGTATGCAGCTATGTTTGTGTATAGACACGTGTGTGTTTGAATCTGTACAGTGTATTTAGGCACTTTTTTTTTCTTTTTTTAATCACCAATTGCTCCCGGTGGAACGCTGTCTCGTCTCACTATATACTGTGTATATGGCTGTAACGACAATAAAAACCTTGAACCTTGAAAAGAAAGGGAAAAAAAATGACATGAGAAGAGAAGAGGTAAGAATCCATGCTCTGTGGGTTAACTCTGCTCCCAGTCTGGCTACACCTTTAACATTTGGTCTTCCTAATTGAAAGCACTGATTTTTGGTCGGCCTGGTGGCCAGTAAGTCCAAAACTAGTGGTCAAACCCTGGGAGGAAGCAGAGGACTGTTTTCTGAGTGACAGATTGCTGTCTATGGCAGAGTCAGTAGGATGTATATGATGGTTGAGATTGCTGTGAGGAGTCACTACGAGACACATTTATCCTTGATCACCAGTCTTTCGGAGTCCAAACCTGAACATGCAGTAAATTGAGCCTGGTTGATGAAGCAGTCAATGGTGAAATTAGCTGGCAGACCATAGCATTTTTACCTAAATCCTCAGCAAATTGTAAAAAATGAAAATAAAAATTGTAAAAGTCACTTCATCAATGAAAAAGTTGTGCGGTGTTAGTTTTTTGCCAAATGAATGGCATGACATGATCACATGGTTGACTAAAATACGTGGATGGGATAGCAGGAGCTTTCAGGCAAGAGAGATACTGCTTGACATCATAAAGTTAAGAAATATTAGCCTGAAGTTGTTGAACCAGCATGTGTACTTTTTCTGTAATATTTTATGAAAAGCTGTAAAAGTGATTTTTTGCATGATATGGGACTTTTAAGAGCATTTTTAACCACAACTACAAATGACATCCACTTGCCAATTTTCTAGATTAGACCAATCGGACAAAGACAATGGCAGCCTTTAATGTAAAGATGACATCATTTGCAGACTTGTTTACAGACTTTGTGCCAATGCAGTCACTCTTAAATAAATTACCAACAAAATAATGCTCATGGTTTCATGGTGTGTCATGGTCATAGCTTTTCCTAACCTTATAAAGGATATTTAGATGGTTCATTCATTCCATGACCATAACAAAGAGGCTGAGGTGAGCTATATTTATATTTTTGTAACATCATCTTTTTGGATCATTACAGCCACTGTCTCCCAGTCCCAGCAACATGACTGTTTCTGTTTTATTGACATTATGGAAAATAGGGTCAATTGTGTAAATTTAAAGTGTAAAACCCAACTCAAAAAACTTTCCTGCTGCTTCATAGCCCAATTCATTACATTGAAACTGAATTTAATTCAGATGCATGCAATATAACTGTTGTGTAATGTATTTGATGAGAAATGTACAGCAAATATTATGTAGACATTGGAGAATGAGAGAATATCCAACTTTGTGAGACAATGAGACAATGAGAGTGGGTCAGAGAACAAGGGAGAGATGGAAGGTGGAGTTGACATTAGGGAGGGCTGCATCTTGAACTGGACCACCGGGGGGGGGGGGTTGATGATCCAGTCCACTGGGAATGGTCCAATGTACCAGGGGGCCAGTTTGGGTGACTCGATTTGAAGGGAGAGCTCTGGTTGAGAGCCTTGAAGAGGGGAATGAAAGTTCAGAGAGTTCCCCCACTGCAGCACCCGAGATCTCTGAGAGCACAGGAAAAACAGAAGATTTAGAGGGCATGAGAGGCCCAGAGTGCCTACTTTACCAGCAGCTTGAAATCCCAGTGAGCCGCTCCCAGCAAACAGGTGGCAGGCACAATGGTTTCAGGGAAGGAGCTGACTGGCTGGTGTTCTGACTGGTGAGTGAGTGTGTCATTGTCGTTGTGGGACAAGGGGTGGTAGGACAGGGAAAAATGTAGGCAAACCAGGGAAAGGGCCTACCTAGAGGGAGGCCTCTTGGCAGTATAGAAGTAACCCAGGTTTATGTAGATGGTCCAGAATTCAGACAGATTTCCTCTAACAAGGGCACTCCTCCAGGGCTAGAACTACCATGAGCCATTCCCAATTTTCTACATCTTAGTTCTCCTCAGTGGCAGTAAACTGGAGTGAAAGAAGTGCATGGGTGCAGCTTTTCCCCAGAGTACTGTGACAGCACTGCTCCAGCCTCCACCTCAGAGGCATCCGTCTCAATGATGAATTGGTTAGGATCAGGTTGGATGAGGAGCAGGATGGAGGTGACCTGGGATTTGAGGCAGACAAAGGCAGCTACGCGTCAGAGGTCTGCTGGGTTGAGCAGTGCAGACACTGTGTTGTAGTCGTCAATAAATGTTTGCAAAGCCCAGGAACTGCTAGAGCTGCTTCCAGGTCTCAAGAATCTGCAAATCCACCATAGCCTAGATCTTTTTCAGGTCAGAACATATGTGCCCCTTCTCAATGATTACCCCCAGGAAGGAAGCTGACTGCAGGTGGAAGTCACACTTCTCTAAATTCACAAACCGGCTGTTCACCAGAAGGCTCTGGAGAACCAGCCTGACATGCCGGTCGTGTGCTGGGTCACATGCAAAGATGGGATGTTATCCAGGTAGACAAAGATAAAGCGGTTCAAAATGTCCTAGAGCACATTGTTAACAAAGGCCTGGAAAACTGCAGAAGCATTGGTAAGGCTGAACGACATGACCCAGTTTTCACTACCCAGGACGGTGTTGAATGTTGTCTTTCATTCATCTCCTCTCCAAATGCTTACCAAGTGTTAGGTGTTTGTTAGGGTATTTGTTGTTTACGGTGATGGACTTAAAACCCTGATAGTTTAGGCACTGGTGGAGGGTTATGTCCTTCTCCACAAAGAAGATCCCTGCTCCCACTGGGGAGGACGAAGAACAGACAATTCCAGCGGTCAGTGACTTCAGGATGGCATCACTCTCTCTGGCCATAACAAACACTCACAAACAGCGCAAAGGTTGTGGTAAGTATCTTGAACCTGGTGAGGTCCAAGACCTCAGGAACAAAATCAGTGAGGGGAGCTTGAGGAGACAATGCTAACTGGAGACAGTTCACATGAATCTCTTGTCTGCCCCAGAATCCACCAGGGGGATTCTGGGTCAAGGCATCAAAGTCACAATTTCAGTAGCAGGAATGGTTTGGGGTGCCATGGGTCAGTGAGGTAGAGACAGTACAGCAGCTTGTGGCAGGCAGAGCTGGCATGTGGAGAGGAGAACGGAGATTACTATAAATTAACAGGGAAGAGACTTAGCAATGGAGAAAACTCACGAGCTGGGCGTTACCGTGTGAGCAAGCAGAATTTTCTGGCAATGAGTGGAAGGAGCTATTGGGCCTAAATGCAGCATCTGATGAGGTGAATTAAGGCAGGTGTGCCAGTGCTCTACTCCTGCATCCCATCTCTACCTGAGAGAAAACAAAAGGAAGGGAGGGGCACACAGACGGAGCAGACAAAGAGGGGAAACTGGGCTGTGACAATAGAAACTTGTCAAAGAGAAAACATTTATTTAAGTGAGGAATATATATACTAGGCTTCATGGGCTCTAATGTCATTGTTGTGATTGTCTGTAGATTGTCTGATTGTCTGTATCTGTATAGAATCCAAATGGACCAAGTGTACAGCAGGGTCAGAACCAAGAAAGATTTGTGGCAAAAAAAATAGGTAAAATGCAGTTCGAAGACTATTCGTGTTTTTTTTCCAATTCCATTTGGAGTAAAAGAACATTGCCATTGAAGACTTATGATTTATCTTCATTTAAAATTACAGACTGATATTCTGAGAATAGAGAAGTTTAGGACTCTCTGATGGGCTTGCTGGTTTGCCAAATAAAGGAACCAGATGCAGCAAAAGTGGGATAAAAGATGGACACAGAAGCATTCATGGTATAGATGGAAACCTTTGAGGAAGAAATGAAAGCTGTGACAGAAGAGCATCAGACAATTAGAGAAAAACGGAGACTCATTCTTTCCACTCTGACAATCTGCAGACAGATCGGGACACACAGACAAGGCTGTGAAATATCTCTGGTCCCACACCTCATTCCACCTCTACCCCAACTGAATTAATATCTACATCCTCCCCATTGCACCAGTGATGCACTGGGTGCTTCACATTAGGAGAGGAAGACAGGTCATTTTTAGAGTTACAAGAGTCTAAAGTCTAGCAGAGAGAGGACAATGTTTTCTCTGAACTCCTGCACTTTTAAAATCTATATTTCTTGGAAAAATGAAAACAAACTGTGTTTTTTGCAGAGATTTTGAGGAGATTTAAACATTTGAAGTAGGACAAAAACTGGTAAGTTAAAGTTAAGCAATACCATTAAAAAGAAATACCAAAAAGATTTAGCTACCTCTATTTTTCTTTTAATGCACTTTTGTGTGTGATTCAAATGAGCACAGTAAATTTTCAAGGTGTAAATTCCTTTGCATATTACTTAACATTCTGCCAGTAGAACTACAGACTTGTTACTACAGTTATATGTAGTGTTTCTCTAACAGCCTAACATGATGTAAAAAACCAGAGAGGACCCATGTGGTACCCATGAGCAGTGGAGCTGCTGTAGTTTATTAACATGGGGGCAATCTGCTACAGGTGCAACAACGCAGTGAGTCAGTTTTCTGTCCTCCTCCTGTTTACTTCCATCTCCATTGCAATCTCCATTGCATCTCCTGGCAGCAACCCGGAGAAGATTAGATTAGATTAGATTAGATAGCTCCTTTATTGTCCCACAGTGGGGAAATTCACGGTGCTACAGCAGCATTGAAAGAAGTTACAAAAAAATTAAATTAAAATAAAAACAATAAAAATTAACACAACAGTGAGCCGACTGAGTGTGACTGATATAGATATATACAGTATAAATATAAATATTGCACTGTTTGGATGTATACACAATGGCTATATACAGAGGTCTATGTACACAATGTCCGTTTTGTTCTGTTAGGGGGGGGGGGGATTTACTGAGGGCTGTACTTGTTGTACAGTCTGACAGCTGCAGGAAGGAAGGTCTTCCGATATCGCTCCCTCAGACACTTTGGATGGATTAGTCTGTTGCTGAGGGAGCTCGTCAGTCCAGACAGTGTGTCCTGCATGGGGTGTAGGTGGTTTTCCATCATTGACGATATCTTCCTTATCATCCTTCTCTCTCCCACCACCTCCACCGGGTCAAGGGAGCACCCCAGGACAGAGCTGGCCTTCCTAATGGTCTTATTCAGTCTCTTCCTGTCTGCAGCGGTTATGCTGCTTCCCCAGCAGACCACCCCATATTGTATGACTGATACCACAACTGAGTCATAGAATGTCTTAAGGAGTGTCCCCTGCACTCCAAAAGACCTCAACCGCCTGAGCATGTAGAGCCTGCTCTGCAGGTACTTGTAGGATGTCACCATCTCAATGTCCATTCCCTGGATGTTCACTGGTGCCGGGGGATTGCATGCCCGCCTACAGAAGTCCACCACCAGTTCCTTGGTTTTCCCCGTGTTAATCTGGAGATGGTTCCGCTGGCACCAGTTGACAAAATCCTGCGTAAGTTCTCTGTATTTCCTGTCGTCATCATCCTTAATGAGGCCAACGATGGCAGAGTCTTTGGAGAACTTCTGCAGGTGGCAGGTTGGTGACTTGTAGGCGAAGTCTGCAGTGTAGAGGGTGAAGAGGAACGGAGCCAGGACCGTTCCTTGTGGGGCCCCCGTACTGCAGACGACTGTGTTGGATACACAGCCCTGTGTCCTCACATACTGTGGACGGTTGGTGAGGTAGTCCAGAATCCAGGAAGTGAGGTGACGGTCCACCCCAGTGTTCTCCAGCTTGTTCCCTAGGAGCGCTTGTTGTATCGTATTGAAGGCAGAAATCAAGGAACATGATTCTGACGGTGCCTCCAGGCTTCTACAGGTGGGAAAGAGCACGGTGGAGGAGAAAGATGATAGCATCGTCCACCCCGATGTCAGGCTGGTAGGCAAACTGGAGGGGGTCCATCAGTGGGCTCACCAGGGGGCGGAGATGGTCGAGGACCAGGCGCTCCAGTGTCTTCATCAGGTGGGACGTTAGTGCCACCGGCCTGTAGTCCCTGAGGTCCTTGGGGTGTGGCATCTTGGGGATGGGTACCACGCAGGATGTTTTCCACAGTTGTGGCACCTTCCCCAGCTTCAGGCTCATGTTGTAGATATGCCGTACAATCCCGCCCAGCTCGTCTGCACAGGACTTCAGGAGCCTGGAACTGATGCCATCTGGACCTGCAGCCTTCCTCGCCTTCATCCTCCTGAGCTTGTTCCTCACCTGTAGTGCTGTGAGGGACAGGCTGGAGAGGGGGGGCTGTGTGCCCGAGTGTGTTGGGCAGGGGGTTGGGTTGATGGTGTGGAGTGTCGTTAATAGGTGTGAGCTCAGCCAGGGCTGAGAGGCGGAGGTGGAAGCGGGGGAGAGGGGAGGGCATTTTCCAGGAGGTAAAGTCAGGGGGGGCTGCAGCAGGGCAGGCTGGGCCGGGGAAGGGGCAGATGACTGGTCAAACCTGTTGAAAAATAGGTTTAGGTCATTCGCCCACTGTTGATCCCCTGCCGTCTGGGAGTTTGGTTCTTTGTAGCCCGAGATGGTTTTCAGGCCTCTCCAGACTCCACTGATGTTATTCCTCTGCAGCTGATCCTCCATCTTCCTCCTGTAAATGTTCTTCCCCTCTCTAATCTTCCGCCTTAGCTCTCTCTGCACAGTCTTCAGCTCCTCCTTGTTACCTGACCTAAAGGCCCTCCTCTTCTCCTTTAGGAGAGTCTTTATGTTGGCATTAATCCATGGCTTATTGTTGGAAAAACACCGTACGGTCTTGGTGGGTACAGTATTTTCCACACAGAAGTTGATGTAATCTGTTATGCAGTCTGTGAGGCGGTCAATATCCTCCCCATGGGGATCACACAGTTCCTCCCACACGGTCGTGTCGAAACAGTCCTTCAGAGCCTTTTCAGTTTCATCAGACCATCTCTTCACTGTGCGGGAGACAGCTGGTTGCCTGTGTACCAGGGGGTTGTACACAGGCAGGAGATGCACCAGGTTGTGATCAGATCTTCCTAGGGGGGGAGGGGTGATGAGGTGTAGGCCTCCTTGGTGTTGGCATAACATAAGTCCAGTGTTTTATTGTCTCTGGTGCAACACGTGACATACTGAGAGAAAGTGGGCAGAGCGGAGGATGGAGAAGCATGGGTAGTCTCCAGAGATGAGGAGGAGGGCCTGGGGGTGCTGTGTTTGCAGCCTGCTGGTGACAGTGTGAGCTGGTGACAGTGTGAGATGGTCAAAAAACAAGGTGAGATGGTCAAAAAACAAGACAGGGCACTGGGGCTAAAAAGAAATCACAGTGCAAACGTTTTCTCCTCATCCTCTCCAGCTTTGAGGCCGCATCAGTATCACTCTGCTGACTGTGCCGGTCTGTGTCCAGCTCAAGGTAATGCTGCTGTTCGTTCTTCTTTCTTGACTGACCAAAGAGAATCAAGGTGGCATTGGGGCAGCTGGTGGAGTAGAGGAAGGAGGTGCCAAATGCACATGGTTTATTCTCCCCCCAATGTCATGTCTCTCTTGCTCTCTTCACTTTCCTCAACCCTCACTTCTATGCACCACCACTAAACTTTCCTTCATCTCTTCCTCCCCATATTTTAAATATATAAACAGATGTATATATGTCAGCAGTAAAAATGGAAAAGGAGGAGGTTTTCATTAGAGGACTATCAGTGCTGTAGGATAATTAATGAACAAAAAACAGCAATAGAACTTTTAGCCATACAATTTTAACTGTTGAAAGAATATGTCTGTGAAGTTTCTCAGTCATCCAGGTCATCTTTATCATGTAGAGTAAATCAACTGGACTTTATGGTTTGGTTGAAGGAGATCAAAAAGTATGCAACACATGGCCCAGAAGGATCTCTCAGGTGCAGATAACAAACAGAAAAAATAAACATACATCAGGACAGCACTCCAAAGCTGTGGCCAGGTCCAGGTCAATTTTAAACAGGGGCCAGACCCTTAGACAGAGACTGGTGCACCCCAAAGACAGAGTTTTATATGCAGTCCAATGTAGCCAGGAATGCTCAGAACTTTGGGCGAGGAAGACAAAAGGTTAGAGAGAGAGGAGTGAAAGAGGCTGTATGCATTTACTTAGAGAAACCTTTACTTAACAGAGGTGGTGGCTTAAACCATAACCTAACCGCATCCTACAATTGCTGTATTGGAAGTTCTCCCCAGGAAAATTTAAAACTTGTTCACACTTGGAATCAGAACACACATAAGCACTCCTAGCAGCATATGGCTTCTATTTGCTTGACCACTCCTCAGTTCTGGGGGCATGGTCATGTTAATTTGGTTTCACACTGTGAGTTTTAAATTCCTGAGTTATACAGCACTAATCCCAGAACTCAAGAAGCATCTTGGATGGGAGGTGAAACATTTTCACCCAAACTAAGAAGTCCAGTAGATGTGGAACATACCCGGACAAGCCACCATTAACTCAAATGAGACTGAAGCTTTTCTCATAGCAATGAATATAATCAGGGAGCAGGGGAAATGAGATAGTTGAGCATTTCCGCTCCATTCCTTTTAGGTTGGCTAAATGTGAAATGATACAAATTCATGAGTATCACTGTTGTGTTAACTGCATATTAAAGCCTGGACGCCACCAACACCACTACTGCCCTGTTCTAAGAGGAATGTGACAGCTTCGCCTCTGGATGCTGATTTACTGATGACTGTGCATGTGTACTAGGAACACATAGAGTCTGTGTGGAGGAGGGGTTGCAGACCGACTTGCATGTCTGCTCAACTTCAAAGTCTGTGTTAGTCAGAAAAGGCAGAAGGGAAGGAGGAGGGCACAATTAATGAAAGGTGGAAAATGAAAAAGACTGATGATGCCACCAATGCTTTCTATATGGACCCTTGAAACATTCAAATCTGTTGATTGCATGTGAAAATAACCCCCTTCTCATTTAAGAAAAAATAGAACTATAACTGTAAACAGTGTATGGAGAAAAAACAATCTTGACATTATGTCACAAACCTCTATGTATTGTGTTAGCATGCTGAATGACTATGGCCAGTGCATTTTGTCCTGTAATACCATTTGTCCATCAAGAGCAGGGGTGGGCAATTCTGGTCCAGAAGGCCGGTGTCGCTGCAGGTTTCTGTTCCAACCACACAAAACACACCTGATTCTACTAATAACTACTACTCTGGACCTTCATTAGTAGAATCAGGTGTGTTTTTACTTGGTTGGAACAAAAACCTGCAGCCACACCTGCCCTCCAGGACCAGGAGTGCCCACCCCTGGTCAAGAGGCTTTCAGAATTTGTACATTATTGGGATAGACTGGGGGATGGACACTGAGAGTCAGATAGCTTTGAAGTAGAGAGCTGGGTAACAGAGTCAGAAGCTGCTGGCTGCTGTTGCTGCTTTCTGGAGGAGTTTAACACACCAAACTCCTAAAATCAGGTACACCAGATAATACAGAGCTACAGAGCTTTACTGGTTGTAGGGGTTCATTTCTGTCATTTATGATATTAAAGCACTAATTTCTCTTCATTTTTGCTTTGTCACACACGTCCCACAACTGCTGTCATCAATATTATACATCATGCATGCTGGTGAGTTTGCAAACAAGTCTGTCTGCTATGGCTTTACTGTACTATGAACCAGCCTGACTTTCTCAATGGGAAGGGAGGTGAGTTTCCTAAATGTTTATGATGAGTGCCTAATTTGAGTTTAAACCTTTTAATTATGTGTTCACTCATTTGAATTTCAAAATAAATTTAGTTTATTGAATTGTTACAGAACCTCTAAGGGGCATGAGTGTTCTCTAAATGAACATCCCTATCAGACTCAAATTATTATAACATTCTACACACATCTCAAAAACATTTCTGAATGTCTATGTGTCATTTTTTTTTAATATTATGAAATTCATTAAAAGATGCCTTTCAAAGTAAAATTCACTATGAAAAAAACACTACCGAGGTAGGCAACCCTAATCCAGAGTGGTTTATAATGAGTCCAACTGTAGAAGTTTTAAGCCTAATTCTTTGATCCTTAAAAAAATGCCACACAACTCATAAACATTTAGAGCCTTATTGCATTAGCCCACATTGTTGTGGCTATTAGAGGTTGAGTAGAGAAGCAAAACATATATTTTGTTTTTAGGACTTTTCAAAGCTCTGCCTGTCAGCAATTAGTATGCACAGCCCTGTGAAGCCTTTAGTCAGACAAAGAAAATAGAAACCAAATATAGGAACTATAAGGGTGGATGTCATAAACTCCTGTTCTCACACCAAATCTGCAGATCTGAATTCCTCCTCCTGCTACTTCACAGCTCATTTCCATGATCACATCTGAGAAAGATACATAGGTACATATGGCATGGTGGAGCTAGTAATGCTATTTTGTGGTGTTTTGTGTTGGCTGCCACAAGCCAGCAGAGATACAGCTTTCTCCTTATACAAGTACCCATCTCTCCAGGTCAGTCTCAACTCATAAAGCCTGTTTCACATATGCACTCTAGGCAATGTCCAGAGAATCAGTTCTGGACATTCCATGGACTTGCCCTTCGATACATGCGGCATTACACCAGACACATTATCAAGTCTAAAGACAGATTCATGCATACTAGAAATACATTATACTAGAAGGGTGAGGGGTTGGTGCCTGGGTAGAGCAGGCAGGTGGCAGGACACTGTAAATTCACTGCATCTTTTGCAGTATCTGTTTTATGATTTCTCTGTTAGCTCTGACAGCATGATTCTTCTTCTGCAGCATCGTTGGGCATGGATTCATAGGCTAGATGCTGCATTCTGGCTTGAGATTATAATATTGACTTGCTCTGTCTTACTGAAACCTGGCTGCATCCTGATGAATATGTCAGCCTGAATGAATCCACTCCTCCCAGTCATATTAACACTTATTCCTCGTGACAGCGGCCGAGGTGGTGGAGTTGCAGCCATTTTCAACTCCAGTTTACTGATCAACCCTGAACCGAAGTGTAGCTACACATCATTTGAGAGCCTTGTGCTTAGTCTCTCCCACCCAACTTGGAAATCACTACAACCAGTCATATTTATCACCGTGTACCGCCCTACAGGCCCATATTCAGAATTTTTATCAGAATTCTCAGAGTATCTCTCAAGTCTAGTACTCAGACAGATAAGATAATCATGGCAGGTGACTTTAATATTCATGTCGATGTTGATGGTGATAGCCTTGGCTCTGCCTTCCTCTCTTTACTAGAGTCAATCGGCTTTTCTCAGAGAGTAAATGTGCCCACCCATTGCTTTAACCACACCCTTGACCTCGTCCTGACATACGGCATTGAGGTTGAACACTTATCTGTCTTCCCACAGAATCCCCTCCTGTCAGATCATTATCTAATAACTTTTGAATTCCTGTTATTAAACTACTCACCACCTGAAAAAAGCATACTCACTCGATACCTAACTGACAGTTCTATATCTAAATACAAGAAGGTGATTCCCTCAGTATTTAATTCGCGGCCTTGCCTCACCACAGCTATGGATTTATATGCTGTTACAGGTCCATCTAAAATAGATCAACTTGTTGAGAGCGCTGCAAGTTCACTGCGAACAACCCTTGACTCCATTGCTCCCCAAAAAAAGAAATTAATTAGACAAAAAAGAGTCGCACCCTGGTATAACTCTCTCACCCGTACACTAAAGTTAACCTCTCAGAGGCATGAACGAATAGGTTCTGAGAGTCTCAGAATGTACAGGAAGGCCCTACGCAATGCCAGAGCTGCCTATTACTCCTCACTGATAGAAAAAAAAAAAACAATCCAAGGTTCCTCTTCAGCACGTTAGCTTCACTGACTAAATGTAACTACACTATTGATCCACGTATTCCTACAACCCTCAGCAGTGATGACTTCATGGACTTCTTTAACGACAAAATTCTGACAATTAGAGACAGAATTTATCACCTTGTTCCATCCACTGGCTCTAATCTGCCCTCAGATGCTGTTATTGTAGAGACAGATGAAATAGCTAATATTCACCTCGACACATTTACTTCAATCAACTTCGCTGAACTAGCTTCACTGATGTCGTCATCTAAAACTTCAACCTGTCTTCTGGACCCTATTCCATCCGGATTGCTAAAAGACATTTTCCCTTTGATTAGCCCTTCCTTACTAGAAATACTTAATATGTCTTTACTATCTGGCTATGTACCACAGTCCTTTAAAGTAGCTGTAATTAAACCTCTCCTTAAAAAACCTGCCCTCGACTCAAGTATTTTAGCCAACTATAGACCCATTTCTAATCTTCCCTTCCTCTCTAAGATTCTGGAAAAAGCAGTTGCTAAACAGCTGTGTGACTTTTTACACAACAATTACTTATATGAGGATTTCCAGTCAGGTTTTAGAATGCATCACAGCACAGAGACGGCTTTAGTTAAGGTTTCAAATGATATTCTCAATGCGTCTGATAAAGGATTCATTTCCATCCTTGTTCTGTTAGATCTTAGCGCTGCATTTGACACAGTCGACCATCAAATCTTGTTACAGAGACTAGAGCATCTTATTAGTCTAAAAGGGACTGCACTAAATTGGTTTAAGTCCTATCTTTCAGATCGTTCCCAATTTGTCCATATCAATAATGTTTCTTCTATCCATACCAAAGTTAATCATGGGGTTCCACAAGGTTCTGTGCTTGGACCAATACTTTTCACTATCTATATGCTCCCATTGGGTAAAATCATTAGAAAACACTCTATTAATTTCCACTGTTATGCTGACGATACACAACTCTATCTATCAATTAAGCCAAATGAAACCAATCAGCTAGCTAAACTTCAAGCCTGTCTTAAGGATATAAAATCCTGGATGACCTGCAATTTCCTTCTACTGAATTCAGACAAAACAGAAATTATTGTATCTGAAATCCTGAGGAACTCAATATCCAGTGATATAGCTATCCTGGATGACATCTCCCTGGCCTCTAGCTCCACGGTAAAAAACCTGGGAGTCATCTTCGACCAAGACTTGTCATTCTCTGCCCACATTAAACATATTTCTAGGACTGCCTTCATTCACCTACGCAACATAGCAAAGGTCAGACACTTCCTGTCTCTGAAAGATGCAGAAAAATGTATCCATGCATTTATTACTTCCAGGCTTGACTACTGCAACTCTTTACTGTCGGGTTGCACCATAAAGTCTCTAAGGACTCTCCAGCTGATCCAGAATGCAGCTGCTCGTTTATTAACTGGCACAAGAAGAAGTGAGCATATCTCACCTGTATTAGCCGCTCTACACTGGCTTCCTTTAAAATCTCGTATAGAATTCAAAATCCTGCTCCTCACCTATAAAGCACTCAACGATCAGGCACCATCCTACCTTAGGGATCTCTTAGTCCCATATCGCCCATCAAAAACATTACGCTCCCAATATGCAGGCTTATTGGAGGTTCCCAGAATTTCTAAAATTAAAACAGGAGGCAGAGCCTTCCAGGCTTCCAGGCTCCTCTCCTGTGGAACCGTCTTCCAGTCTCAGTCCGGGGGGCAGACACCCTTCCTATATTTAAGAATAGGTTAAAAACTTTTCTGTTCGATAAAGCGTTTAGTTAGGGCCGGCCCTGGCTGGCCTAGTTATAGTTATGCTGCGATAGGTTAGTCTGCCGGGTCCTCATGAGATGCCCTGGGCTTCTTTTTCTTCTTCTATCTGTGATACTGTAGTACCACTACTGTACTTTTAAATCTGCTGTGGTTCCGGAGTCCTGCCCTGTGTTTTCTCTTTCACAGAGCATGCTGCAGTGCAGCCACTGAGGGATCTACGGATGTTGGAGGGTCTGAGGCTGCCTTGGTGAAACCTGAAAGCTATGATGGATCCTGCTCCTCATCCTCCACTTCTACCAACATTCATTACATTTCTGTTTGTTTGTAATATTCAAATTTCTCTGTAATGTTCTCCACCTGCACACATCATCTACTGCACGCCTGTCCGTCCTGGAAGAGGGATTCCTCCTCTGTTACTCTTCCTGAGGGTTCTTCCGTTTTTCTCCCTGTTAAAGGTTTTTTTTTAGGGAGTTTTACCTTGTACGATGTGAGGGTCTAAGGAAAGGGGATGTTGTGTTGCTTTTGTACACAATGTAAAGCCCTTTGGGGCAAATCTGATTTGTGATTCTGGGCTATGCAAATAAAATGAATTGAATTTAATTGAATTGAATTGAATTGTGATTGTCCTCAAATCTCACCATCCTATACAGAGGTTCTAAACCATAACAATAGTAGAACATGCCAGACTGTTGTGCTGCTTTTAGCATTTGCAATAAATGAAACTGGTTGAAAATGAGTTGAAACTTAAAAAGATATACATGCATAAATGAATGCTGATTTTGAAATCAAAAGTAAACTATGACAAAATCAAATTAAACAGAGACATAAAATTGTTTAAAAGTCTGGACAAAAAAAAACAAAAGCTTGACCTCACACTTGTCCTACACTAGCCCTGATAATCTGCCAGGATGCTCTGTAGATGGACGCAGATTGAAAACACACAGGCCCATGCTGGGCTATTAAAGTTGCATGCAGGGAGAAGTGCTGTTAGTACTTGGCTGTTAGTACTTGGTCGTCCTGAGTGATGAATGCTCCAAGTCCTTTAAGATTCCTTCAGGCACAAACACACTGACTGCAACACTGTGAGCGATGGTAACTGAAAAGAAGAAATAGTATCCCCAGGAGAAAAGTGCCTGTCTGTGCAGACCTCTGGATCTGCTGCACAGTTGCTAGGTTTGAGGTTTTTCCAACCAAACTATTTTTTTAACTCCAAGCATTGATTCCTAAGTTTAAAAACAAAACAAAAAAGAGCTGTGGGAAATCAACACACCCTGATCACTTTGGTGGATTTAAGCCAGTTGCTATATATCTTTCCAAAAATAAAACATTCAGTGAATGGCTTTTGATGAAGAATTTAGGAAAAAAATCACTGCACTTTATGGCTGCAGTTATAATTCACAGGACACAAAAGGTTACTAGCAACCCAGGTGTCCTCTACATTCATTCAATAGTGGGGACTTCCCACTACAAGCCTATATGGATTGTGCATCCATATAAACATGTGTAGCATTGACTGTAGATTGTAAAAATGAGGTATTGCATTTTTCATTAAGGTGCCTCATAAATTGTGAGTTAGTTTGAGTCAGTTAATAACTGAGGGCAAAGATTCAATGGTGCATTAAATTGCACCTTGTAAATTCTGAAATTGTTTTTTCCCTTAATCTATAAATATTGTTAGGATATGTGATAATTGCTCTTCTTAAAACGCAATAATGCAATAAATTGCACAGATTTACATTGTATTCTAAAAAATTTCACAGGGGTTGCATCGCCCCAGACCCACATATTTTTTTAGCAAAAGTAGGACAAAGGCAAAAGAAAATAAAGAAAATAAAGACCAAGTATCATCTTGCATTTAAGTCTCCCTTTATTCAATACTTGAGCATTCATTCCATCCATCAGTGTGATACATATACAAAACTAGCCTATGGGCAGCCACAGCAGTGTTGTCATCTTTTTACTTTCAACATAGATAGCATCATAGTATATACAGTGGCTTGCGAAATATTTGGCTCCCTTGAACTTTGTAACCTTTTGCCACATTTCAGGCTTCAAACATAAAGATATAAAACTGTAATTTCTTGTGAAGAATCAACAAGTGGGACACAATCATGAAGTGGAACACACTTTATTGGATATTTTAAACTTTTTTAACAAATGAAAAACGAAAAATTGGGCGTGCAAAATCATTCAGCCCCATTGAGTTAACACTTTGTAGCGCCACCTTTTGCTGCGATTACAGCTGCAAGTCACTTGGGGTATGTCTCTATCAGTTTTTTGCACATCGAGAAACTGATATTTTTGCCCATTCCTCCTTGCAAAACAGCTCGAGCTCAGTGAGGTTGGATGGAGAGTGTTTGTGAACAGCAGTTTCCAGTTCTTTCCACAGATTCTCAATTGGATTGAGGTCTGGACGTTGACTTGGCCATTCTAACACCTTGATATATTTTTTGGTGAACCATGCCATTGTAGCTTTTGCTTTATGTTTTGGATCATTGTCTTGTTGAAAGACAAATCTCCGTCCCAGTCTCAGGTCTTTTGCGGACTCCATCAGGTTTTCTACCAGAATGGTCCTGTATTTGACTCCATCCATCTTCCCATCAATTTTAACCATCTTCCCTGTCCCTGCCGAAGAAAAGCAGGCCCAAACCATGATGCTGCCACCACCATGTTTGACAGTGGGGATGGTGTGTTGAGGGTGATGAGCTGTGCTGCTTTTACGCTAAACATAACGTCTTGCATTGTTGCCAAAAAGTTCGATTTTGGTCTCATCTGACCAGAACACCTTCTTCCACATGTTTGGTGTGTCTCCCAGGTGGCTTGTGGCAAACGTTAAACAACACTTTAAGAAATGGCTTCCTTCTTGCCACTCTTCCATAAACGCCAGATTTGTGCAGTATACGACTGATTGTTGTCCTATGGACAGATTCTCCCACCTCAGCTGTAGACCTCTGCAGTTCATCCAGAGTGATCATGGGCCTCTTGGCTGCATCTCTGATCAGTCTTTTCCTTGTATGAGCTGAAAGTTTAGGGGGACGGCCAGATCTTGGTAGATTTACAGTGGTCTGATACTCCTTCCATTTCAATATTACTGCTTGCACAGTGCTCCTTGGGATGTTTAAAGCTTGGGAGATTTTTTTGTATCCAAATCCAGCTTTAAACTTCTCCACAACAGTATCTCGGACCTGCCTGGTGTGTTCCTTGTTCTTCATGATGCTCTCTGCACTTTAAACAGACCTCTGAGACTATCACAGTGCAGGTGCATTTATACAGAGACTTGATTACACACAGGTGGATTCCATTTATCATCGTTAGTCATTTAGGTCAACATTGAATCATTCAGAGATCCTCACTGAACTTCTGGGCAGAGTTTATTGCACTGAAAGTAGGCAGAAAGGTAGAAAGGGGCTGAATGATTTTGCACGCCCAATTTTTCATTTGTTAAGAAAGTTTAAAATATCCAATAAAGTGTGTTCCACTTCATGATTGTGTCCCACTTGTTGTTGATTCTTCACAAGAGATTACAGTTTTATATCTTTATGTTTGAAGCCTGAAATGTGGCAAAAGGTCATAAAGTTCAAGGGAACCAAATAGTTTCACAAGCCACTGTAGTAATTAGACTGATGTTAATTCCACTCTGCAACTGTGTGACCCTAAAGAAGTTGAATCGTTGAAGCTGATCAGTAGCAGAGAGACACAAAGTTCTATTACTGTTGTGTTCCCTGGTTTCTGGCCTTCACAGTAAACACTTAAGTCTTTGTAATATTGTTAAGTACAGAGAAAGCTTGAGATTCCATTACCTAACACTGTGGCCTAAAAGAATATACTGGAGTTTATTATATTTTTTGACAGAACAAGCATAATCACTGCACTATTCTAGTGTGAAGATTCCCTTAAACCAGGCATGTCAAACATACGGCCCGCGGGCCGGAGTATGTCAAAAAAAGAAGCGAGTCACTAGCTCATTTTTATCAAAAGTTATGATTCTTTAAAATAAATACAACTCAAATGCTCCCTCCGGCCGCTAGAGGGCAGTAAATGTGTAAAAGAGCTCACGTCCAGCATGCGGCACTGACACGAGTTAGTACCAGGGAATAAACATTCGCAATGTGATGTGTCCAACTAGAAATAAACTGGCAAGCTTGCTTCACCATTCACCACTAGTTATCAGTCAACACACCCTTCAGCATAAGTGCGTTCAAGATGAAACTGTCACTGTGGGAGATGCAGCTATCCAGCGGTGACACCACGCACTTCTCATGTCTCACAGCTGTGTGTCCGAAGGCACCGGATCGTCCCGATTTGGATAAATATAAAGACAACATAACAGATTTGCTGCGAGGGTTTGAGCGGAGGTTTTAGGTTTTCAGTGAACTTGAGAACAAGTTCGGCCATTTTCGCTCGCCACTTACAGTAACGCCTTCTGATGTGCCAGCTGACATTCAGCTCGAGCTTATTGACTTGCAGTGCGATTCCGCTATGAAGGATAAATTTGGGTCCGTGGGATTGGATACGTTTTATCAGTATCTTGTGCCAGGTTACCCGAAATTAACAGCCATGGCTGCAAAGGTCCTCTCCATGTTTGTGACTACTTATCTTTGTGAACAGGTGTTCTCCGTGATGAACAATAATAAAACAAAGCAGCGCTCAAGGTTAACAAATGAACACTTGAATGACATTCTTAAATGTGCTGCTACTCAGGATTTGACACCTGATATTGATGCACTTGTAAAGGCAAAAAGATGCCAAGTTTCAGGAGCCAGCAGCAGCAAGTAGACTGCAGGAGTGCAGTGAGAGAGAGAAAAAAGTGTGATGACACAACATTTGTTTGCACTCATGAATACAGATCATTAAAAATAAGATTAATCTGGTTTCATATTAAAGACAATTAATATTGTGCAGTATATTCTCAGCTTCAGTAGGCCCAGCCTAGTAGTTTGAGCTGATGTAGTCTAATCTTATTGCCCATGCACTGCTAAAACTTTTATTTTGTATTTTTATTTATTATTATTTCAAAGCAGTATGACAATTAAGGCAAAAAAAATTTTTTTCATAGCTACCACTTGAGTTTGTTTAGTGTGGTGAGTTGGTTCAGGTGTAAAACTGCATTAACTCAACTGTTAAAATAAACCAGTTGTTAACACATTCAATGGCAAACATGAAAATAATTTTTTTTCTCCATTGTTTGTGAATAAATGTGTTGTGCTTAGAAAAGATCCCTTGTCATCCGTGATTATAATATGCAGGGTAGTCTACAAATGTAGGCTGAATTATAGTATAGTACTGAAAAACAAAGCTAAATAGTTGGAGTTGACATTCTTTTACTGATCCGGCCCACCTGAGAACAGAAAGTCTGGATCTGGCCCCAGAGCCAAACTGAGTTTGACATGCCTGCCTTAAACGAACAACAGAGAAAGGGATTTCCCATGAGACAGAGGTTCTATAACTAACCCCAAACAAAGCACTACAACAATTTGAGAAGCAGCTGCAGCTGCAGCTGAAGTAATGTGGGCCTAAAAAAACACATTAGAACTGACCCAGAAAAGAATAAACCAGGTAAAAGATGAACAGAGTTTGAGCTTTTGAATACTGCCAAAGTGTTCAATTCTTTAAATTTCTCCTAACTTTCACTAACTGTTAGCCATGCTGTAGAGTTTAAGAGGCAGATACCTGTTGAAGACACATAATCGGTTCGTATGTTCACTATGTACATCTTCCGGATAATTGTGGAAAGGTTGTTTCCTCTCAAAGACCAAGCACCAAGCACCTAGGGCAACAAAGCCAGAAACTCTCACAAAAAAATCTACCTGTACAATTGCATTAACCTATACCAGGTCAAAACTCTGATCAAAACATTAAATGTTTAGATTGCAATTTTAAAAAACTGAATGTCCTATTTTATCACACAAGCACTTTATAAATTATTCTCATTATTATTACCAACAAACATCTACAGGTCCTTCTCAAAGAATTACCATATTGTGATAAAGTTCATTCTTTTCTATAATGTAATGATAAAAATTAAACTTTCATATATTTTAGATTCATTACACACCAACTGAAATGTTGCAGGTCTTTTGTTTTAATACTAGTAATGTTGGCATACAGGTCATGAAAACCCCAAATTCCTATCTCAAAAAATTAGCATATCCTGAAAAGGTGCTCTAAAAGAGATATGAACCTGAACCTCATCCGAATCAACGAGTTAACTCGAAACACCTGTAAAAGATCCCTAAGGCTTTTAAAAACTCCCAGCCGGGTTCATTACTCAAAACCGCAATCATGGGTAAGACTGCCGACCTGACTGCTGTGGGAAGGAAAAGGTGTGGCAGAAAACTATGCACAACAAGAAGAGGTGACCGCACCCTGAGGAAGATTGTGGAGAAGGGCCGAGTCCAGACTTTGAGTGACCTGCGGAAGCAGTGGACTGATTCTGAAGTAGAAGCATCCAGAGCCACAGTGCACAGGCGTGTGCAGGAAATGGGCTACAGGTGCCGCATTCCCCAGGTCAAGCCACTTTTGAACCAGAAACAGTGGCAGAAGTGCCTTACCTGGGCTACAGAGAAGCAGCACTGGACTGTTGCTCAGTGGTCCAAAGTACTATTTTCGGATAGGAGCTAAATTTGCATGTCATATGGAGATCAAGGTGCCAAGAGTCTGGAAGAAGACTGGGAAGAAGGAAATGCCAAAATGCCTGAAGCCCAGTGTCAAGTACCCAGAGTCAGTGATGGTCTGGGGTGCAATGTCTGCTGCTGGTGTTGGTCCACTGTGTTTTATCAAGGGCAGGGTCAATGCAGCTAGCTATCAGGAAGTTTTGGAGCACTTCATGCTTCCTTCTGCTGAAAAGCTTTATAGAGATGAAAATGTCGTTTTTTAGCAAGACCTGGCACCTGCTCACAGTGCCAAAACCACTGGTAAATGGTTTAGTGACCATAGTATTACTGTGCTCAATTGACCTGCCAACTCTCCTGACCTGAACCCCATAGAGAATCTGTGGGATATTGTGAAGAGAAAGTTAAGAGATGCCAGACCCAAGACTGTGGATGAGCTTAAGGCCGCTATTGAAGCATCCTGGGCCTCCATAACACCTCAGCAATGCAAGTATCCAAGTACCGAGTTTATAACTGAACATAATTATTTGAAGGTTGACTATTTTTTGTATTTAAAACACTTTTCTTTTATTGGTCCGATGAAATATGCTAATTTTTTGAGATAGGGATTTTTGTTTTTTCTTGACTTTTTTGCCAAAATCATCCATATTAAAACAATAAAAGGCCTGGAACTACTTCAAATGTGTATAATGAATCTAAAATATACATTACAGAAAATAATGAACTTTATCACAATATGCTAACTTTTGAGAAGGACGTAAATAATATAAAAGACCTCAAAACACTGCTTGTAGTTTTTCTAAAACTACAAGACAGGATTTTACAACTCTGGTAAAGTCAGTTTTTCATCTATCACAAGGTAATAAGTAAATTATTGTCAGGGATCTGGACAGACGAGGACCACACGAGCAATACGTTTCAATAGTTTATTGAAGGGGTTGGGGAATGGGCGTGAGTCTTTGTGTGTGTGTGTCCCAGCGGCTGAGAGGCGTAGAGTGTAGACGGGGGTTGAGGGTCCAGGCTCTCTCGCCGAAAGGGGCTGGAAGTCCGGGATTGTAGAGCAGAGGGTGGTCGGGCAGGTCCGGGATCGCAGGTAGGAGTCAGAGTAGTAGCAGGTAGCAGGCAGGAAAGGCGCGGGCTTAGCAGACGATCTGACAATGTGTGCTGGGAAACAGGACTCTTTATACATGGCATGGTTAGCAGGAAATGAGGAGCAGCTGGCTGGTTAACGAGGGAATTGCAGCAGAGACAGGTGAGAGTAATCAGCAGATAATTAGTGCTCCTACCAGGCAGAGGGAGAGGGAGCTCACGACAGAACCCCCCCCCTCAAGGGACGGCCCCAGAAGTCCCAAAGAAACACCGCCAAGACTGGGAGGGCGGAGGGGGAGCCGGCGGAGGGTCAGTACTCCTCAGAGCAGTCAGAGTCCATGGCCTCATCCTTAGAGAGCCCCCCAGCAGGGGTCAGGACGGGTCCCGGGACAGGGGCCAGGCCAGGTGCAGGGTCAGAAACTGGGTGGGTGGAACGACGGGGTCCTTTAGGACGACCCCGACGAATGGCTGGTTGGTCTGGATGCTGCCGGTGGAAGTCAGCGATGAGGGTCCGATCCAAGATCCGGCTGGCAGGCACCCAGGTTCTCTCCTCAGGACCATACCCTTCCCAGTCGACAAGGTATTGGATGCCTCTACCTCTACGTCTGGATCGGAGCAGACGCCGGACAGTGTAGACTGGGCCACCCTCAATGAGGCGTGGAGGAGGCGGGGGGGGTGTGGCTGGAACCAGCGGGCTCTCATGAACCGGTTTAATCCTTGAGACATGGAACGTGGGATGGACCCTCATGGACCTGGGCAGAAGGAGCCGAACAGCAGTTGGGCTGATTACCCTCTGAATGGGGAATGGGCCGAGGAAGCGAGGTGCCAGCTTTCGTGATTCCACCCGCAGTGGTAGATCTTTTGTCGACAGCCATACCTTTTGTCCAACACGGTAAGTGGGTGCAGGAGTCCTGTGACGGTTGGCTCCAGTGGTGTAGCTGGAGATGGACTTGAGGAGTGTGGCACGGGCCTGGGCCCAGGTGCGGCGGCATCGGCGGGAGTAGGCAAGGGCAGATGGACAAGTGACTTCTCCTTCCTGGCTGTTGAATAGGGGTGGTTGGTAGCCGTAGACACACTGGAAGGGTGACATACCGGTGGCAGAGCAGGTCAAGGAATTGTGGGCATATTCCACCCATAGCAGTTGCTGGGACCAGGTGGGAGGATTACGAGATGCCATGCACCGGAGTGCCTTCTCCAGCTCCTGATTTGCTCTCTCTCACTGGCCGTTGGACTGGGGGTGGAAACCAGAACTTAGACTGACCGTGGCCCCCAGCAGATGGCAGAATTCCTTCCAGAAAGTGGAGGTGAACTGCAGGCCCCGGTCCAAGACGACATCTCTGGGTAGTCCATGTATTCTAAAAACATGCTCTAAGACCACCTGGGCAGTTTCCTTGGCAGATGGCAGCTTTGGAAGGGGAACAAAGTGTGCCATCTTGCTAAAACGGTCCACAATGGTGAGGATTACAGTCATGCCATTGGACTGGGGCAGTCCTGTGACAAAATCCATGGAAATGTGGGACCAGGGCCGTGTTGGTACGGGCAGAGGTTGGAGTAATCCGGCAGGTGGCTGGTTAGATGACTTGTGTTGATTACCACCAGAATCGCTGAGAAAGCAGATGGCAGGTGCGAGTGGATCCAGGGTGGCAAGCCAGACGGGAGTCGTGTCCCCATTGTATGACCTTAGACCTCAGGTGTTCAGGAACGAAGAGACGGTCAGCCGGGCAAGCACTGGGGCCAGGTTGGTCATGGAGAGCATCCCGCACTTGTCTCTCAATCTCCCAAGTCAGGACACCTACGACGCAGGGACTGGGCAGAATGGGTGCAGGATTCTGGGAAGGGGCATCCTCCTTCTGGAACTGGCGGGAGAGTGAGTCTGGTTTGATGTTACGTGATCCTGGACGGTATGACAGGGTGAAATTGAATCTGGTGAAGAATAGGGCCCAGCGGGACTGTCTCGGGTTCAGACGTTTGGCAGAGCGGATATACTCCAGGTTCTTGTGATCCGTCCAAACCAAGAATGGGACGGTGGACCCCTCCAGCCAGTGACGCCATTCCTCCAAGGCCAGCTTGACAGCGAGCAGCTCACGGTTCCCTATGTCGTAGTTGCATTCTGATGGGGATAAGCAACGGGAGAAGAATGCACACGGGTGGAGTTTGTTGTCCTCTGCAGCTCGTTGTGAGAGCACGGCCCCCACTCCCACATCAGAAGCGTCCACTTCCACAGTGAATTGTCGATCTGCATCTGGCATCTGGAGGATGGGGGCCCTGGAGAACCGAGCCTTGAGGATACTGAATGCCTTGTCAGCTGCTGGGGTCCAGGTGAAGGGCTGTTTATTGCTGGTCAGGGCGGTGAGAGGGGCAGCTACGGAGCTGTAATTGCGGATGAACCGTCGATAGAAGTTCGCAAAGCCCAAGAACTGCTGTAGCTTCTTGCGGTTTACAGGAACCGGCCAGGAGGTGACTGCTGAGACCTTGGCTGGGTCCATCTGGATCTCTCCCTCTGCCACAATGTATCCAAGGAAAGCCACAGTCTTGGTATGAAATTCACACTTCTCTGCCTTGACGTAGAGCGAGTTCTGCAGGAGGCGGTGAAGGACTTGCTGGACATGAAGTGTGTGTTCAGGCTGGGTTTTGGAGAAGATCAGGATATCGTCTAGGTAAACGAAGACGAACTTGTTTAGGAAGTCCCGCAGTACATCATTCACTAGGGCCTGGAAAACCGCTGGAGCGTTGGTGAGGCCGAACGGCATCACAAGGTACTCATAGTGGCCGGTTGGGGTATTGAATGCCGTCTTCCATTCGTCGCCCTCCCGGATCCGCACTAGGTGGTAGGCGTTCCTAAGGTCCAACTTTGTAAAGATGGTGGCCCCCTGGAGTAGCTCGAAGGCAGAGTTGAGCAGAGGCAGAGGATACCGGTTCTTTACTGTGATGCTGTTAAGGCCACGGTAATCGATGCAGGGGCGAAGGGTTCCATCTTTTTTCCCCACGAAGAAGAATCCGGCGCCAGCAGGGGAAGAGGACGGGCGGATAATTCCAGCAGAAAGAGAGTCGCTGATGTACGTCTCCATGGACCTTCGTTCAGGAGCAGACAGGGAATAAAGACTCCCTTTGGGGGGAACAGAACCAGGGAGGAGGTCAATGGCGCAGTCGTAGGGTCGATGTGGGGGCAGAGACGTGGCTTTGACTTTGTTGAAGACCTCCCTGAGACCGTGGTAGCATTCCGGGACATTGGAGATGTCTGGGGCTGAGCCGGGGGGTACCGGGTGAGAGGGTGGCATGGCCGCAAGCAAACAGGTCTGGTGGCAGTCCTTTCCCCACTCTCGGACCTTTCCAGTTGCCCAATCAAGGTGAGGGTTGTGCCGTCGGAGCCATGGGTAGCCCAGGATGAGAGGTTGGCCCGGGGAGTGGAGCAGGTGGAACTGAATGGTTTCAGTGTGGTTGCCAGACAGCATCATTTTAACAGGGGTGGTGACCTGCGTGACTGTGCCAAGAGGGTGACCATCTAGTGCCCGAGCAGGGACGGGGGGTGTCAGACGGAGGGTTTCCAGTCCCAGCTGGTGAGCGAGTTCAGTGTCCATTATGTTGGCTTCGGCACCTGAGTCCACCAGGGCAGCCAGTGTGTGGGTGGAGTCGGGAAGATGAAGACGGGCCTGCACCAACGGTTTGTGGTTGGAGGACTGGGTGGTCATTGAGCTCAGCCGGACTCCTCCTATGTCTGGTGAGCTAGGGCTTTTTAAAGGGCAGTTGGCAACACGGTGTCCTTCTCCTCCGCAATACAGACATAGATTGGAGGAGATACGGCGCCGACGCTCAGCAGGAGAAAGAGAAGCCCGGCCAATCTCCATGGGTTCAGACGGGTCTGGTTGGTTTGGAGGAGTAGTTGGGGAAGACGGCTGGACAGTCGGGACGTGACGAGAGCTGGTGGCTAGGGGATTTTGGCGCCCCCTATCTCGGCGGCGGGTCTGGATCCGTCGATCTATGCGCACAGCCAGGGCGATGGCGTCATCAAGGGGGGAGGGCCGTTCATGAGAGACCAACTCATCCTTGATGTAGTCGGCCAGGCTGGCGAAGAACACGTCCACCAACGCTGCCATGTTCCAGGGGCTGCGCCTTGCCAAAGTCCGGAAATCGATAGAGTAATCTGCAACCGTCCGTCGACCCTGCCGAATACTCGAAGATCCTGGGATGCCTCTTCAGAGGATGAGCCCAGATCAAAAACCTTGAGCATCTCCTCAGCAAACAGTTCAAAAGATGTGCACGCCGGGGTCTGACGCTCAAACTCCGCTGTTCCCCAGAGTCGAGCTCGGCCTGTCAGGTGAGTGATTGTGTACCCGACCTTAGCCCCTTCTGTGGCAAAGGTTCTGGGTTGCAGAGAGAACTGAAGGCTGCAGCTGGTCAGGAACGGGCGCACTTGCTTTGGGTCACCGTTGAATCGTTCTGGGTTGCCGATTCTAGGTTCCGGAGCTCCAGCAGCAGTGGCCTGGGTGGGTGACTCTGGAGCGGTGCTGGCGGGTGGGCTGGCTCGGGCTAGACCGGAAGGCAGACCGGCTGTGGCTGGAGTGGCAGGCAGGCTGGCGGTGGCTGGAGTGGCAGGCAGGCTGGTGGTGGCTGGAGCGGCGGGCTGGGACTGAGGAATGAGTTGGGCAAGCAGTCGGGTTATCTGAGCGAGGTGATCTTGCTGTTCGTGAATCCGGTGTTGTTGCTGTTGTATCAACTGCTGTGTTTGCTGCAGCTGCTGTTGCTGCTGGTTGCCAAGCTGTAGCAAAGAGGAGACGTCAACCGTCATCCGATGGATGTCCCGTTCGCTGGGTCCATTATGTTGGTCAGATCGTACTGTCAGGGATCTGGACAGACGAGGACCACACGAGCAATACGTTTCAATAGTTTATTGAAGGGGTTGGGGAATGGGCGTGAGTCTTTGTGTGTGTGTGTCCCAGCGGCTGAGAGGCGTAGAGTGTAGACGGGGGTTGAGGGTCCAGGCTCTCTCGCCGAAAGGGGCTGGATGTCCGGGATTGTAGAGCAGAGGGTGGTCGGGCAGGTCCGGGATCGCAGGTAGGAGTCAGAGTAGTAGCAGGTAGCAGGCAGGAAAGGCGCGGGCTTAGCAGACGATCTGACAATGTGTGCTGGGAAACAGGACTCATGGCATGGTTAGCAGGAAATGAGGAGCAGCTGGCTGGTTAAAGAGGGAGTGGCAGCAGAGACAGGTGAGAGTAATCAGCAGATAATTAGTGCTCCTACCAGGCAGAGGGAGAGGGAGCTCACGACAATTATAAACCATTCACATCACAAAATAATCAACTGTAAATGCATGTCTTATGTCATGTTGTAACCCGTACACTGCATTGAATAAAAGGTTGAGCCTGTGTTAACTGTGGCAACAATTTTTTTTCCTATGCAGCTAGTGTGGGCCTGGACACAGCCTCTGAAAAGTGGACCAGGGCTGTGCTCACATGTGATTGAGGGAAAGAGTCTGTTAATAAAGAAATTATTGCCTAATGTCCAAAAATTCAAAAGTACCGTACCACTCAGCTTTTAATGGCATGAGATTTTTTATGAATATAAGACAACAAAATCAATGTCCATCACAGTTAAAACTATTTTCCTATTTACTTTGACAATGACTGAAATGTCAGTCATGGAAGATGGACACAGACTTAATATTGTTCAGTCAAGGCCATAATAGGTCTTCAGTGGGAGGATCTACTAAAAATAAAGCTGTTTGAAACTCATTTCCCAAGGCTAAAGGCACAAAACAAGCTTCAGTGTGTCATTATATTATTATTCCATCAAAACTTGCAACCTTCAGTTGTAAGCTGGGAAAAGCTATTAACATGGAAAATGTAAAGTATTGGTATGAATAAAGGTGCAAATAACATCAGAGGGGTTCAATAAAGTATCATTATCAATGAAAATGAATGATCTCCATCCATCCCATTCAAGTCAAGTTTATTTATTGTCCTACAAGAGAAAATTTGGCTGCAGGCAAAATTCAATCGAACGGCACTCAATCCATAAAATACAACATGAAGGACACAAACACAGGAAAACAACAATATAACACACAAGCACCAATATCATTGCACACCACACAAATCAATCTTTAAATCTTTTAGCAATTTGGGAAAGATCTCAAAAGCTTCTCCCTGAAAGTAGAAGCCCAAACTGCTTCTGCCAGGCTGCTGATGAAGTCTAATATGGAACGAGTCTTTCTCATTACCTTCTGATCATAGTGGTCTAGTTCACCCTAATGATTTTGCTGGCTGACAAACAGACCCTGCACATTTTTATCAGGACCAGCTCAATATAAGTTCTATAAAACATTGCCATCATTTTGGTGCACACGTGAAATAATGTGTTTGTAAACCACATCAACCGCACTTACCTCCCTAACTGTGAGTCTGGGGATGGCTGCCGTCTTTCTAAATGTCAGTCGTCAAATTAAGGAAGAAACTTAACTCCAAACAACAAAGATTCAGTTAGGATCTATGGAAGCTGCAATTTTTAAAAACAGATTGAGGATTATATGTGTTGAGTCAATAAGCAGCAAACATTGACTTTGAACAGAGGGAAGCGACTGTTCCAGGTTAGTCCATGTAAAACCTGCTACCCATACCAGCCAGAGAGGAACCATACAAGCTTTGTTTAGTAGAGTTACTTTCTGCATTGGATACACATGTGATCATTGCATGGCACAGTGCAACTAAAGCAAGCCAGTGTAAACAGGCTCAATGTTTCTAGACAGAAGGTCTTCATTGAGTTAGTATTTTACCTGCTCTTGCACATATTGTTTGCATAACAGGGAATGCTAAGATTTATGGTTCTGAGTGATCTAGTGATTTGATCAAACAAAAACTCTACATGGCTGTCGACCATGTAGAAGCAGGTTCTGCAAAATGTTCTGTGCTTAGTTCACAGCTACTGTAAATAGAAACAAAAGAGGGTCTGATGACTAATCCGATCCCAATAAATTACAAAGCCAAAGTTTAAAGAAGGCAATGCATATTTTTTTGTCTCCTTACCTGTTGAAGAGCAGACTGGCATTTGAGTTTCTGGGGAGAGAGAAAAAAGGAAAAGAATTTAATATTTTGTAAAACATTTATAATTATATTATTGTATAACTATTCAAGAATTTCTTGACTAAAAACCTGCTTTGAACAGATGCTGTAGTCAGTTTGAATTTCAGCGAATTTGAACTGTGACCCACTTTCACAGCAATAAAAACATGACTATAGGGTGATTGGAGCAGTTTCCCTCCAATCCAATCCACAGATTGATGTGTCCTTGGGCAAGATATATTGCTCCCTATGGATGCTTTCAGATAGACATGGTTCTGGTTGTGGCTTTGATACTGCTTTGGAATACCTCGGTGCTTTATATCAAATCAGCCTGCCTTCACACACAATTAAGCTGAACTAAATTGAAAAGAGAATGTTACTCCAAGGTTCTCAGCAGTCAGGGTGACCCAGGCCTTGGCCATCTCTTCTGCAAGTTTGGCATATAACTTGGTGTTTGTTGTACTGTGTTGACATTTATCTTACAATTCTGTAGATGCTCAAACCATCATCAAACATTACCATCCTACCTACTTAGGAACTTTACTATCATAAAATAATAGGCATAAAAATTAGCTCAGATTTCCAGTGTTCTTATGGGGATGAATTGTAATTCCTGACTCTGCAACTTAAAATGTTTTCACAATATATGCAGCTCTGCCCTTTTGCTCTCAACACATCTGTTCAGTAATGGTTTCCCTTTTCATGAACTGCTGGACATTGCTAACATTATGTTTATATTTAATCCTCAATGAGGATCTTCACATTGTGGTGTGCTGTTCTATTTACACTTCAAAATACATATCTGAAATATTAGAAAAAGAAGAAAAAAAAGAAAAGACTATGCAGCATGCCTGCAGATGTCAATGAACTGAACCCTGGAATCCATTACTGTGTGGGAAAGGTGAATCAGTCTGGCAGGGTGATAATTTAGAACACCTTAAGTTGCTGAGCAGAGTGAAGCCTGCAGGCAGATTCAAGACATGATTTTTCTTGTCCCTGCAGTCAGCGCAGCAAAGACAAAAACATTAGTAAAATCCATTTTTCACCTTAGGGGGCAACCCTCAAGCAGACAAGCCCCCATCTTATTAATATTGCTAATGGTTTTGTCAAATCAATGTGCAGTGATTCATGGAAAATAATCATTGTTCATTACAGCACTCTCACCACTGAACACGGAGCAATGTAAAAATATGACAGATTCCTAAATACATTCTGCAACAGGCTAAATCATGTTGAAAACTGACTAGGTCCAGACCTGATTTGGCAGGTCTCAAGGTAAGGCTGAATTTATTGGGTCAAATGGGAAAAAAAACTGTAAACATTGGTCTACTTCGCTGTTCTTCAGTTGAAATAATGTTGACCTAAAATGTTTTTATGATAGTCTGTGGAGGAGGAATAACTGGTTAATCATTTCACAATTTATGTCAACATTAAGGGAACTAGTGCAGTTCCCGTAGGACACATATGTCAAAGTCAAAGACTTTGGGTTTTTCTGGCCCCCAGGATTATATACATTTATTATTAGAACTGGCCCGCAGGCAACTGCACGCCAGCAGCATCCAGGTACTTTACGCGCACTAACGCACTACATTTTCCACAATTCAACGGTGGCGCTCCGAGCAGGAGGCCACTTCCTTTCATTATTCATCAGCGGGCATTAGCGTCACTTCAAAAGTTCCAAATAGCCTACCCTTAAAATGGCAAAACGGAAGGTGGACACAGCGAACCGGACTTTTAAAACAGGGTGGGAATCGGAGTACATGTTCACGGAGGTAGCTGGAGAACCTCTGTGACTTTTGTGTGGAGAAAGTGTGGCGGTGATAAAAGAGAATCTGAGACGGCATGAGACAAGACAGAAGAGATAGCTAAATTAGCCCACCAAGTATCAGCCACAGCTTCAAAAAAAAAAACATTACTGTGCAAAGTATTCAGAGTTTTTTCTAAGTTTAGAAGTGAACTACTTGTTTTCACACCACATGTGACTTGTCCTTTTCCTCATGTTTATAGCTTTTTGCACTTTATTATTGTACTTCAATCCAATTTATATCCAATATATGCGGTCATTTTATTATTTTTTTCAATGAACGTTCGATCAGTCCGGCCCTTGGCTTGTTCCTAAATTTTTCATTTGGCCCCCATGTCCATTTGACTTTGACACCCCTGCCGTAGGAAGTATGTATTCCTATAAAAAAGAGGAAGCTTAAGTAGATCTGTCATGTTTGGCGAATGAGGGTGTGTTGGACTGTTACATAGTCTTAAATCTTACATTGTTTTTGACATGGACATACATTCAGATAAAGAAAGCTATGTAAAAACAGTTATGTTGAAAGTTAGGATGTCAATCTACATATCATTTTTGAAAATATGTTGATCGGCAGTAAGACCGGACTTATGATAAACATTGTTTTACTTTTCCCCATATAGTTTAAAAACCTGGGCTTGTTACTATTATGTGTGTTTATAAATAATTGAGTTTAGGCCCAGATTCTGTTCTGTTGGTTGACAGTGTTGGGATATCCTGAGGGTCTATGAACAGCCAAACAGAAGAGGGGGGAGGACTTGCAGCAAAGGAATACTTTATCTTAAACCGGAGTCCTGCTTGACGCAAGTGCAGTTTGGATTACCGTAACTACCTAACAATTTGTTTGATCAGAGAGAGAGACGCGGGGACAACAGAGTGGTGAAAAGAGAGAAAGAAACTCAGAGAAATGACAGCAATGGACACCCTCCTGTCTGATAAAACTTACATGAAAGTTTAGAGATGATTTTGAGACATGAGTAACAGAAGAAGCAACTTCTGGCGAAGAAAAGTAACAAGCTGTATTTACAGATTGAATTTCTGCCCTAACTTGCTTCTACTTGCTAGTTTTTACTTAGTGTATGTCATTGTATGTTTAAATTTACGTCTGTATTGTGTGGTGACTATTTTAGAACAGTGTACCAAGTCCGTTTGATTTGTAATATGTGTGCATATTTGTACTTTCTATGTGGAAATGTGCATTCAAACAATGCATGTGCCAAAATTCCTACTGCACAATGCATTTGGCCATTTTTTATAATAGTGTAACTAACCAAGTTTGTATGTTTTTTTGTTTATTTTTACAGTCACAACATATTACTGTATATCTTACAAAAATTAAGACCTGTTCATGTGAAACAAGCAGAACGGTTGTATGCCTAAAATAGATTATACATCAAACATAAGTTACCTTATAATGTAAGTATTTATATATTTATGTTTGTTGCTATGAAATGACATTAAATAAATGTTACTTTTCATCTTCTGTGTTCTGTGTCCAGCCACCTCTTGACACAGAAAACCTGTGACCAGCCCAAATATTTTCCAGGATTTTTGATGCTGCAGTTTTCAGGCTGCTTTGCCAAAGTACAAACAAGAATGCAGCCAGAGACCTGAAGAGAGTGAAGAAATTCATGGGCTAAAATAATGCCAGATAAAAGGAAGAGGTTCAATGGTTTGTTGTAACACATGTGTATTTTAGACCCAACATTGGATGACTTTTGGCAGAAAAGCAACATTTTTATGTGCCATTTCCTTCCACAGTCAAGACAGAGAAAAGGTTCATGACTTCAGGTCATTTTCTCATGTTTTCACATTAGTGACCCAAAGAAAAATGAAGCAGAAGACCAGAAAAATGGCACGGACCACCTCCGCCGGGTCAGACCTATCATGGACATGATCATCACCAATTCAAAGGCCATCTCCCACCTGGGACAGTACCTCTCGGTAGATGAAAGGATTGCTGGACCAAGAAAGTACAGGATGGCACCAGGCTTTTGTTGGATGTTGCTGCAAGTCTTGTAAATAAAGAATACCTGGAGTCTGTATCTGTGGTGTACAAAGACACTTTCTGAACCAGTCCCCTCCTCTTCTGACAATTGAGTCAGCAGGGTTTGGGGCCTATGGAACATAGATGTAATGTGGAATGGGTGCCCAATGCTCCTAGTGAAGTGGATATATATAGCAGTGCTTTCTGCAGTCCAACGGCCTGAATCAAATGATCAGCTCGTCATCAAGCTCTGCACAAGCGTGATTATGAGCCAGTCATTTGAGTCAGGTGTTGGAGTGGGGGAACATCTAAACCATGCAGGTCAGTGGGTCCCAAAGACCACCATTGGGATATCAATTGGGATATATAGCATGGGTCAAATGCAGAGAATACATTTTGTTTTGGTGTATGCAAGTATTATGCAATTTGAATAAAGTAATATTCTTCTTCTGAAGACAGGGAAGAGTTTGTATCCCCATCATTCAGGAGAATGCTCTCAAAAAAAGATCCCCACAGGGCAGTATCCAGGGGATCAGGAACAAAGATCTTTGGTTCGTGAGGTGAATGGAAACCAGAAATGAATAGCACAAAAAATGTGTGGTCCAGGTTCAGATGCAAAGTCACTATGCTACCAAAACACAGAGGGTCTGGCAGCATACTACATTGTATATTGGACAATTTCTTTACTTAACATGGACCAGAAAATATTGGCTTAAGTCTTAGCAAATAGACTTAACAGATACATGAATATACTGGTTCCCCCTGATTAGATTGGATTTGTCCCTGTTAGAAAGTTCTTCTTCCACCTTACATGCCTTTTTGATATAATGCCTCCAACAGTCCAACATAAGTTAATTTTGGGGCTATCCATATGAATACCAGTATTTAATGTATATTTCTTGTATTTGTTTTCTAGTTCTAGTCTAGTTTCAGCAGTCATGTGTGGATAGAAAAAAAAACACTATTTCTTCTTCTTCAGGGTTTTAAGGCAGTCTGCATCCAAAAAGTTGTATTGCTGCGGTCTGAAGGGCTAGTACTTCATTGTACTATATCCTACTATATAATCCAGAGTAAATATAGTCTTCTTCTCCCACATGACCACATTTCTAAATTTGCTTTTAGGGAATACTTCATCCAAGCCAATTTCTTACTCTTCAGTTTCTTGTTGACATTGTGTGATGTCATGTTGTGCAACAATAACATCAAGTTGTGTCCATAGAGACCTGTGAAGCACTCTAGCCCTGCAATTGCCTAAAATTGCGTTAACCATCGACCCCCTCATGAAGACCGTTCATAGAGACCAAAATATATATTGCTTCAAGGTTACAGATTTCATTTTGGAAAAATTCATCCAAGACATTCACCTATCTTGGGATTCAAATCAATAAGGAATTCTCCTCTCTTTTTCAAGCCAAATACCCTCCTCTTGTGGCTATACTTCAAGTTAACATTGAATTTTAGAGATCGCTCCCTATTTCACTGATTGGCAGGACTAACACAATTAAAATGGTATTTCTACTCCCAGCTGGCGTACTTTTCCCAATGCCTCACTGTGTTCTTACGCAAATCATTCTTTGAAGGTCCCATTTCATGTTTTTTTCCTGGGTTTTATTTGAAGTTTGATACCCTTAACATGATAGATTTGTGGTTTTAAGTACAAAAATATAACTCAATGCAGTTTTACACCTCTCTCTTAACCCTCTCACTGGCCCTCCAGAAAGAAATCAGGTCATGGTTAGCCTGTCTCATGACCCTCTTTTCCCCTTGGGCAAAGATGTCAAGTGTAGACCTCACGCCATGTTAGCTTCCCATGGGCAGGACTGTTGATACAAAAGATGTTTTTGATAAACCACAAAACAACACTGCCATCTATAAAGGCATTGGATTACTGATGGAGTGATGTAAGAAACATACATGAAATGTAGTGGGAATAAAAAAAAAACATACAAGCCTCTGTGATTTACCCCATATTTATCACAATCCCCCTGAAAGCCTGAATGAGTAGTGTATAACTGTTACCATCATCATTAGAGTCAACAGAGCTGACAATTGACATTTTATGTTCAGTGTGTATATAAATATATATATGTATATAATGGTATGGAAAAGGTCTGGCTACCACTGATTTAACATTTTCCTTTAAAAAATTATTGGATCAACAATACACACACACATATATTTACATACATATTTACAAGCTTTTGCCACATTTCAGGCTTAAATCATTAGGATATATTTGTGGAGAACCAGTTGGGACACAATCGTGAAGTGGAATATATTTATACAATATTTTAAATCTTTATTTTTATGAATAAAAAAAATAAAATTGTTGGGCGTGTGATATTATTCCACACAGTTTGTGCAGCCAAATCACCTCAGAAGTTCCCTGAGGATTTCTGTGTGTGTTCAAGTATAAATGCACTGTGATAGCCCCAGAGGCTTAAAGTGAATACAGAACCATGAAGACCATGGAACACACCAGGGAGGTCTAAAGAAAAGTTTTGGAGAAGTTTAATGTAGGATTAGGATTTCAAAGGATTTCACAAGCTTTAAACATCTTGCGGACCACTTTACAAGCAATTATTTTGAGTATCAGAGCACTGCAAACCTACCAAGACCTGGCTGTCATGCGAAACTTTCAGCCCAAACAAGGAGAGATTGATCAGAGAAGCAGTCAAGAGGCCCATGACCTTCATAGACTAGTGACAAGAAGAAAGCCATTTCTCAAAGAAATCCATAAAAACTCAAATATGAAGTTTACCATAAGCCACCTGGGAGACACACCAAACATGTGGAAGAAATATGGTTAAAAAATTAGGTTATGGGGCAAAATGCAAAACGTTATGTTTGACATAAAAGTAACACTGCACATCACCTGAACACACGACCCCCCCTGTTGAATATGGTGGTGGCAGCATCATGGTCTGGAGATGCTTTTCTTGAGCAGGGACAAAGCAAGGAAAACAGTTAAAATTGATAGGAGATGGATGGAGACAAATTTTTGGACAATTTCGGAAGAAAACCTTTTGGAGTCTGCAATACTTGCAGTATTTTATTTCTAAAAAAAAAAGTTTGAAATACCTTGTAAATTCCATTCCACTTCATGAACGTGTGTGCCACTGTTGATTCTTCACACAAAAAAATCCAATTTTATATCTTTATGTTTGAAGCCTGGAATGTGGCTAAAGGTCCAAAGGAGGCCAAACACTTGAGTACACACAGTGCCTTACAGTTCCCCCCATGTCTTTGTGGGTTCTCTCCAGGTCTTCTGGCTTCCTCCCACAGACCAAAACATGCTTAGGTTAATTGGAGACTCTAAATTGCCTGTAGGTATGAGTGTGTGAGTGAATAGTGTGTGCCCTACGACAGGCTGTTGACTTGCCTGGATTGTATTATTGCCTCTTGCATGTAATGCACTGGGATTTGCTCCATCAACCAGAACAGAACAGACCAAACCACTGCTATATTTTTAACACAACATAAGCATAAGCCATATAATAATAATTATAATAATATTCTCTGGAAGGTAGTGCAGTGTTTGTTGTCTCTCAGATTCTTTTATTTTGCAATTTATTCTGAACATTGATCTTGTAAAAGCTAACTTTAATATCTAAATGAAACTTTTTGCATAGAGTGGGACCTTTAAGAAACACAATTCTATTACTTTTTCTTTTAATTGAGGCTATATAATCATAGAACTCTAACTCACAGAATAGAATATCATTATATTTAAAAAAAAAAAAGCCCACCTGCAAACTGAAGTGAGGTGATGGGCTTGCTTTCCTCAGTTTTTGTCTTTACTTTTGGGACACCAACATGATAATGATCTTAACGGTGAGCTCACACAGCCAATCCCTCTAACTGACTGGAGCTGGAGCTGGAGCAATGCCACCCAAATAGTCTGGGTGCTGTGATCCTATATCGACTAGCTTTAGAAAAATAGATTTACAGTGGAGGTTTCACAATATATAGGATGATCAGAACCTAGAAATGAAATTAAGACACACTTTGGAAACAGTCAGCTCTCTAGTGAGATTTTGGTATCCCCACAGATTGTGGCCCCCAACTCAGTGAAACTTTTGCATCACTTTCACAGTTACAAGAAAAGTATGAACTCCTTTAAATAAACATTTCAGGTTAATGCAAATTATAAACTATGTGTGCACCCACCTTTCCTGCAAATGCATTACCCTCTCACTGCAATGTGTCATAAACCTGCCTATGTCTATTAAAACTGCAAGAAAAAATGAGCTAGGAATGCAAAACCTTTATAAGGTGTGGGAGGGCCTTGAGGAGATTAACGCTTTTTCTATCAACTCTTGGCACTGCCTCATACAGCTGAGGCTATGTTCATAGCTTTTTTGTCTGAAAATAAACAACAAAAATTCAAAGAATTCTCCTATATAATAGGAATAACCACATGGAATATTTATCATACTTGGAATTGTGGATTCTATACCAATGTAGAAACATAATATTTAACTTTGTTCCTATGGTCTTATTGCAGCCAAAATATTTATGCTAACGTTTTCTTGATCCTGAATTCTGAGCCTCCTCATCTTCCTCATGTTGTACATACAACATTTCTTCAATCATTTTAGTCTGTAATCTGAAATGATATGGATCAGCAGTTACCAATACTCTGAATAAAGGCAATCAAAAGCACAATAATATTCAAAAATACACATTAATTCTGTGCTATTTCAAGTTTAAGATTGTTGGCCTAGTTAGAAAGTATATTTCAAGCAGCAAGTAAGCTATAGTAGCTCTTCAAAATATGAAGTAATTTCAGAATATATCTATATTAACTATTAAAAAGGTTAGACCTATTGTAAATTAGATTTAGCCTGCATCAGATGTGAAAAATCAGCTTTGTTGAATTGTGACAAGTGAATAGTTATCTGTAAATATGTTCCTCAGTGAAAACATTTCCATATCAAAAGATTCCATTAAAGCCTATAGTGAATAAATATGGAGCCAAAATTACCCCTGTGTATCCATGTTGTCTATTAGAGAGGTTTGTTTCAAAGGAATAAAAAAGACCTTTCAGGACTTTAGTTCATTGAACATAGATCTTACAGAAACATAATGTTTACCTACCCGACTCAGTGTTTGGGAAAATTTGTGCAAATGACAGTTAGTGGTAGTGTAAGTAAGAAACTGCAACATTAATCACTTGTTTACAAAAATGCTGGGCTAAAACATGTTTAAATAATATATTTCACAGTCGACACTGGATAGTGTTTTTTTGTGACTCTGCATCTTCAAAGTGTGACATTATATGGTGTAATATGGGTCAGGCAATTAAATTACTATACATATTCCCTGTGTGCATTTGCATTTGGTCAATCCAGGTGACACATTTTTGTCCAGACAAAACAACTGGGATGATGGGATGCACTTAAGTAAAATGAATAAATAATTGATTTTATTTCCATTTTTAATTTATGACATACCATGTATAAGCCATGGCTACAGGGCCCATATTATGAGCCCTGTAGCCATGGCAACAGACACACTGTAAATGCTGTGTGTAAAGACATCTGACAGTTGATCTGATTTGGCCTCAAAAACTAGTTTGTCATGAGCCTCACCTGCTCTAAACTGGTTCATCCACTAAAAAGACTAACAGCCAGTTACACAGACATACTAAACATTCAATCTGATAACTACACATGCTGGTCCATATTGGTTTGCCTTGTCAGCAATTCTAAAATATCAGAAAACATTTCAACAGAATCTGCTCTTTGAAAGCTGTACTCTTGATCAATATATATTCTCTATATCTATTGGAATATAAACTGGGTTGTGGTTAGGGATTCTCTTGAGTTACATTAACAACTATTTTGATAATCGATTTTAGTCGTTTTTAATAAGGAAATGGTTAAATTATGTAATTCAAGCCTTCCAAATCTAATTGTTTATGGTGTTCCTGTCTCAGCAACATGCTTTATACTAGAAAATAGTAAATAAATAAATAAAACACCCCTCATCTCTGACTGAGAACATTATTGCACTCTGACTGACCCTTTGTCAATATCTGATTTCTACCAAATTTTCACCCAATTCAAGCTATCAAATTCTTAACCACAGGATCAACAAGCAAGTAACATCGCCTGAAGCAGCAATAAAAATGTGGATGTAAAAGAAGGTGATGTGAATAAAGTCTTATATCGCTGTACATCTTTAGCTTTATATGCATTGTTATGTGATAACTTTGAGAGAAAATTTTTAGAGAAGCAAATAACCAACAGACTGGAATGTCTCTGCAGCTGCCAATAAATCAATGTACAATATCATTCCACACTAATGAAAATCATCAACAACTACCATGACATAAATCAGTTCAGTAACTAGCAACACTGCCAACAATGGCCTGATACAAACAGTGATTTAGATGATGCAGAGACACAGACACCACCGGCTGGAAAAAAATAACATGGTTAATCATGTCTTTGTTTGTGGAAACAACACTGACATCTGGTCAGTAAACATAGCAGCCTGCCTCAGATTGTTGTTTTTAAAAGATATTTTCATTTGAACAGTTAAAACTGTACATTTATAAGCATAAAGGGAACTGATTACTTAATTAGATAATTGAGTTTGTATCAAATTGACAAGGGATGCATCTAGCAAACAAAAAAATATTGAAATGACTAATGATTAAGTTACAATCCTAAGATCATCAGTTTTCCATTAGAAAATGCTAAAGAAACCAGAAAATAATCAGATTTAAGAAGCTGGAACAAGATAATTTGGACATTTTCTTCTTAAAAATAACTCAAATTTCTTAATTTATTGTCAAAATAGTTGACTACTGTAGCAGGATGAGTTGAGACAACATGCTTACAATTTGATTATCAGGTCTTTAATGGGATACTACATATTTTTTAGTGATTGTATTCGAACAAATTAAAGTTTTCAATTAAGATGTACTTCTTGTTTGTGGGATTTTTTGTAAGAGTCTTTATAAATTCTAATAAAAATCACAGTAGACTTGACGCAGTTAAAACGCCATAAATGTGTCACAGACTTTTTAGGCTGGATTCGTGTTACCTTGTACCAACGGAGCAGAGCCCAGCAGAGCAAATAGGCCGCCAGACTGAACTTGGCGGTCCGGTATCTCTCCGGTAGACAGGTAAGATACACGAGTTGCTCCGGCGGCTCTGCGGCGCGCCGCTCGGCTTCTGCGCTGCCGCACCCGCCGTCCCCGCCGCTCGCCGAGGAATCCATCAGGCTCATAGACCCAAAAACCAAAAAACGATCTGCGCGACGCTCACAACGCGACCGAAAAGTAAACGCTTGTAGAGTAGCTTCTTATGGAAGTTTTAAAGCCGTCTCCCATTCTCTGGCATTCCACAAGTTGTTTCGACTTTTTCGGACGAGTCGCCTACGGTGCCGAGCGAAGAGAGAAGCGCATGCAGTCCCGTGCGCGGCAGATGTGAATCGCGGTGTGCGCGCGTTCACTTTTTAGCGCTTCCCTCCAGACGCTAAGCGGCGGATCAGCTGCTGATCAGCTGCTCATGTTTCCATTCAGCAGCAACAGCGCCGCGCTGCGGCACAAGGCGAACGTCTCTTTAGTTCATATGGAAGAAAATGTGACTTTTAAAACAAATTGAAATAGTTTACAGAAATCTGTTTTCATTCTCAAATTGGAGCTATATTTTTTAACTCTTAAAGTAAAAAAATATAGCATTTTTTCTGTGTTGGTTTCCTTTCTTAACTCTTAAATATGATTAAATCCGAACACAGCCTCATCCTCTGTCAGACAAGATATGTATTATATCATATGAGAGTGTGCACACTTGTTCAAACACATTATCTCGGTTGTGTATGTTTACTTCACCTTTCAGTTTGTATTTCCATTGAGCTGTAAAACTTTATGAAAACGGGGAAGGGGATAACAAAGTAAAAAGCAAACATCAGCTCGTCGCTATGGTAACGGTAACAGCTGATGGTAACTGCGTCTGAAGCAGCGTTAGGCTGAGGCGTGACCGTGAGACCGCAAGAGAGGCTGCGATCAGGAAAGCGGAGGGCCTTTCGTGTTCACTGATTGTGACAGAGGAAAGGTTTATAATCCATTCGTCCCACTTTAGAAGGCTTTTGAAAGTATTATTAGTAATTCTGCCCCATAACTGTAAATGAAACTGCGGAGGTCCCTGTGTTTGTTATCAAAAATGAACTCCGCTATTGGTCTAGCACGATCACGTGACCACTTGCGAACTAAAATCTTATTATGCCCTCAAGTAGTAGTTCTACATGAAATGCCTCTGCAAAGAATGGGCAGGACATTTTGTGACGAACGTTTACTGTAAGCTTAACGTAACTTCTTTTTATGAACTACAGTTCGTGGAGTTCACAGAGGTCCGAATGGAATTTAATTTCTAAAGACTTACAATATTGATTAATAAGACAGTTGGGTCGACATGAAAAAGGAAAAAAAGACATTTGTCCGTTTTTTTCTTTGTCTTAAAGAAAACAAATTGGAATATTTTCATTAGTTTAATTTATGAGTCAAATAATGCAGCTACCACTTTGAAATAAAAAGCCCTTTTATATTTCGAATTTGATATTTCACAGTAGCTTTTGGTACCTTTTTGCTAGAAAGTATTTTGAAAATTAAATATTAATTGTCATCTTCTTTAAATTTCCAGTTCCAAATCGAAAATAAAAAATGATTTCTGTAATTCATTTTAATTTGTATTATGAGTAATATTATGAGTAGAATTTGCTTCCATAGGTTCATAGTCAACACACAGCAAAATTTGATCTCAAATAGACATTTAGACATCCTCGCTGTAGACTATCAATAATCACTATCAATGCATATTAGCCTAGAGATAGAATTGAGCTATTCACAAATCAAATTAAAAACTATTAAAGTTTACAAGTGCTCAAATAAAAAAGGCAAAAACAAACCAACCAGTCTTCAGTGATCATACCGACACAACTGGGACTCCAGACAGATCTGAGATGTTTTCTCCTCTCCTCATGGGTCCCTGCATTAGTGGTTTTAAAAATAATTTTACTTTAATTCCCTTAATTAGGCTATGTCTCACCATAAACCAAACAATGCCTCTGAAGCAGGTGAAGTTATCTCCTTTCTATTACAAATTTACAAATTAGAATTGTAAATATTTTATCTATTGAGCCCTGAAAGATGTTCACTGACTTTAATTTCTGTGAAGAAATAGCAGTCATCCACCACATGTCTGACAATCCTAATCTAACATATTCACACATATCGACCTTCAACAGATGACTAACTGCAGGACACTAAAGATAGAGGTGCAGACTCAATGTCATGCAAGTGACAGTGTTATTTATTGTTTTAAGAAAATCTCGTCATTGAGATTTTTACCACAGTTACATCTACATCATTCACAGAAGTCAGCCAATCATTTTCTATACCTGCCTATTACTCAAAAAGGTTGCAGGGGTCTGCTGTAGCCAATCCCAGCACATTACAGGTGAGAGAGACAGGTCACCAGCCTATCGTGTGGCACACACCCCATTCACTCACACACTCACATACCTACCTTTGAATCCCCAATTAACCATATTTTGGGGCTGTGGGAGGAAGCTGGAGAGCTCAAAGAGAACCTACACAGACATAGGGAGACCATAAAATTCCACACAATAAGGCCCCAGTCCAAGAATTTGAACCTGTGACCTTCCTGCTGTGAGACAAGAGTGCTACTCACTGCACCACAGTGTCACCCTTCACGGAAGTCAAAATTACAAAACACCTTCCAGTTAACCAAATTCACTGATGTTCTGCAGAAGTAAACATATTGACTCAAGCTTTTTACTCAAGTAAAAGTGTCAAAGTAGAAATAATTTTCAGAAAAATCCATCGAGGACAAAAGATTAGGCTGCTCCACAGGGGTTTATGTCGCACTATCCCCATCAATTGCCTTTCATTCAAAATATATGAGCTATAATCACTATTTGGCAAGAGATATTGCAGTTCATGTGTTGTGTTGTCACTTTAAAGATGTTTGAACGGGTGGTTATAGTGATTTTTTTTAGGCAAAAACAACCTTTAACTCACAATTAATGAGCTGTAATCATTTTTTGGCAAGATAAAAATGTGTTTTATACACAATATTCTCCTTTTAATGGTATTTTAGGTAAATGGTTAGGATTTAACATGCAGTGCATAGAGATTATTTTTAGTTTGTCTATTCACATTCTTATCTCCTGGCCCCGCAGGTTCCCATTCCTTTTCACCAACTTCTTTTTCCCTGTGGGACAACTGATTCATTGATATAGGTAAATATATAATGAAATTCAAAGCCCTAAACAAGTTATGTAAACTAACTGGTTACAATGCCAGTTATGCTATAAAGAGTTCTGAAAAGCGTCATGTCAGCAGTGTAATTGTTGCTATAATCATAATCATTACTATATATAATTTTGTTTATTACACAATATAGTGTGATAAAAAATAAACTTAAGTTTATCTGTTGCACATGTCTGAATGTGGGCACTTTTTTTCTGAGCACACACATTTTAAGGCATGATCGATATCCCTCCTCTCTTGTGTACCAGAACTTCCAGTCTGCTCTGGGGTACAGAATACTGAGATAAATCAGAAGGTCTGTGTCTGAAAAAATAAGCCACCCCTAAATAAAAATGGCATCCGAAAGAGCTTGATTTGACAGGTTATTGATTTGAAGGCTAAAATGTACTGTGGATTATTACAAATATCTATATTAAAAAGAAACAGAAATGTAATAGTTAATTAAAAAAAGAATCGAAAGTCTGAAAATACAGTTGTTCGAGAGAGAGAGAGAGGGAGAGAGCGAGAGAGAGAGAGATATACTTACTTATGCAATGCAATGTGTCCTGTCCTTGCACCCTATCACAATACCTTGTAAAAACCTGTAACTTGTCATTAACAATCCTCACCATCATATTTTATTTGCTACAAAAACGTTGCACAATGGAAACTCCCTCATCCATTCCACATACCTGTCTAAGGTGGAACACTTTTTTGTTCATTCATGTGGTTCATTTTCGTTCATTCACGTGGTCAAACCATAGCCAAGTTTGCATTGATAAAGACCCTTTAACATGGTTAAAAACTCAGGGAAAATAGTTGAGTTTTTAGGCGTTAGTTCCCACGATTAAGAATAAATTTCCAAACTTTATTGTTATATGATACCTAACAGGACAGATTTATTTTTGCTCCTGAGTACTATTACACTGCTGTTTTGATAATTTCTCATTTCTATTACTTGCATATACTGCTTTTTCTTTTACAAATTTAAACTGCAAGCTGCACACATGTACAACCTTTGCTCAGCTAACCCTATTAGCAGTCATGCTACCTCCTGATTTTGAAAGAAACAGCAGGTGGCACTGTGGTCCCCACTTCAAATGTATACCTGATGAAAGTATTTTGCTGAAAGTCAATTTGTAGTGATTTATTTAAAGTCATTGTATGTGTTGTAGTCATTATATTAATTAATCATATGATCAATTTTATGCACAAATTAATATTGACACAGTTTATTAGTGTATGGTTGAATAACACAAAATTAAACTCTCCTTGATTATGTATTAAAAAGGACGAATTTTGATTTGCACCAGATAGCCAGACTCCACCAGACTATAATTAGAATAGACTGTGTCAGATATTACATGATGACTTAAGTGTTTGTGTGTTTATATTGTATAGTAATTTCAACAGATGCAGACAATGGACGACTAAAATTTGCAGCTGAAACACACCCAGTGTTGCGAGCAGAAACTTACTATTCTCACACTGATGAATATGAGCTGTCGTTTCATTTAAATTGTTAGTCACATTACAAAAATCTTGCTGATGATGAAATAAAACAATCTCCTCAGAAAACAATGTGTTGTTAACATTCTCACAGTAAACCTAACAGTGCCTTGAAATACCATAATTGTTGTAAGTTGTACAAACAATCAACCAATCAGAAGAGACACACACTTTAGTTAGTTTCATTGATTTTCTGCAGATCCTCAACAGTGACATACACCACCTGAAAAATATGAACAGCACACATCATTGCATTTTTATCACAGCTCACTTTCTGTTACTTGCTGTACTGTACATTGGTTCTTTTCAAGTGGAACTTGTAGACATTAAAAGGATAGTTTACTATTTTGAAAATTGTTTTCTATTTCCTATATTTCTCACATGTATCTAATATCATGTAGACCAGAATTTCAAATATCTACAGTATTGAGCATTTCAGTGATTATTGTCATGCCAGATGTTCAATATAATGGAAGTGCGCCAGGCAGGATTTATTGGCTCTTTCCCAAACTGATAACGCAACAGGAGGTTTATGGTTTAATCTCACTTGTTAATGTGTTGTTCTGCAATTTATAGACACTTTTATTGACATTCACCGAATATTGACGCATGAGCTAGATTTGTTCCGGAATGTTCCCACATTTGTGAATCTAAATCAAATCTCATTTAGATTATTTAAATGCTAAGTAAGAGAAAAAGATTAATAGTAAAAATGTAAAACATAGTAGGAAAAATTGACATTTTTAATGTTTGCCTTTTTCTTTCTTGTCTGTATTATATAAAGCAAATAGGGTTCTGGTGTTAAAATATTACATTTCATATAGCTACTTTTTTGGTTTTTATACATTTCTATCTAGTTAAGAAGGACATATAGAATATATACAGTGGTAATCAGTGATGTTCCTAGAGTCCTGCCTTGGGTTTTCTGTTTTCTCATTCTCAACATGCTGAAGTACAGCAACTAAAGGTTCTTCAATTGTTGTTGATCCTCCACATACACCACAATTCAATGTTTCTATCCTGTGCACACATACTCTATTGCATGCCTGTCTGTCCTGGAATAGGGATCATCCTCTATTACTCTTTCTGGAGATTCATCCTCTTTTTCCCCACATTAAATGTTTTCCTTGTACAATGTAGAGGTCTAAAGACAGGGGATGTTAAATACAAATAAAATTGATTTGACTTGACTTGGTATGAAAAAGTGTTGTCCCCTTCCTGATTTCTTGTTTTTGTCAAACAAATTTAAATATAAGTCAAAGACAACACTTTTATAGATAGACTCACCTGTTCATGACAGGGGTCAGGGTAGTCACATATGTGTTTTGGAAAAACAGAACGGATCAGTCTTTTCACCTCTTCAGGGTAAACAAATGTGGGCTTGTAGACATCCCCCTCCTCTACTTTCAACTTGTGGAGCATCTGGAATAAAAGTGCATTTAAGGGGAATTACAGCATAGCTTCTTGTGTAGGCTGTGCCATAGCTATGGTATATCAGGGTGTTTGCTCAAGGAGGAATGTTAGGTCTCTATAACATAAATATTATAAAGCATGTGGTCTAGACCTGCTCTACAATGCAAGGCCAGCATATTTGTCTTGTAACATGTTTAAGCTATAATTGTGTTATTTTATTTTATAGTAAGTATCAGAGTGGGGCTGGGCCCCTAAGCCCTTCTGTAGGCCAGCTACCATTGATGGGAACCCCTAACCCCTAAGAACAGCACTGGGCATTGCAAACCATTCTACTAGTGGCTGAAGTGTGGAAATACAACTCTACTACAAGGAGTGATTTCTTTATACAGCTCACCCACTCCAATTTTATCCCATATTTTAGAAAGTTGGATTTTAATTGCTTTTTGAGTATTAGAATGTTGAGTTGTTCTATAAATGCAATGTTTTAAAATGTTTAATTCTTAGAGAGGTACACACAGCCCCATTCAGAAACTTGCCTTAAAATGTGGTTTAGGGGTAGGTCAAGACTTATGTGATGTTGTGACTAAAAAAAACAGTATGAGAGTGGTGAGAGTGAGTTAAACAATGAAGCTAAACAATGAGCTCACCATTGCTCTAAAGATCTGTAAGGTCGGGGGTTGGTGCAGTGGTCAGGTAATAATTCTGAAAGGCCATCACTAGTGACCAGTGTTGGGCACGTTACCTGAAAAGTAAATATAGGTACTGGTAGTTGACTTTGTAACTGAGTTACTCCACTATGAAATTAAGCAGTTTCCAGGGAAAGTAACTATTGCGATTTTTTAAGCTTAAAAATGAGATTTCTGAGGATCTATAAACATGTCTTGAAGTAAGATGCTGCATCAAGTTGAAAAAAAGGAAAGGCAAGATTCTCCTCAAGAGTGAGAACAACACACAGGTACTGGAAGTGTGGATAGACTTTGTTTGAGGAGCCAACACTGATGAGCAGGTCACAAACAGGACGCCATTAGTACCCGTGTTACTTTAATGCTATTATTTCCTAAATTGCTGATGGGACAAAACCGTCCGAGCAGTAGGTGGGAGTGCTGCACCTAAAGCCAACCCTACTGTAGTAAACATAAAGATGAGGAAGGGAAGCAGTGTAGCCTGGTGTAGCAGATAGTAGATGGACAGACAGATAAGTTGTTGTGGACACTTGTGTAGGTATGGAGAGAGGGAAAAAGCCTTAGAGTTAGAGGATGACCAGCAGCAATTTATAGGTCTGCAGTGTTGCTGCATTTAGCGACCTATGATGACGGAGGTAGTAAGATTGTTGCTAAACAGCACTTCTTTATCTTATGATGAGAGACGCAGACACACTGTGAGTCCTTAAAGCTCTGTGTTTGTTCAGTACTAATTTAACACACATGACACACAGTAAGGGTACAGAGATTGATAACTTCTACTTTATTATCATTGCTAGTGAGTGAAAACCTTGTAATTCCAATTTTTCAAATTTCATTTATTTAACAAATTAAACACAGTAACTGTAAGTTTGGACCTACCAAGGACCTGTAACACTATACACTACTTTATTACATTAAAAACTGGCAGAGGATGACATCGTAATTAATCTAATGATGACAAACAGAACCAAAATATTACACAAGGGAAGTCTTTTTATGGTTTTGAGGGTAATGAAGAACAATTTTGTGTTCTACATTCAGGAACACAAGTCAAAATAGGTTTCATCGACATATAAGGACATGTTAGGCTGTAAGGTAATTCCTGTTATCGTTTTATCTCACTCCAATGTCTGAAAAATACACTGTCTTTAGTTCATAAAAAACAAAGAGTTATATTAAGCTTACAACAAAAGGTTTGTTGCAAAATATCCTGCCCATTTCTTATGCCAAGGCGTTTTATTCAGAACAAGGTTTTTACGATTTTGGTTTGCGAGTTGTGGTGCAAGTGGTTATGTGATCGTGCTAGACCAATAGGGGAGCTGATTTATGACAGAACGTAACAGACCGGCAACACGGTGGCGTCTGCGGTTTTATTTCATGTCATAGATACAGAGGAATTCTCCCAAAAGCTTTCTAAAGTTGGACTAATGGTTCAAAACAGTCCTTTATACATTTTTCAAATCTTACAGTCTTAAGATTCTGAAACAATTCATTGATTCATTTATTCACTCCAAACTAAATATACCACTGACCAACCATAAAAACAATGAACAAACAATAACAATGGTTACTTTGCCTACAAACGCACACATACTTTAACTGGACTATAACATTCCAGTGTTTTATATATATAACATAACAGCACTACTCTTTATATTTTTGGACTGTTTGTAATTTAACTTACGTACAGTCCTTAATTTGTTACATTCCTTCTGTGATGTTATTTTATTTATTTAATTTCATTTGATTTCATTTTTGGTTGATCTTATTATTGCATGCCCTTATATATGATAAATTATTTTGTGCTTTTTGAATTTTGGTGTTTCACACTGGAACTGAGAGTAATCATACTCTGCATGTTCATAAATGCATAAATTGTAGAATTGACAATAAAGTAGATGTTGACTTTATTGTCAATTTATCTGATGTCTCTTTATGTGTAAAGGCTACAGTAGTTCTGTGACATTTTTCAAATTACCCCGAGAAGAAAAAACTTGAACCCTGTGAAAACAAAAATGTTCCAGAAATCCTAACTATACAGAGTAGAGTACAGGAGGAGATTCATTGTGAAAATAATTCTCAAAATTACAATTTGCCTAATATTTCTGCACACACTAAAGAAGTGTTCTAATTCAGTTAACATTACCAGCACCATGCAATCTGCCCATGAACCCCAAAAAAGAGAATGAATTGCCTGCAGGTTTAAAATGTGCTTGTGCACTACTCAAGACTTACAGTATATAGGTACATGTAAGGCCAAAATATGTATGTTTCAACATCTGCAAGCTACATTTGTATTTTTTAGTTGGCCACTACTCAAAATATGTGCCCAGTGTCAAAGAGACTCACAAAATAAATATAATAATACAAATAGATTATAAATAAAGCATGAAACAGTCTCACCATGGGCAACAAATAAATTAATTGCCTCCTTTTCAACATGTCTTTAACGCTGAGCCCAGACATCCTGTAAAGGAGGTTTATTTCAATTTATTAGATCTGTCATCTAATCTGGGGGGTCGCTCCACATTATGACGGTATGTATAATGACTATGTAAAATGATATGATGAAATGATTTCTATTTTATTCTATTCTATTTTATCCCACTCAATCTGCTCTTACAGATACATAGAGTGTCAATGTCAGCGGTGGAATAAGAACTCAGGTCTTTTACTTCTGTACACATACCAATGCAGCAATGTAAAATATATAAAGTAAAATATATATATAAATTATATAAATATATAAAGTCGTGCATGGTAAAATCCCACTACTATAAGAGTACATAAGTATTATAATCTTGATGTGGTAAAAGTATTGCAGTACTGACCAGTCTCCTCTGCAGAAGCCTGTAGACCTTTTTTCGACAGGCTGGGTCACTTCTCATGCGTTTGGCAGCATGGATCAGAGATGCAATCCATACAGGAAGCCTGAAGAAAAATAGACCTCTGAAATGTTACAACTCCCTGTGTTGTTCAAAACTGAAGATTGTAGCATGTGTTTCTGTTTAAGTAAGAATTAACTAAGCTATAGTAACATTACCTTGAAGTATACATTAAAGTGAACTTTTTTATTTATTCTTTTATCCTCTAATAATTTCTATGAGACACAACAATCAAGGCAATGTATTATTATCATACATAACACAGAAGAAGATGCCTGTTTACATTTACAATCTGTTGAGTCACATTACGCTTACTTCTACCACGTCCATCCCAATGATCCAGTAGTTTTTCTTTCAACACTAAAGTATAACGTATTTCAATATTTCTAGTATCTGTTTCAGGCCAGCTGGGATATATCCTGTAATTATTTGCACAAAGCAGATTGTAAAGCATCTATAGCTGGTAAGACAGAAGGAAGGCTTTATCTTACCCAAGCGAATGGCAGAGATCCATATACACATCCATGAGTTGGCAACATTCACTGTGAAACAAAATAAATTCTGAGAAAACATGAGAAGCATTGCAGTGACATTTACAGTGTGTAGGCCTTTTCAAGAAATTCAAGTGACAAAGTTGAGTCAAATACTGATATTTGAACTGATCTGCAATGGCTGGTGTGTCAAAAGAAAAACGTCCTCATCACAAACAACATGATCATTGTACTTATTACATCATACTTAATGTTCTGTCACATATATTTACAATACCACACCATCATTTTATCGAACCTCATTGTCTGATTTTTCATCATTGTATTTTGTGAGATGTTCACATGCAGTACATGACCACAGTCATGTCATTCTCTTGTCTTACATTACTTCTGCTACAACCCTACCTAGTATCGTTGCTGACCATATGCATCCCTTTTTGTCCACAATGTACTTATCTTCTGAGGGCTATTTCCAGAAGGATACCATGCTATGTCATAAAGCTTAAATTGTCTCAGACTGGTTTCTTGAACATGACAATAAGTTCTCTGTACTCAAATGGCCTTCACAGTTACCAGATGTTAATCGAATAAAGCACATTTGGGATGTGGTGGGACAGAAGATTTGCATCAACAACATCACAACATCAACAAATCTGCAGCCACAGGTGATGCTATCATGTCAATATGGACCAAAATCTCTGAGGACTAACCCTAATAAAGTGGCCGGTGAGTGTGTGTGTGTGTGTGTGTATATATATATATATATATATACAGTGGGGAAAATAAGTATTTGAACACCCTGCTATTTTGCTATTTCTCCCACTTACAAATCATGGAGGGGTCTGAAATTGTCATCGTAGGTGCATGTCCACTGTGAGAGAGATAAACTAAAAAGAAAAATCCAGAAATCACAATGCATGATTTTTTAATGATTTATTTGTGTAAATAGCGGCAAATAAGTATTTGAACACCTGAGAAAATGAATGTTAATATTTGGTACAGTAGCCTTTGTTTGCTATTACAGAGGTCAAACATTTCCTGTAGTTTTTCACCAGGTTTGCACATACTGCAGGAGGGATCCTGGCCCACTCCTCCACACAGATCTTCTCTAGATCAGTCAGGTTTCTGGGCTGTCGCTGAGAAACACAGAGTTTGAGCTCCCTCCAAAGATTTTTGATTGGGTTCAGGTCCGGAGACTGGCTGGGCCATGCTAGAACCTTGATATGCTTCTTACGGAGCCAGTCCTTGGTTTTCCAGGCTGTGTGCTTTGGGTCGTTGTCGTGTTCGAAGACCCAGCCACGACCCATCTTCAATGCTCTGACTGAGGGAAGGAGGTTTTTCCCCAAAATCTCACAATACACGGCCCCAGTCATCCTCTCTTTAATGCAGTGCACTCGTCCTGTCCCATGTGCAGAAAAACACCCCCAAAGCATGATGCTACCACCCCCATGCTTCACAGTAGGGATGGTGTTCTTCGGATTGTACTCTTCATTCTTCTTCCTCCAAACACGCTTAGTGGAATTATGACCAAAAAGTTCTATTTTGGTCTCATCTGACCACAAAACTTTCTCCCATGACTCCTCTGTATCATCCAAATGGTCATATGCAAACTTAAGACGGGCCTTGACATGTGCTGATTTAAGCAGGGGAACCTTTCGTGCCATGCATGATTTCAAATCATGACGTCTTAGTGTATTACCTACAGTAACCTTGAAAACGTTGGTCCCAGTTCTTTTCAGGTCATTGACCAACTCCTGTCGTGTAGTTCCAGGCTGATTCCTCACCTTTCTTAGATTCATTGAGACCCCTCGAGGTGATATCCTGCATGGGGCTCCACTCCGATTGAGATTGACCGTCATGTTTAGCTTCTTCCATTTTCTAATGATTGCTCCAACAGTGGACCTTTTTTCACCAAGCTGCTTGGCATTTGCTCGAGCCCTTTCCAGCCTTGTGGAGGTGTACAATTTTCTCTCTTTGTCGTTGGACAGCTCTTTGGTCTTCGCCATGTTACAAGTTAAAGTCTTGCTGATTGTATGGGGTGGACAGGTGTCTTTATGCAGCTAACGACTTCAAACAGGTGCATCTGATTAAGGATGATACATGGAGTGCAGGTGGACTTCTAATGGGCAAACTAACAGGTCCTTCAGGGTCAGAATTCTAGATGACACACAGGTGTTCAAATACTTATTTGCCGCTATATCACACAAATAAATCATGCATTGTGATTTCTGGATTTTTCTTTTTAGTTTATCTCTCTCACAGTGGACATGCACCTACGATGAAAATTTCAGACCCCTCCATGATTTCTAAGTGGGAGAAATAGCAAAATAGCAGGGTGTTCAAATACTTATTTTCCCCACTGTATATATATACCATCACAGGTTTGGTTGGCACAATATTAAAATGCTAAATCCAAAGCAAAAGACATATATTAATTCAAACAGGAACTAGATAATATGTACGTTAATGTGAAATGACGTTAGCTATAATGATAGATAAATGAATTTTCAGATGAATTCCTTTATCTGTAAACCAAGCGAAATATTTCCAATATACTTATCTTGAACAGTTTTAGATACAACCAATTTCCCCTAAATTTCTCAATTGAAATAAAATGAAAAAGAAACTGCAACGTGAATGTATCCGCTAGCTTGCAACTTTACTTCACCGAACCCTGAAAATTGCTGGTTATATTTAACAAATTAGCTTAAAACTTAACTGTTCACTCCATACTGTACATCCCGAATACTAAATATTATTAAACTCTAATGAGATAATGACATGTAACAGAATTAGTCTGAAAGTGCAGATGAGCTTGAGCATTAATAATTTTAACATGAAATGTGACAGCCTACCTGTAGCGATAATTCAGATCCGTTGTTAGCATATATCTGTTAGCCTGCAACACCCGATTAGCGCGGGAGCAATTGACTTCAATATTAAAATTGTAAACGCAATCTGTACTTTGTACTCCTTACAATAAAAATATAGCCTTGTTAGGTGATGCTTCAGCGCCTACAGAAGCAATTTTAAAGTCTAGTATCAACACGGAGTAATGAATGTGAATACTTTTTATACCTCTGCTCATGATATAGTAGTAGGACCACAGTGTATATAATACGATTAGGTCCTGTCTCCAGAATTCATGTTCAAATAATAATGTAAAAATGACACCACCATGAGAAATATTTTTTCCTGGTGGAAAAGTGCACGTTTAAATGGAATATTGATGGAACAGTGATAGATTTAATAGAGAAATACGTACAAAACAAATAAATAAAAAAACACTATGATAAATACTAATTTCTAAGCAGTCTTTTCTTGGCCAATGTTTCCTGATTTTGTTCCTCCATTGCTCAAATTATCTGACTAAAAGGGATGGATGTTAGAAGAGTGATTGCAGCAAGAAAAACGTGTGTTCTTTTGGGCTCATGGCGCTTGTTGATTACACAATTTTCTTTTAATTTTCTGCCAAAATAGCAGTAAATGCTGATCAGTTTGATACTGATGTGATGCTGTATGATTAGTGATATTTAAATAATATTAGTATTTGTTCTTAATTTTGAGGCATGTGGTATGTAATGTGTATTTATATGTACTTATATCTGATCTGTATATTATATACATACCATATATGCACACAGTCTTGGTCTCATAGACATCAGCAGACGGTTTATATGGTGATGCTCTCAGATCTTCACTACAGACACCTTCATTCTGGCTGGTTGTCTTGATTTCTGCCTTCAGTCTGGTCTTCCGTAGGTAAATGCCATCTTTATTGAGATCAAGCAATTGACTGAAAGACCAGAAACACCATTTGGTTTCTTTCGCAATATGCTTATCTGTATACAGTATCTCTGTATTCATACTATTGCTTTCTTTCAGCAATGGCAATATATGTGCTATTACCACTGGTACCCATACATGTTTGACAAAATACTTCTATAGAGTGGACTATATGTTTACTCCTTATATGCATTTATGCCATCACTAAACTAAGATAACTGATTTAGTGTCCAAATTTCTGGAGGTGTGAGTAGGTGGACGCATGGAGCACCCAGGCCTGCATTCAGCTCTCTGTTTTACACAACTCATCTTTTGACTCTCTCTTTCACTCTAGATCACAGATAATGATGTAAAGGGTGACCCAAAAGCAATAGCGATCCTGATCCGCTGGTATCAGGACAATAACCTCTGAACATCAGCAAGAATTAGGAGCTGAAAGTAACGACTTTAGGTATAAGCATGGAAGGAACTACAGATCTTAAGATCAACAAGTGGTCTGACACTTAAGGAAATTCTAGGTACACTCTCAAATACTGAAGAATTTCTACTCCTGTACAAATTGAGAGTGTCCTGACAGGGAACAGCACCAAGACAGAACTAAACACGCAAAAGTGATTGAGCTAACATCCCATTTACATCAGACCCTGCAGGAATAAGGCTAGAAGAATCATTAGGGATTCAGCCCCCCTCAATAAAGCCCCCCCCCCCAAAAAAAAAGATCATGAGAAATACAACCATACAAAATAGTTCAGCAAATTATGTACACCAACATTAGGAAACATATTAAGGATTCTAAAAATATACCAAAAATCTACTTTTGTTTATTAAAGAACAATTCAGGTGATCATTTAATATGACCAGAATGTTAGATGTCCATCACACGATTCACATTGGTATATTAGAAACCAGCTTAGTGCAGATGACACAGTTTGTTGTAATTATTACAATTGAACACATGGGTTCATGCATCAGCCTATATCAGACCTAGCACATTTATTAACAGATCTCAGCAGATGTACCTTCAGTAAAAAAAAGATTTTTATTCTGAACACATTAAACATGAACATGTTTCTTCCAAACAAAAATGCTTCTTTTTATTATCATTGTACTGTGTCACATAAGTTCATGTCACATCATTATTAAAACTCCACACATAATAAATTGTATACCATGCCTTCTTTGCCTTTCTTCTCTTTCCATTTTTTTTTCAGAACAACATTGCAGCTGCAGTCAATCTCTTTCATGTGACTACAGTTTATCGACAGGTCAGAGCTTGTAATTACAGTCTACAATCACCTCCGGCAACATGTCGTCTGGTCTTCACAGTGTGTCCTCAGGTGTCTTCAGTAGGGTTTGCCACCAATGGCAGCAAGCATCTCCTGCCTCTCTGCTGCAGTGGGCATGTCAGGACTCACTCCGTCTCTCCTCCTCCGCACCATTATATTATGCTACAATGACATAAACAAAAATATATTGACTATCTCATCTCTTTCTATTGTGATATGTGGCTTTGGAGAAACATAGAGAAGTCTGACAAAATAATTGATGATTTCATCAAATTACAGGTTCATTCATGAAACAAACCTTAATAGAAAGAGCACAAAGCTGCTTCATATTTGGCAACTAATTTGTTGCCAAATATGAATCTTATTAGGTGTTTCAACTAATTTGAAGCCTACAAGCTGAGACTTTTTGAGACATATATAAAATCCAAATTATACATGCAACTGTTCTTTAATTTCATCTGCTTTTAATTAAACAGGCCACACAGAGGAGTCAGTCATTCCATGGTTCTGTGTGATGCTCTAAAAAACAATTTCACTGTTTGATGGCTTTTGCAGTAGCTATGTTGCTAGCAGATGGGGACAAAAATCATGCATGGTCTGTTTTGACCAACAGTGCAAAAGCCAAAGAATCAGAATTATTTTACTACTATAAATCATTTTTAAAAAAGCATTACATCATCACATCTGAGAAACTGAAATAATTAACATTTTTGCATAGGCTATTTGCTTAAAAAACAACTCAATTGAACAATTTTCGACAGAAAATAGACAGATACATTTTTCTCTGTGCACTGATTAATTAACTCTTGCAACTTCATAAAAGTTATACTGGACAGAAACTCCACAGTAATATTATTATTTCACTTTAGCCCTGCAAACCAAGAGAAATCTGTCTACAAACTAATCTGACATAAGAACTCCTAGACATATGAAAGTGTTTCTTTGTTGATTAACCAGTGAGATTTCATTATCTGTAAACCATAATCCTCAAAATTACAGGTTTACAATTTTTCACTGTATATGTAATGAATTTATATAATATAGCATTTTTACTTTCTGAAAAAATCGAATATAATATAATAACATAATATAATAATATAATATAGTAAAATATTATATGTATTATAATAATATCATATATTATATTTGTTATAATAAATTTAATATAATATTCAATATATCATTAATATTTTTAATATATATAAATATAATATATTTGAAAGCCTTTATGTCAACACCATTTGTCCATACTCTGAGCTCCTCTGAGATGACCAAGCTTCTCACCCTATGACTTGGCTTTTCTTTAGACATATTAGAATATTGTGAAAAAGTAAAATATTTCATATTAAATTTTGATATATTTATTTCGTGAAACTGCTATATTACATAAATTCATTACATACATACTTTACTTTCTGTAATTTTGAGGATTATAGTTTACAGATAAAGAAATGTCAATGTCAGTAGAGGTAACTTCAGCTGCTTGTACCCGCAATCTTCGTCCTTTCGGACATGACCCAACATTTATAACCATAGTTGAGTGTAAGAACATCGATTGACTGGTTAATTGAGAGCTTCACCTTTTGGCTCAGCTCCTTCTTCACCAGGACGGACCAATGCCAGACGCTGCACCGATCCACCTGTGAATTTCCTGCTCCATCCTTCCCCTAGTGATCAAATCCCCCGAGAAAAAAACCTATTCCCCCAACATCACTGAAGCCCATAGAGATAACTGATGTTTCACAGTTGGTCGAAACAAAAGCTGGAATAAAATTTCTTTCTCTGTCTAGACCAGTGCTTCTCAATTATTTTCTGTCACGCCCCCCGATGGAAGAAGAAAACACCCCCCCCCTCACGGACGACTATAAATAGTATCATTTGCCTATAAAATTGTTATAAGTACACCTCTGTATAACACTGTATCCTTTTTAACGTATAAAAGAGTGAACAAGCATCGTGTAATCCTCTTGCATACACAAATGTAACACACTCAATGTTGAAAAATGTATGAAATTTTCAAGATGGCGCCATGGTAGGCAGCCTGTTACGCAGCTCTCTAGTCGTTTCTTATTTTGTTTTAAGTTCTTTTTGCTTAAATTTGTGACCAGAATGGACCCGACTAGTCTAGTGAGAGGAGTAGCCTTTCTACTCCTATCGGGACTTTTCACCGCTGCATCTGGGGATAGAGTGAGCCATTCTATCGTCTATAGCCGGGATCAGCTGTTGGCGTTATAGAACAGGGGGGTACTCCCAGAGGAGCGACCCGGGTTTCCGAAGGAATTACGGCGTCCGTTGACTGCCATACAAGGTACAATAAAACTCTGGACTTACTGTTTGCCAACACAAAGGACGCTTACAGCTCATCACCCCTCCCCCAACTTGGCTGTTCAGATGACAACCTGGTCATCCTCCAACCCACCTACACCCCCTTAGTGAGGAAGACCCCTCCCACCATGAAGGTGATCAGGCTGTGGTCTGAGGACTGCAGTGAGGCCCTGAGAGACTGTTTCGAATGTACAGACTGGCAAGAACTCTACAGACCACATGGTGAGGACATTGATAGCCTCACTCACTGCATCACAGACTACATAAACTTCTGTGTGGAACACTGTGCCAACCAAGAAGGTATGGGGTTTATCCATCAACAAACCATGGGTGTCCCCAGAGTTGAAGGCCCTGCTAAATGAAAAGAAGAGGGCCTTCTCCAACCATCCCACCACACCCCCATTACACCTACCCACAGCAAAGCCAGACCCACCCCCCTTCCCCGACCAGCGGCAGATCTGCCTCACAGCTGATCAGGTGAGAAGTCAGCTAAAGAAGACAAAGGTCAGGAAAGGCAGCAGGTCCAGACAGAATCAGCTCCAGATTGCTCAGGGACTGTGCAGACCAGCATTGTCAGGTGGTCCTACACATCTTTAACCTGAGTCTGAGTCTGGAGAGGGTTCCTGAACTGTGGAAGACTTCCTGCGTGGTTCCAGTCGCACGGCCCAGGGAGCCCAAACACTACAGACCTGTAGCCCTGACTTCCCACCTGATAAAGACTTTGGAGAGACTTATCCTCCACCACCTTCGCCCACTGGTGAGCTCAGCACTGGACCCTCTGCAGTTCGCCTACCGGCCTGGCATCGGTGTAGATGACGCCGTCATCTATCTGCTGCACCGATCTTTCTTCCACCTGGAACAAGCGGTGAGCACGGTGAGGATCATGTTTTTTGACTTCTCCAGTGCTTTTAACACCATCCAGCCTGCACTGCTGAGAGGGAAGCTGGAGGGAGCCGTCGTGGATGAGCAGCTGACGGCCTGGACCATCGACTACGTCACCAACAGACCGCTGTATGTGAGGCTTCATGACTGTGTGTCTGAGGTGGTAGTCTGCAGCATGGGGGCGCCACAGGGTACAGTGCTCTCACCTTTTCTGTTTAGTCTGTACACCTCAGACTTCAGCTACAACTCTGACAACTGCCACCTACAGAATTTCTCAGATGATACAGCCATCATCGGGTATGTATCAGATGGGAACGACCAGGAGTACAGGGGGGTCATCAATGACTTTGTCAGCTGGTGTGAGACCAATGCTCTCCAAATCAACGCCAGCAAAACAAAGGAGATGGTTGTGGACTTCAGGAGGAAGTCACCCCCCACCACACTGGTCAGCATCCAGGGAAAAGACATTGAGACAGTGGACTCTTACAAGTACCTGGGTGTTCACCTGAACAACAAACTGGACTGGACCACTAACATTAATGTTCTGTACAAGAAAGGCCAGAGTCGACTTCACCTGCTGAGGAGACTAAGGTCCTTTGGAGTGTGCAGGACCCTGTTAAAGACCTTCTACGACTCCGTCGTAGCATCTGCCCTTTTCTACGCAGTGGTCTGCTGGGGGGCGGATGCACAGACGGGGACAGAAGGAAAATTGACCAACTGGTGCGGAGGTCTAGCTCTGTACTGGGATGCCCTCTGAAGTCAGTGGTGGTGGTGGTGGGAGAGAGGAGATTGTTGGCAAAGCTGACATCGATCATGGACAACCCCCATCACCCTCTGCATGGGGTGGTGGGTGCGCTGAGCAGCTCCTTCAGCCAGAGACTCAAACACCCTTGCTGCAAGAAGGAGCGCTTTTGCAGATCATTCATCCCGACAGCAATAAGACTTAATACCTCACTGTAGTCACTTTTCCTTCCACTCATCACTTTACTCTACACACATATCCTGCACCTTAAGTATGCATTAGCTATGTATGTGTAAATGTGTGTATGTGCGTGGATATGTATGTGGGTTTATATATGCAAATATGTGTGTATGTATGCAGGTATGTACGTGCATGTATGTATGTATATATGCTTTGCTTATGCATACTTGTTTCTTGCTATTTTATAGTATTTTTTCCCCCATTCTTATGTCCATAATGCATACTGTGTATGCTAATCAACAAATTCTACGAATTTTGTACATTGTGTTGTGTATGTATTTTTTATAGCTTTTATTTTTCTTTAGCTTTTATTTTCTTTTTCTTTACTCTGTACACTGCAGTAACAAGCAAATTTCCCCATTGTGGGATCAATAAAGTCCTATCTTATCTATCTTATCTTCTTAACACTATGGTGAACTCTTTTCCAGCCAGTGTGTTTCCCTTAATAAAAGGGAAAAAACAGACTTACCCAGTATTTCCTACAATCCTTATATCTCTGGAAAAAGGCTGAACACATGTTTTTGTCATAGTTGTAGGTATCCAAACACTTCTGGGAGGCAGAACTTTCCTTAAAAAAAAAAAAAAGAGAAGCAGCAGGATTATCCAATAATAACAGACACTGTCATGTCGCAGTAGCAGCAGACGTGTGACGAAATGCAGAATGTTATTGTTGGTTACCTTACCTCCATGCAAGGATTAATATCCTGATTTAGAACTCTTCGTGCATTTTTATCCACTGGCATCTGTGTATAGATGGACAATATGAACAGGTTCCGTTTTTTGGAATTAATATGTATACAGTTCACACTTCACATGGTTAACTGGGGTTTAAGCTCATTCAGTTAAATATTGTGTTACTCTAAGTCATTTATAAAGCATACATTTAAAATAGATCATCCATTGGACAAAACAAAACTTTTTAAGAGGATACCTTGGGATATTTTTATATTGTATGATAACAAAAACTGCCTATAATAGAAGACTCATTATTTTGCCTCTGTCAGTGTGTGCATTTTACACTTAACCAAACAAGTTCAGGATCAGAGACGTGACCAATGTGATTGACATAACAACATCTGTGTCTACTAGAGCTGCAATAATTAGTCAATTAATTGATTATTTGCCAGCCATTACAGTAATCACTAACAGCAATCACCAACTATTTTGAAAATGAGTTAATCAGTTTGAGTCATTTTTAGGAAGTGGCTTATATATGCTTACCCCTGTGCACTATTAAAGACATAACATTATGTGCATGAATGATCTTTGCATGTATGAATCATTGAAATTACTCAAATCTCAAAAGACACCATGCCTTTTCTATGATGGGATACTTTCATTAAACAAATAAATTCTATTTGTGGTCAGATGCATTCATACACAATTACCCCAAACTTCAGCCTGATTTAAATAACGGTATCAATAATGTTTTTTTTGTTTTTTTATGTTAATAATTAAATATTTTAGCATTCTGATGGTATGGTGGCCAACACAAGAAAGGGGAAATGCACTGAATTGACCAATAATACTTTTATTAGCAGAAAGGTGCTGCATATTCAGAAACAATGTCAATTCAAAAACACACATAAAATACTAAATAAATACAGCAAGAGGAACCTATTTCAATAAAAGAACACATTGAATATTAAATGCTTGGCTAGCCTCAACAATCTTTCAGGTAAAGCTGCAATTTCTTTTTAAATTTTCCTAACCCAGGTTTTGTTTTCATCAACTATTTTACATGCATATGTTGCTTCCCGTCATTCTGCCAAGCTCACCGATCAGAAGCAGCATATTGCATGAAGAGAATAGATGAGCTGTCAAAATTGTTAAAAAAAATCATATTTGAATACTACCTACAAAAAAAAGGCTATAAGCTATGTAGAGATGCATTCGATAGACATTCTCAGTACCAAATAAACAGCTCCGGGCTTTCATAACACTTGTTGAGTAGGTGGGGGTATAAAATTGCTGCCATCTGCCAGTGAAACCAGAGAAGAAGAAGAAGAAGAAGAAGAATTTATGCATTTATTTCAGTTTAATCCAGCTTGTTTTTTTTGTTTGTTTTTTTAAATTTTCAGTATGTTTCCGTTGTATTTATTTTGTATTTTTAAACAGGCATTGTTTCTGAATATACATCACGTTTCTGCTAATGAAAATGTCGTAGGCCAACACAGCATAGTTGGCTCTTGTCAGTTACTGTTTGATGAAACATGACTAATGCTGGAATTTCAAGCCAATACTGATCATTTAGAGTAAAAACAAGTTTTGAATTAGGAGTCATGTATAAAAAAGCAATCTTCCAAAACAAAGAAATTGGAGCTCTATTGGTCTATTATAAATAAATGAAAAATTAAATGAAGTCATAAGTGAAGTAGACTTTTGGAAAATAACAACTATCATATTGTATTTATATATGCATTAATATATCTTTAAGTTCTCTTCTATTCATTTTGTTACTTGACAAATTTGTATCAAATATGTACTGCAATCGTTACTTGTTATCAACAATGCTGATACTGATGTACCTTGTGATAAGATAACAACAATAGTTTTTTTTTTCCTCTTGCTGTTGTAGGGTAGTCATAATCAGATTTAAATTTATTTGGAATTTTCAACTGCATTAACATGCAAAAAATAGCAGCTAAAATACTACATGTACTTTAATTAACCTAGTACATTACAGCTAAATTCGCTGCTCCCTGTGTTTTCTCTATCAATTTAGGAAACATGCCTATGTAATATCGCTTAAGCTTTTTAGGTGTCAAATGAAAACTCAACATGATTTGGAAATCTCCCTACTGTTCTAAAAAACTCACACCTAAATATACTATATATTCTATTAATAGCCCCAACTGTAACAGTCAATTTCAGCTGCAGTATAATTTACCTTTTAGCTCTATTTGCTATCACTAGAGACTTTGCGTTTTGTTGGAATTGTAAATATGTGGGAAAAATCGATTATTCTGTACGGTTACTGTTAATATGACTTCAGTCTGGTGTCTGGATGTATGCCGAATTGGAAAGTGCCTCTTCCTAAAGTCGAAAAATATAATAGACCGTATAGAACAGTCGTGTAAATTTTACAATAAGCACGTCTTATGTAAGTGCTGGATTTCTTAACGGAGTTTGACTAAGTCGCTTTCGCAGGATATCATGCTACAATATAACAAGTCGACCTTCAATAAATCTACCAAACGGCTAACGGGAATACGTAAACGTACACACGCTGCAGCTAAACATGGTTATGGCCTACCTTCTTTTCCAATTCCAAATTTTATCAGGAAAGGGTAGACTTGAAAGTGCACCTGATTTCCACACCAGTGGAGGGTATCCAGTTTTTAAGAATACAACAAAACAGCGGAAAGCCCATTCGCGCCTACTGATTTTAAGATAGAAATCAGTTAAATCCGCTAGTAATGCTTGCAGGACTGCTAACGCTGAACTGCAAACAATAAGTTACGCTACATGACACTACAGCCTCACGAGCTATATGGTGTAACCTCTCCTTCATGCTCATGTCAACTACACTCGCTGCTTCAACAGCGCACCAGGAAAATTACCCGCATCGCCACCAAGAACTGACAGCAAAATTAGCCAATAAAAATCCCTAAATAATAATGACGTAGGCTGACATGCGAATGAGCCAATTGGATTTCTTGGCAGGTCTGTCGGTCTTCCTATCGTTGTAAATAAAACTAAACCGAGTTTAAACGATTGACTGTACATCTAGCAAGTCCAAAAATGGAGTTTTATTAAAAAGGACTGTGAATGACAGTGGAGAGAAAATGGCAGCGCCGTACACAAATCAAAACCAAAAAGTGGGCGGGATATATAATGGGCGTGGCTAAATAATAGTGCGGTTGCATCGCAGCGCATACACAATGGCTGCTCGAAAGAGGGGAAAGCAAACAATTTTCAGGCCCGCCGCGTCTAGCAAAAAATATGAGAAAAAAATTATTAAAAATTCGAAAAATAGATGAAAGTCAAGAAAAACTCGACAGAAACGATGTTAAAGCGTCCGGGGTAAGTTTGATGTAAATTAGGTAATCGGTTACTCAGTTGTTGAATTAAAATATCGGGATTATTTAAATTATGAGAGAGGGGTGAGCTGGGGAAAAAGTTTGTGTCAATCAGTACCCAGTTGGGACCACAGAGAAAACTCAGGGAAGGCACAAGTATTGGAAAAAAAATTAAATAAATGATGTCATGGTGATATTAGTGTGACGGTGCGTGTACGCGAACATTAACGAGCACAGAACGACTAGAAAGTAGGAAAGTTGAGTAAAGTTGAATATAGCCTGTTCATTTACTAACATATATTTTTAATATAATAACAACGGAGGTGCAATGAGAGCCAACAGGAAAGGACGCACTTGAATTCAGCAATAATGTCAATTTTCCTTCCGTCTGCATTCACATGTAGTAAGCTATTGCCTATATCGACCTTATCATAAGCACTGTCAACATTTCTTTATCGATTCCAGCATCTCGTGTCCACAACTCTAACGCTAAATGAAAGCACGTAGCGGCCACAACAATATGTATTCATGCTATATATCTCTTGTTATATTGCATCTATACCCTGTGCAGGTATTGTTCGTGATGTCATACAGATGACAGTTTGGCTACGACCCGCTGTAAGGCTACAAAACAAGAAACCGCAAGAAATTGCTTGTCAATAAAGTAGCAAAATGGAGGGAGAACTTAAGGCAAACTAATTAGGCAATGCTTAAAATCTGCTGGTGCAGCTTGTGTCCCAACATGTCGCAGACAGCCTCTTTAAGACCAAAACTCAACTTGTGGCAGGCTTTATTGGTGTGGCAGGTTGCACAGGGTACATTAGTAGGCTACTTCGCATTTAGCCGCGGTCCTATAGCTGCTGATATCACAACAGGAGTCCGTCATGTTATTGTACCGAGCGCCCAATACGAGCTGCTGGCTCCGACAGCTTTATTCTGTATCAGAAGTGTCTTCGTTGCACATTTGTTGTTGAGTTGGAAGTAGCCAAACTGTGTTAGTGTCAGCGGTTAGAAAGTTGATGTGGAGTTACTGAGAGGAAGTGTGTTGCTGTTCATATCTATTACCTGAGACCAGAGCTGGTCTCTTCCTCTGACAGGGAATGAGTGTAAATAATGCTCATTCTGGTCTCTGATGCTGCTGTGTACTTAATGGTGTGTGTGTGTATGTACCCTTATTTCAGTCAATTATACTTTATCCTAAAAATGTTTTTTTCTGTTAAATCATGTTATTAGATTACGGAATGTTGTTGATATGGAAATCATTTGCATTTAAAATGCTCATGGATGTTTTCAACATTTAAATGTGTTCAATGACATGTTAAAATGACTTGACTTTAATATTTTTTATATAATCTATCTGTTGCTTCTAATTGTACTTGTGTGTGTATGTATGTATGTATGTATGTATATATATACAAAGGTTTTTAATTCATTTTTCTTCATAGTTTAGTTGAGTTATTGGGTAAAGTTGAAATAAAGCTTAAAGGAAATCAGAGATTAAATTAATCCAATTATTGTTATTGCTGTTCAAAGTTAATAAAACACAGAAAGCTTTGACTTTTTTTATAAGGGTGAAAAACAGAATGCTCATTTATGTGAATTAATGTTTTTTTTTAAACCCTTAGCATGGAAATTATGTTATTTATTGTATTCAAAATATAAATGAATACAAATTTATAGTTACTCATGATTTATTTAAGATGAGTTTTTCTGAATAGAAAAAGCAAAATAAGTTCTTACATTTCAAGCATTCACAGATCAAAATTGAAAAAAAATAGTTATGTGTGCATTCATAATAATTAATTTCTAGTAGAATGCTTTGAAATACTACAGAGATAAATGTGCATTTCTTTATTCAAGCAGCTTTTAAGTTTAAAAGTAACATCCAGCGATATCTTATGTTTGAACCCTTTTACAGTATAAGAAACACCGGCTTTTGCTGTAGTTTGCATGTAAATTTCTGACTTAAAACTGTGCATGTTTAATTTGTGTATAAGAATGAGGCAGCATAAATTAACTGATAGACAACTTATCGGTTAATTGTATGGTCAATCAGAGTGGCAAATGTGATCCAGTTATCTGTTGTTCCTCTCTGCTGGATATATTCTGCTGGTGTAATCTAAAGGTCTTCTATTAATGGAAATGTTTCTTTTAAAAGTCGGTTGGCATAAGACTAGAGCTACAATTCCATAGACATATGTTTGAAATGAAAAATCAAATAATTAGATTGGATTTTCACTTTTTTGTATTTCAAGTTCCAGTCACCAGGAGACTTAAGACTCAAAATGTGAATTCTCTACCTGCCCAATTTTCAGTCAGACTAGTGGAAGCCAAGTAACATCACTAATAGCTAATGGACAACACTTAAACCTTTTTGGAATAATCATAAAGAGGTGCATTGAGGTGTTTTAACTTCAGGCTATTGACAGTCTGAACATCGCCATTATTAAAATGATCACCAACTCACCAACTGAAGTGGTCAGTGATGTGTTTCCATGTAATCATCTGGCATGTATGACCTAACCAAAAAAACCTACCTGCAGCTGCTTGGAGCCTGCTGCCTGCTTGATCATAACTTTGAATTATTTGATCAACATGATATTATGTGATTAATACAAGTGTATCAGAATAAAAAATACAGATCAACTGTACCCTAGTGCCAGATTGTATTACAGAGCATATACACATGTTAGATAGGTTATTACTTCAAACTATTACATTAAATTACATTTCTCTTTAATTAGAGATGTTTAAAAACATGTAATGAACATGAAGAATAACTTCAACCAGGATTTCAGTAGCTCCGCTCAGGCCCTAATTAATGATAATGGAGAGAGCAATTGTTTTGGTGTAATATTAGTACTTAAATTAAACCTCCCGTTATGTTTATTTAATTTTAACTAATTCTGTATTCCCTGACCACCCTATTATAGCTGATTATAAATCCAAAATAGCTATATTATTAGCACCTAATGTTTAGATCTTTTTATAAACTTGCATTCTTGTGAACATTGTATGCTTTTGAACTTCTATTTGCTATCTTTGGCCTATAGTGCTTTTCATCATGCTGTACAGTATTGGTCTAAAGATATAGGAGAGGAAATGTGTCCATCCGAAGAATAGGCATTTGCCTGAATTAATTTTAACCACTGGACTAATTTATATTTCTTCATTTTTTTCTATTATTGTGACTCCCTGAGCATCTTTCAGGGCTCAAGGGATAAAATATGTACCATTCTGTTTTGTAACTGATTTGTAAGCAGGACATAACCGCAGCTGCTGCTTTAAAAAGTAAATATTGTTCAGTGACGCATGGAATCACTGAGACATCATATTGTTGAAATAGAAGTTCTTTTTTATATCTTTATTTTTACCAGTCCTGCCCTCTTGAGATCAAATTGTGCTGTATGTGGCTGACAGTAAGCTCGGTTTTGAGCACCTGTTTTAAATCACTATTTTTACATGTGATTGACATACACATGAATTTTGGAGAATTCACATAAGAAATGTATATTTCATAATAAATAACAAAATTCTTTGTGTGAATCTTTAAGCTCCATCATGGAGCTTAAACCCAAGAGAGAATCCATGTTTAAAGTTAAACATTTAGGAAAAGAAATACTCTTCCTGTTTAGGATTCATTCAGCCCAACATGTTTGGTATCTCTGGAACCTTGATTTAAGTTTAACCTGATGTGTGGGTGACTAAGCCCCAGACTGGTTGCTCGATCTGTATTCCTGTGAAGCAAAGTCATAACTTAGACATCCTGTTTTCAATGGAAATTGTCTGAAAAATACACACCTAAAGTAATACACAAATCACTGCTAGGTTGAAGATTAAAAACAATTATTGTACAACAAGGAGACAAATCATAGACACTGGTGACAATGGAACAAATCTATGAGAAGAAAACAACATACACTTGTCTTGCTAAGACAAAAAAGTCTTAACCTTTCTGTGCTTCATTACTTTCACAATGTTCACTTTAATGATTTATCTGACTCAAGTCTCAAATTGCTCTCTAAATGTTCTTGGTTTGACAGAATAGAAAATCAAAGGCTTCCTGGACAAATCCAATACAACATGGTTTTTGATGGTCTTGGACTTTTATAACATACTGAGGACATTTCACCATCATCTTATCCAATAGATCTTCTACAAAATTAGAAAGTATTTATCACATCAAAAAATTTGATGCAGAGCATCTTTACAATAATCTTCTTATATCATATTTAATTTCCCTACATCTGCATCTAGCAGTTAAGCATGACACATATTTCTCTTAGTCAGTCCCTCCTGACTTGGTTTCAGGTAAGGAACTGATGGAGTCTTTGTTAAATACTGTACTCAAATCTCAACCAAGAGTGCATTAATGTGGCTCAATATTTAACCAAAACCATCATTTTTTTACTATTCTAAGCCTGAAGAGATCATAATGAGCCAAAGCAATCTTAATTTAAGGTTTTTTGTTTGCCATTAAAGAAATTTAAGTTACTCTACTTAAATCACTTAATAAGTCACTCTACTGTCATCAACAATTCCCACAATTGACTTTGTGTATTTTTATAGACTTAAAATGACTTTAAATGACTTTGAGGTGGCAACTACCTGTCAGTGATGATGTAAAATTATTATTATTGATAAATCATGATATTTTATAATTTAAAATAACTGCTTACTAGGGTTGGAAAAATCCAAGAATTTTTTAAGTTGGAAATGTTGCACGGGAATTAACAGGATTATATGGGAATAAACAAGAATAAATCCAAAATGTACAAAATTGAACTTATATAGTAAATAGTAGGAGGGAATAATAATCTTGGGCACAACAATTAGATTAAAAGGAATAGCTCTACATTTTTGAAAGTTTGCTCATCATCAGCATTCATTTTCACAGTCATAGCAATAGGTGTTTTTACTTTTTTATTGTCAATACAACCTGACCAGCAGAGCAGAGGCACGAGCTGCTCAGCTGCTACTACGTAGATAATGGTATTTTTTGGTTTCCTTCATAAAACTCACCAAATACACAATCCAGCAAGTCCCAAACACTGTGGTGCAAAAGTTCTTACTTGCACATTCAGCACACTATGAAACAATATTTAGAAGGTATGACACGTGAATCAAATTCTTTATTTAGTAAGCCACTGAGCAGAGTGACCCGGTGTGAGCACCAAAACTTTCAAGATCTCTCTGTGTAAAGTGAATTGTACGTTTGTAGCAGCAGCTGAGTAGCAGCGCAGCTCTGCTCCTTTAGCTTGAAAATAATATCCTTTCTGCAAAAAAGGAAATGCACCTAATGCTATGACTATGGGAATCATTGCAATGGACATATTTTCAAAAATGTTGAACTATCCCTTTAATGCTAGCATACTTGTCAATCACATGTACACAGCACATTGCTTACTGCAGGGCTATGGAGGCCACATCCCCTCCATGCAAAGTGCATTCCCTCATCACATGCACAGATGATTTCTGGATCCCTAGAGGCCATACTTTTCAGCCTAGAGCACAACACTTTTGAATTAAATATTTACAAAATTCCCGAGCTGAACTTCCCATGGAAAGTTTCTGGAAATTGATTGAAATTTTCCACCCCTTTGCAACCCTCCTGGTTAGAGTAAACGACTGAGTTGTTAAAAAGTGTTGTGAGCACTCTTACAATTTGCGCCTGGACTTCATCAAGCAGATAGTACCCTCACGGTTATCTGATCAGTCTCCCATGCTCTGTCCTCCAGTCTGTAATGAAATGTGCTGCATATTGAATGGCAAACGATACAGTAGATGAGAGATGACATGCAACAAAGGTCTGTAGATGCAGGCAGATGGCACAGTTATGACTGACAGGAAGAGAGGAAGAGACAAGAGCTAAAACAGCCTGTTTCAGAGACAGAGCTAATTTCCAGTAGAATAGAATATTACTCAATCAAATGTAATTGTGCAGATTATGTCCCCTTTAATAGTTCAATGCTTAGCTGACAGTGTGAAAGATTCTCCTCTGATTTTTGTCAGCAGCAGGAGATGCCTGGGAGTTTGTATGAAGCTGATAGATGTTCATGTGGAACTAAAGTTTAAAAACTAAACTTCATCCAATAAAATGTGATGAGGGTTTGATACAAGTAGCTGTGAGGCGAACAACCTATGGTAGGCCATTTAACATTTAATGGAACCATTCATCTATGATTGCATTTTGAGATATCCATAATAGTCATGATTGCAAAAATATTTACAATGACATTCTTACAAGCAGAAATTGTATTTCAAAATCCAGCTTTGATTATACTAGATGAAACTTAAAGATATCCAAAAATCATTCACAGGTATAAGTAACTGGTTTAAATATGGATACGTATAATACAGATATCTTTTATCCAATTCATTTTAGTCAAAAGTAATATTTCAGATATCTACAATTTCATTCTTTCCAGGAACTATCCAATCTATACAATCCAAATCTATTATAAATATTCTGGATATCTGCAATATATATCCAGAATGTATCTCTATTGCAAATAAATTATCTGTACTAAAACTATTACAAAGGTCACCATTTGTCCTACAGAAATGTCATTGTAAACTCAGTAAGAATTGTTTTATGGCTTTGCGCAATTCATATAAGGTGGCACGGTGGTGCAGTGTGTTGCTCACAGCAAGACAGTTGCATGTTCAAGGCCTTGAACTGGGACCTTTCTGTGTGGAGTGGTTTGCATGTCTGCTGAATTTTCTCCAGCTGCATCCTGCGGTCCAGAAACATGCAAGACTTACTGTATGAGTGTGTGTGTGTACTCCCTGGGGTGTATCCCTGCTTCTTGAGTGACATACACTAGGTTTGGCTTCAGCAGACCCAAGTAAAATTAGAATTGGCACTTTTATGTTATAAGGGTGTCCTAGCTACCTGTCAACAAAGAATCCAGATATTCCACACTACATGTGGAGATGTATGACAAACTGTTTTTACATACCTGGACTAGATATTCATTGTAGGTATCAGCAATAAAAATATTTCTAATCAAAAGGAACATTTTCAATATCCACAACTATATTTTGAATACCCAGAATGAATATTCAGAATATCTGCAATTCATTATTAGAACACACTACTGTCTCAGATATCTACAATCCATTTGTTTCTAGTCCTAATTTAATGTATTTATTTTATATTTTATTTTATCAGATATCCAAAATAAAAAACAAACATTACAGAAATCCATAATGTAATTTTGACTGTCAAAAATAGAATAATTAATACTCACACTGCAAATGCAGTTATCTGTTGAGAAATACCGTAGATAGGGCATCATACTATGCCATTTTTTACATTTCGGAATCTATAGATTGTATATAAATATAGATTGTAGATATTTGAAATGGGAGTGTTTCCTAGTAAGAATCCATTTGCAGAAAAAAATATATAAGATGTAATTGTGGGTATCTGAAAAGTATCGGAAAGCTGACTACATATGGATGGTAAAAGTGATGTCATTACTCTTAGGGGATATGATGCTTTGGATATCTGAAATGACAATTGTGACTGTGGAAATTGAATTACAGATGTAAAAGGGCTATAAGGGGGTTTAATAATACCTTAAATTATATCCACTAGTACAATGAAAGTTGTTAATATCTTGAAATAAAATTTCTACCTGTAAGAATGTCATTGTGGATTAGTAGTAAGAATGCATTAGACTAGGAGACATCTAATTGTGGATACCTAAAGTGTAATTTCAGCTAGGAGCATAGTTTGATGTTAACACAGAATAAATATTAGAAATTGATTTCTATTAGCAGGAAGGGTTGAGCAGATATCTAAGTTGTTCATTTTAGATATCAAAAATAAAATTGTGGGTCTCAGAATGTGAAAGTACAATACACATGAGTAGTAAAAATGACATCATGGATAGAATGGCTTGCCAAAGGAAAGCATATCTTACACACTGCAGGCTTTACATATACCGCTGCTGATTGTTCTGACAGAACATTTTGCCATAAGTAGAGTCAAATTTATTTGAATAAAGTGGAAGAACGTGTAATGCAGTGGTCCACTTACAACTGATAAATGATAAACACTCGTAAATATAGGGTTTAAATTTACAGGAACTGAACTTTTCACTATGATTCCCCCCCCTTTTTTTTGTTTCTCTCTCAGGCCCCTCAGTCCGGGCGGTGTTGAGCAAATAAAACTGGATAGAGTAATTGCATCAATACTAGTCAGGCACCGTGCCCCTGTCCATCTAACTGGACTGCCTTAGGGTGCCATGGCCACAGGAACCCAGGGCCACCGTGACCACGTCCTGGAGAAAGCCAAGCTCGCACTGCCCACGGGGAGGCGCAAGAGAGCAGAGGGGAAGCCGAAGAAGAATTTCCCCTGCCAGGAGTGCCAGAAAGCTTTCAACAGTCTGGAGAAGTTGAAGGTGCACTCATATTCTCACACAGGAGAAAGACCCTACCGCTGCTCCCACCCCGACTGCACCAAGGCTTTCGTCTCCAAATACAAGCTGCTACGGTACAGATAAGCAGCAGTGTATAGCAGGCTGCAGCATGTGCTTTTCTCTTTACACATTTGATAACATAGTGTTCTGTAGTAGTCAGTATGTGTTAATGAATTCTGGTTGTGTGTAGTGTTATATGAAGCATGCCTACTTAAAACATGATTGCAAAAATTCTGAGTGCTTAAAGAATGTGTCTGTGTTCCAAGGCATATGGCAACTCACTCGCCAGAAAAAAACCACAAGTGTTCATACTGTGAGAAAATGTTCCACCGCAAGGATCACTTAAAGAATCACCTACACACTCATGACCCATACAAGGAGGCGTTCGCCTGTAAGGAGTGTGGCAAGAGCTATAACACCAAGCTGGGCTTCAAGCGCCACCTCGCCCTCCACGCCGCCAATAGTGGAGATCTCACCTGCCAAGTGTGCCTCCAGCTTTTCCCAAGCACTGGGGTGCTCCTGGAACACCTCAAAACGCATGCCGGCAAGTCCTCTGGCGGGACCAAAGAGAAAAAGCACCGCTGCGAGCACTGCGAGCGGCGGTTTTACACCCGTAAAGATGTGCGGCGCCACATGGTAGTGCACACGGGACGCAAGGACTTCCTTTGTCAGTACTGTGCCCAGCGGTTCGGTAGAAAGGACCACTTGACCCGTCATGTGAAGAAGAGCCACGCCCGGGAGCTGCTGAGGGTAAAAACTGAGCCCGCTGACTTGCTGGAGCCCGTTGTCTATGACTTGGCTTCTGGGGGCATCAAGGGCGAGCTCCCGGACATGCTGACGCCGAGGCCACACCAGCTCAACATGTACACAGGCCCTGTCCTGGACACGGAGCCCTTCCCCAATCTCACACATCCTTTCTCTTTAAAGTACCCACTGGGCTCCAACTTTACCTCATACACAGTCTCCTCACAGGAGCGGGAGCAGAACCTAAAAGGAGAACTGGAGACCTACCTGATGGAGCTGCAGAGCAGCATGCCCTCCTCATCCTCTGCAGCCCAGGAACCCCAAATCTCCACCTCCAAACTCGAGTTGGAGTCTCACGTTGGCGTGCTGGAAGAGGCAAGCGAGGAGGCTTCCTTGTCCAAAATTTCCACCTCAGTGGCGGCAGCCTCAGCGGCAGGTGACTCGCTGGCGGCATCTTCCTCTCTGATGGACTTCTCACAGCTTTTTAACTTCCTGCCACTGAACGGGCCACCGTACAACCAGGCAGGTGCAAACATGGGACAGAGCATCGCCTATCCAGCCACAGAAGAATCCATGCCTCTCGTACAGCTGCCCCCACAGCCCCCAGAGGGCCCAGAGGTTACAGAGAATCCACTTCAAGGTCTCCCCTCCTCCTTTATATCCAACCTGAGCACACCCACCACATTGCCCCGTTTCCATCAGGCCTTTCAGTGATCCAGTATGTACTGCCCCTGGCACACATGCACACGATGCCAGCAACACACATTTGAGGTATTAGTGCCGCTAACCTTCAGTGTGACAACATGGTGACCAGCATTGACAGCAGCACCACACACACACACACACACACACACACACACACACGGTTTTGGCTTAGTCAGATTTGTGGTCTGAATGTCTTCTTTTCACCTATCAGGCCTTTTATTGACAAGTTGACAAAATGTTTATTAATGTCCACTATTCACTAAATCTGTGTTCACATTATAATTGAGAAATAAGCTCATGCACACACACACATCTGTGCATTGTTGCTCAGTGCAGGATTCTTGGGGCACTTTTTTTTATTATGGCAATTTTCAAATCCTTAGTGTCTCTGATTACCAGATATCATGGCATTTTTGTTCCCACTACAGGCTACCATTGTACATCCCAATATGTCTTTATTTGCAGCATAATTCATAATTGCAGTCCACAATGAGCACAGCTTGTGTTTTTCGTAGTTTAACAAGAAAAAATTTGAATTTGGGTGGTGCCCTGCTCTGCGCATGCCACACCTCATCGCCATATACCTCAGCGCAGGACTGTCACCAAGAGAAGAAAAGGAAAAAAAACATTGCCTAACACTCACAATAACAGCACAGTAATGCTAACAACTCACACAACAATCATAGCCCAAGCAGTGTCAGAATTATAAATAAAATTTTCTTTTGTGATTTGGAGTTTTAGATGAATTCTAACAGTAATAGGATTGCAGTGACATTACATAACCCCCTTCATTCCCCCCAAGCTTTAGAATAGATTGACTAGTATGCAGATTTTTCAGTGTATATTGTTTTTCGTGTAGCACTTTGAACTTTCATTGTGCATCACAATTGACCTTTATTGTATGCTTGTTGTGGCGGGATTTAAAGGACCTATAGTTTTGAGATGTTATAGCCCTTTTACAACAATTAAATAATTTCATATACTTATAAATAACTACTGACTTCCCAAAGCATACCTGATCTTTTAATTAATACTATTTGTAAAGCTTGAGGTGGCTTGTGTCTTTCATTCATTTTTAATCCATTTGAAAATCGATTTACTTGAGTCAGACAATCCATTACAGAGATCACGTCTGCTGTGCTATGTGTTAATGACATCAGTGTAACGTATCACCATGCAGTACAGTAACGTTACTTCATCAGCGCCTGATGTTACTGGCTGGCCCAACCCGCTTAATGTCTGCGAGTTTATTTCCATTATGTAGTAAAATGATGGGAACTAATTGGCTTTCTGTAATGAATAAATGGATTCAAAATTATAAGTAAGTAGTAGTTGACTATAAACATCCAAAAACAGGGAGGTGGTCCTTTTGAACAATACACAAACTAAAAGTGAATCCACATTTTTATTGACACAATACTGAGTAGGAACGGCTGTGCGACGGTATTACAGTTTTCAGTTTCAATTTGATTGGTAAATTTTCTGCTCTTCCTTATTGTATCTCTCCAACAAGTGGGGAAATTTTCACAAAAACTTAAAATCCACCAAGCACAATGAGAGTTGAGACATTACTGTAGATTGTGTAGCTGAAATAGACCCATCTTACTAATGTCATCAGTGTAGTGCAAAATCAACAGCAGTTTTTCTGTGCCACTGGCTTATCTAGTTAGAATGAATCATATCAACTAACCCCTAACGCATGTTAAACATGGCTCAGTAAGTCTCTGCTTGTGGTTTTGAACACTCTCCTCCTTTTTAAATGCAAAAAAAAATGCATAATCATTTGATGATTTACATAATGTTTATGGCTTTGAAGAGTTTGTTCGCCTTGTTACTGAATGTTAGACTGAAATGTATCTTTTAAAGGTCCCATATCATGCATATGGATTTCTTAAATTTCAGAAAAGATCTAAGCGTTACTTAAAAATCATCGCCCAATGCCCTCACCTTCCCATTTAGTTTTTCAAGTGAACATCAGCTAATCTGAAGTGCTGAAAAGAATCATGAGGTGCTATGCATGAGATAGTAAAAAAAAAAAAAAAAAAAAAGGAAAAAAAAAACTGTGACTAGAGAGAGGACTGTTAAACTACATTAAGTTGAATTGTTGTTCTTAAATCGCAAATATATCATGTTAGGGGTATCAAAACCTTAAATAAAACCCAGAACCCAGTGCATGATATTGGACCTTTAAGCAGTGACAGGATGAGAAAGCAGGTTGTAATCGTGTTTCTATGTATAAAAGTGTTTCTATGGTACATAGTGACATATTTTTTAATGGATCATAAAAGATCACTGCACAAGGTGGTAAGCAGAAATAACCATATTAACCATATCACAAATATTTGAGTTGTGGAGGGAGGCTGAACCTTATGTTTGCCTTATGGAATTTAATGTTAGACTCTTTAACAAAAAAAAGTGACATCCTCCATAATGCCACAAAAATGTCACATCCTCCATAATCTCAAAACTAAAAACTCTGAATTAAGAATTTAAGATGACATACACCAATTTAAACATTGACAAAGTGCCTAATTTATAGTAAATATAAGATAATCATGCATCCTGGCTACCAATTGTTCTAACCACAATCTTTGAACTTGCTTCTATCTAGGCTATAAATATATCGTATGCAAGTTATTTTCTTTCTCGTCCAATGTGGAACTTTTCAATAGTAAATTAAATCATTGGATGTGGAACTACCACATTTTGTAGTCAAAAGAAACAGATGTGAAACAAATATTTAAAAAGGATATGAGTGAAAGATCTTAGTTCGTAGTTATTCGCCCAAAAAGGGCTTCAATCATTTTTTTTCTAAGATACAGGTCCCCTAAACCCCAAGCAGAAACAGTGCAAAATAAATATATTGAAGTTCAGCATCAAATCACAAGTTTTATAGTGAAAATAAATGTGCATGGCCACATGTTCTAACTTCTGCTAGCAGTGCTCCACTTATTTTTTTGTATAGATTTAAGAGGAAGTCACCCCATAAAAGAGGAAACATGATAGTTCTATTTGCTTTTTTTAATGTAAAGCTAGAAACATTAACACACTTAGAGTGTGTTAATGTTAACAGGGTTAGGAGAAATAATGACGGTTGCACATTAATTACACAATAATTGAAATACAAAATTAGGACAAAGGAAGTATCTCGGGTACCAGTTTTATGCAAATTTATGCAGAGATTTAAGATATTATTTACCCCACGAGCCCCCAACTCTCTGGCTATATTCCACATTCTTTATGAACTGCATTCATGTGGCTTGTATTTAATTTCAGTAACTTTCATAACTTTCCCAGAATATACCCAGAATCGATACTCGTAGTAGTAAGTATGAGGATAAGTTAAAGAGTAAGAGAGCAGTGCAATTTGCTGGTGTGGTTGGGCATGGTCAGAAGTGTGCTGTATAGAGGTGATTGGAAATAATTTAGTGCTCAGAAAGCACTGAAACAATGAGCTGTGATAATCCTTAATCAAAGCAAGGTCTGTGAAGAACCTTTAGTAACTTGGACATTGATAATGGAAGAACTAAATGAAGTTGACATAATGTGTTCTTTTAGCTCAATGAGTAAAAATCCCATTCATCTCATTATATTACAGTAAAGGCAGAGAACAGAATGTAGAGAAATAAAACCTAAACTATCTGTACAGATGGATGCCAGAATACACACACACTCACACTTCACACTTGATATGATAGCAACAAGGTGAAGAAACTCTTCATAAAATTCTCATTCTGGTCTTCCACCTCTACCCAATCATAACCTCACACATTATTCTATGTTAGATTTTTCTCAATTTGTCCACCAGTGAAGCTGCACTCAGTATTTCATTCACTGCGAAACAAAACAGAGCTTGATATTTGGACAAAAGCAGTTAAGAAAATCTGTTCTCTCCTTGGACAGTCAGTTCACAAAGACCAACAAGTTCTTGCTCCTCGTCTTGTATCAACATTGAAGTCATCATCACAACTGCATTCATATTTAGAAAATTAAACAATGCAAGCAGAAGTTGTGCCCTCTTTTTCATGGCATACTGCTAACTTACTCCAAAACAATGTAGAAAATATGAATATGCTTTCTTATTAATGGCACAAGGAAAAGCTGTGTCAGAACAGCAAATTACTTGCACACACACACACACACACCTATATATATATATATATATATATATATATATATATATATACATCACCTGTCACTTCGTCACTTCACTTGTATGGCATACTGGAAATATGTCCAGTCCTGGATTTGAATATTACTTTAGCTATACCTTCAATGAAGTGTTGGAACAAGGCCGATAGAGGAAATGGCTCTATATGTGAAAGATTGAGGTTTTGTTCATCATAGAATGTTATCAGAATCAGAAAGTAAACCACAGTTAGCTGCATTGCTTTCGAAATGTCAGTAACAGCCATTACCTCTCTTGACTGTGTTGTACATTCAGATTCTTGTTTTGTATTCAGTTACGTCAGCTGTCATTGCTTATGAAATGCTGCTTAGTTCAAGTTTGTTGTTTGTCTAAATCCAGCTATGTGTTTTTTAGCTGTTGCTAGATAGACTAGAGACTGTAGTCATCTTTCTCTTACAATTTTTCTAGTAGACGCTACCCAGTAGTGCTGCATATAGAAGCCTAGTATTCATAGTGTGTACTGTGTGCTAATTGTTTTTAGCGCACAGTAATAAGAACTGTGAAATACTGGTTGTTCACTGATTATTTGATCACACAGATCGTGATTTTAATAAAATCTTTTTTAATTAATTGTGCCATACAAATGTACTTTTGCATGGCTCCTTGTTTCAAATTTCACAGGGCTAAAGTATATGAAACTCAGTCAAGTCAAGTGATGGCTACTAAACAAGGTTTTATATCTTTAGGTAAAGCATTAAAAACGTGTTTTGGTACCACCTTAAAAATACCCAGCCCTACAATCGCAAACAAAAAAGAATAAGTGTGGAACAAATATATTTATCTTTCAGTAGATATTGCTGCACACTATATGGCAAGAAATGTGAACTTTACAGCCTGCAAAAAAAAAAAAAGACGTCCAACCTTGACTTTTTTCCTGTAGTGACCAGTAGTTAACAGATGGTGCATCTTAGTTCTATGAGCTCTATGAGATATTTGACACATAAATAACCCAATAGTGTTATCATTTACCTCACATACTCATTGTTGTTTTTGTGCTCCGAGATTCAAAAATAATGATGAATTAGAAGTGTTAAGTGGCCCTGTTGCCTCCTCTTTCTTTCCTGAATAACAGGATCTGATGAGACATGAATGGAGACAATGTTTTCCTGGGTTGTGTGAAATGTAGTGTTGAATGTGTATTGTTTCAAAGCATTTATGGAAGTTTGCTATTTGCATCTTCTGAAGGATTGTGGTTTTCAAGAGATGTTAGCAAGCCGCAACTTTTTTTTTTAAATTTTGTAATCATAGCACTTTTTGTAATTTGAATGCCTTTCTTCCAATACCTTTTTGTTTATTACAAATATATAGATGATATATTTAGCTCTTTTAGAGAACAATAACATGTAAATACAATATAAAATGTTTTATTTTTACAGGTACAATTTTGCCAGTGTTTTTCCTATCAAAGTGTCATTTTTGCTTTACTTGCACAAGTGTTCTGTGTATCTCATTGAGGGGTCTTTTAACAAATAATGTACCTTAAACACAGATTTTCTTTCAGGCAAGGTTTTGCATAAGGCCTTCTTTAACTATTCAAACGCTGGTTTAGATGAGAACACAGGTAATAATGAAGCTTAAATGGACTGTTAAATAGCACTTACTTAATCCTCTGTTTTTTTTTATTAGTTGTTTAAAAAAATACAAAAAAACAGTATATGTGTTTCACAGGATGATTTTTGTTCAATTCAATTATCATCTGACCTCAGTGTGACATCTTGAAAAAAATACTACTTGATTTATTATTGGTTACTGTCTGAAAGCTATTGTATGAACAACTTTTCCAACCAGCAAAATTTAACTTGATGTATAACTTCTATGGACTGTATGACAGAATTCAGAGATTTGGTGGGAGAATAATAGCAACAAACTGTGGATCAAAGTTGACAGACAAAAAAAAGCCTGCTATCAGCTCAAGTTCATATCTCTAAAGCTAATTTAAAGTGTTCTGGGACAGAATGTCTCTTACATCCATGTAATGGGAGATGCTCTTCAGTGAGAGGCACAGACCTTCAGCAATTCATGTCAAACTTCTTCATAAGCTTCAGTGGTACCAGTGAACTTTATTGAATGTGTATGTAAGAAACACTGCAATACTGCAATATATTTTGGTATTGGATCAAGCTGCTAACATACTTCTAAAGCTCCTTAAGGTGCTACAGACCTCTTTTCTAGTTCTTAAGTGTATCGTTTGTACAAACAAAATATCCAGTTTAGCTGAACAGTTGGCATGTGTGTGCCTGGTTGTACTATATAGCTACATATATTTTATTGTACTGTGACCTTTGTAGTCTTTTTACAGACTTGCCTGTAATATAACATGCCCCCACCCTGCCCGTGCCCCACCTGTGTGTTGTGATATTGGGAAACTGAGTCATGGTGAAAGAGAGCTCTCAAGTGAAGTCACTCAGCAAAGATGAAGACGTCTGTGTGCTAATGCTCCACTGATACGACTCCACGCGTTGTTACTCAAAACGAGCTGAGGAAGTTCACACGAACTGCATTCCAGCCATGTTGGTTTTGTTATCAATTGCATTTCAACAATGCCATCCTGTGATAATGATGGACTTATTGCAAATTCTCAACATTTTACTACAAATCTATTTTACAAACTACTGTTGTATTTTTATGAATATAGGCAAAGTAATTCACATAAACATATATAAGTAATTATATATGTATAATGTTTATAGGTTGTGTAAAATAAAAACAAATGCTGCAGCTTTTATCTGTTGTTTTTAAACATTGACAACATCCAAAGAGGCAGATTATTTATTGTCTGGCAGAATAACCTGATTTGATTTACATACCTTGCTGCTATAAGATAAGAGCTGCAGTTGTCAACTCCAGTGTTTATACACAATGTACTGAAAGTTCAATAAACATAAGAGAAGGAACCAACTGCGGGTCTGTTTGGTGACTCTGCATTTGTGTGTCTGTGGCAGAAGTTTGTTTGAAAGCATTTTAGCATGTCCTATCTGTCTGAAAGCTCTATCTGTCTTATCTGCTAAATAGAAAATATTTAGTATGTGGACACCCATCAAAATGATCAGAATCTGAAAAACTGTCATTGGATGCCACCTGTGCAACAAAGTCCAAAATTTCAAAATGTGAAAATTTGCTCACTACTAAATATTTCAAAGTCAACTGTCTGCTTTATTTTAAGAGAATGTAAGAGTTTGGGAACAACAGCAAATCCGCTACAAAGTGAGGGGTCAGCGGATGCAGAAGCACATAGTGTAAAGAGGTCACTGACTTTCTGTACAGTCAGTTGCTACAGAGGTCCAAACTGCATGCAACCTTCAAATGAGCTCATGTACAGTTTTATAGAAGGGGTTTCTGTGGCTGAGCAGCTGTATCTAAGCCATACATCAGCAAGTCCAAAGCAGTGGTGTAAAGCATGTAGGAGGATTCATGGTTCGGGGTTGTTTTTTAGGCTTGGCCCCTTAGTTGCAGTGGAAGGAACTTAAAATGCTCCAGAATACCAACACATTTTGGACAATTTCATGCTCCCAATCTTGTAGAAACAGTTGGGAGAAGGTTGGAGTGAGCCCCTTCCTCTTCCAACATGAAACACACAAAGCAAGGTCCATAAAGACATGGATGACAGAGTCCTGACCTGAACCCAATAGATAGAACACCTGAACACAGGAACTGAAAGGCTACTCAGCTACTCTATAATGATGTGTATGTTTAAAACTTTCTAAATAGTTGTTTTGTTATAAACCAAAAGCCTCAGTAATTTCCTAAAGTGACTGGTAACTAGATATAAAACAAATGTTTTGACTATTTTCATTAGAGGATAAATCCATATATTATGTTTAGTGTGTGTAAAAGCAGTCTCAGACTGAGTCAAAATAGTATGTATTTTAATTGTGATGAAGGAACAGTCACCTGGCCCAACAGATGTGTTTAAATATATATGGGCACTATGGTGCAGAGGAATAAATGTATAAAAACATTATGTAGCAGTTTAGTGATAGTTTGGTTCCAAACATAACCAAATTTAAAGCAGAATTGAGGTTTGAGGGTATTATTGAGGCAATTGTTCATTCTTCCATTGTTACATGGAATATAATACAATAATACAATTTAAAACATACTTTTTTCTAGACTATTTTGAGAGTATCTCAATCTGTAAAATATTAATATGCATTGATAGGGATTATTGATAGTATAACATGGGTCCAGATTTAACCTTCTTTAGAGAAACATAAACAGTTTTAGGGCTCAAGAGATGCAATATTTATAGTTTTGATTTGTAAATGTTTGTAAAGCAGCAGATAAGTTCACCTGCTGCTTAAAATGTATTGTTGGGTAAATGTTTTAAACTAAAATGCAACAGGAAACTGAGTCATCTCTTGAATCTTGTAAATGTAAGTTGAATTTAACATATACATATTTATAAATTATTTATTTACATAAAAAGGAACATTTTTGTGATATTGTTATTTCTATCCTTATTTTTACTAGTCTAGCCCATTAAAATCAAATTGCATTGTATGTGGCTAAAGAGATTTGTATTCATGACACCCCTGCTCTACACTATCAATATTCAATACCAATGCATAAAATTAGCCTACAGATTGAGTTACTCTCAAATACCAATTTTAATCACACATTTTTATGTTTTCCAAATATATATAGCTCTTAAAACATCTAAAGTGAGTGGCAATGTCCACCAAAGACTGCCTAACAGTCTTGGGTGGACATTGTACATAATCTCAAAACCCTATTAGAAGTTCCATGCATCAAGCAAGCAGAAACCTTATGCAAGTTGCAGGGGAACAAAAACAAATAGATGAGCGCATGCCATGTTATCACCGTCTTTAACTGAAACTGGCTGTTGCGATGTGACTGTCTGCCTGTCTGAAATGGACAAAACATGGTCCGTGAGCGGCAATGTTTGCCCGGTGCAGTTCCCTCCGCCGGCCGCTTCATGCTCAAACTACCAAACTCGCATTTTTTCAGGAAAAACTGAGTTTTTCTCTGATCCCGCTGATCGGGTCTGCGTCAATTCCACCATCGGCGGTTAGTTTGAAGACACGCGCACGTCGATCTCAGCTCCCGTGCTTCGTCCTCCTAGCGCCGCTGGAGTAAACTGAGTTGAACTGTCTAAACGAACTCGTTGAACCCAAACAGGAAGTGTTTCATACTCCTTGACGCTAAGCGGCGGTGTTGGTGTGAGTGTATGTGTGCCCGTGTGTTGAAAAGCAGCGGCGCTGCACACAGCACCAGTGTTCGGAGATTGTGGGTTCGCGCCGCAGCCGCCATGCCGTCTCCGATCCCTGTGACGCGCCTCCTGCCCAGAGACATCTACCCGTCCGCGGACATCGGGACGTGCAGCAGCCCGCTGACCAAACACCCGCCCGGCTCCACCCTGCAGGTGCCGGCTCAGCGCTTCCATGGCGGCAGGGTGGCCAGCCGCCTCTGGTCCTCCGTGATCTACTGGAAGGAGCTGCGCGGCGTGCTGCCGGTGGGTTCCGGCGGGTTCGGCTGCGTCTATAAGGCGGAGTACCTCGGACAGACCGTTGCGCTGAAGCGGGTCAAGAAATGCGCCAAGAACAAGCTGGCGTCGCGGCAGAGTTTCTGGGCCGAGCTGAACGCCGCGCACCTGCGCCACAGAAACGTCGTGCGCGTCATCGCGGCGACCACCTGCGTCCCGGTGGACTTCGGTGACGAGAGCAGCATCGGAACCATCCTGATGGAGTACGTGGGGAGTCGGAACCTGCAGCAGACCATCTACGAGTGCGCGGAGCCGCTGGTGGCGGATAGGTGGCTCCGGTACTCGTCAGACATCGCCGAGGGACTGCGGTTCCTTCACTCGCACGGCATCGTGCACGTGGACATAAAACCGGCCAACGTGTTGCTGTCCGGCGAAGACGTGTGCAAAATCGCCGATTTCGGCTGCTCGCTGAAACTGGACCGCGGGGCCGAGGCGACCGCTCCCGGCCTGTATCTGAGCCACGTAGGCGGCACGTACACGCACCGAGCCCCGGAGCTGCTAAAGGGAGAAGGCGTGTCCGCTAAAGTGGACATCTACGCCTTTGGCATCACCCTGTGGCAGCTGGTCACGGGGGAGCAACCCTACGCCGGCGACAGGCAGCACGTACTGTACGCGGTGGTGGCGCACAACCTGCGGCCGTCCGTGCGGGACCACGCGGTGTTCCGGTCGGAGCAGGGCCGGCTGTGCGGGAGCCTGCTGCAGCGTTGCTGGAGCGGGGAGCCCCGCTGCAGACCCAGCGCCCAGGAGCTGCTGCCCCACCTGGAAAAGCTGCAGCGGGTCTGTGCGCCAACAACATGACCGAGCCGCATGGATTCAGTCAGACGGACACGTTTTAGCCATTTTCCCGTTCCCTCTCCTGGAGTGTTGTGTCACATTAAAGCCGAATCCCGTTCAAACACTGGGAACCTGTGCGAGACATCATATGGGGGCGTAGCCTACTTTATAATGGAAGAGAATTTAGAATGATTTATTCCAAGTCCGAATTCTGAGAATAGTTGGAATAGAAATTCTGGAATTACAGCCAGAATCCCAAGTCTTTTCTTTCTTTCTTTCTTTCCTGTGAAAAAAGTAATTATTCAGAATTTTTTCTCAGAACTAAAAAACGTTATTTTTCTGGAACAAAACTTTATTTAGTTTGAGATTACAATCAGAATTGGGATTTCTTTTGAAATTAATTTATGAAACTAATTAAAAGCAAATCTCCCCCTTATTTTCTTTCAGTGGCCCTAATTATCTTCTGTACTTTAATGCACACATGAAGCCCACCACAAAGAACAACTTGTGGCTGTTGCTTCCTCATTTATAGTATTGAAGGCAATTTGGTGTAAAGTCCTATTTTCCTCTTTCATTTTTCAAAAGCAGTTGGATTTGAAATGTACTTTGTAATGTCAGTAGGAATGTCATATGATTTTTAAAAAGAAAGCCAAGAAAATATCTTACACCTTTATGTTGCTTGGAAATTTCTGAATGTTTTAACCTGTTTGTCTTTTTCTTAACCTGTGCAAAATCAAAGTGTGTTATGAGTTGAATTTTATTTAGTGTGTTGAGTTTGTAAAATGAAATTTAAGTGTGATGGGTTTTCATTAAAAATATTTTTATGAAAATAATTATTTTAATTATTTATTTATATATATAATCTGAAGGTCATTTGGACAATTCCATTCCACACAGTTTCATTACAGACAGCAGAGGTCACTGCTGCTCCAGAAATGGACCCACCCAATGAGATGAGTCAAATTTTGTTTAGTTGAATGATAGTTGGAAGTTAACTAATTATCCTTTGAATCTAATAAATCAAAATGAATTTTTTTTAGGAACCATACAGATATTAAACTTCAATTAGATGATAAAGAAATTAAGTCTTTGAAATATTGTTTTGGGTGGAATTTCAGAGCATACATTGAAATGGAAAATTGCACATTCAAAATTGCAAATTCAAAAATGGCTAGATGAATTGATTTATTACAAAAGATGAAGGATTTGTTAAATATGTTTTATATATTTTGTATTGTTCACTTGTGGTACTTTGTATCAGTTATTGTTTAGAAATATCAGGGCATGCATATCCTACCCATACACAAAATCCTCCAAGAATAAACTGTAAGGATGCAGTTTTCTGACAAAAATTGTACAAAACAATCGAATATTAATATAGAAAATAACCATCCTTATGTTTTAAAACTAGTTCACTACACGTTTGCAATGTTGATGCACAAAGTGAAATATTTTTTTTACCAAGGGAACTTGAGAGAATGTTTAATAATATACAGATATAAGCTCAGTGGGAAAACCGATGGAAAATATTATAAAAACAGGAATAAATTAAAAGAGCAATGTACTTCTCTAAAAGGTGTGAAGTCATGGAACAACCCCCGATAATGATTTGAAGATGTGTCAAATGATTCAGGTTTACTTTTTAAGAAGATTGAAAAGTATGTAAAAAATTTATAATTTTGTAAATTTCTGCTTTCAAAATTAAATCTGCGGTATTTGTTTTACATTATTGTTTTTTTCTAATTTACAAATTTGTTAGTTTTTGTCTGAAAAGGTTTGAATTTCTTGTAATTTCAGTACAAAGGGTCAGTGTAAATAATCTAGCTTCAGTCAACTTGTACATTGCTTCATAAATATTACATATAGCCCCTCTAATGTTTGTGTGGGTAGGTTTTTTTCACTCTCATGGCCACTGTATTCTCAATGGGTGTTTTGTTTTAAACAATGCAACAATGCACAAGTGTAACTGATGATTTTTAATTTATTGTATTTTATAAATAAATCTCTAAATCATTCTTTCCACCAAATATCAGAATAGAGTGGAGTCGGCTGTACTCTTCTTATACTTTATAAAATAACAGCCAGGCAGTCTTTGAATTTTTTTTTATGTCAGTACAGTCTGAGAATCAACCTGCAGACAGTTGAAACATGAGATCACGGACTGATTTCAAACATTTTGTTTGTGTGTCTTTCTTGAACATATTGAAAATAGTGAAGCATTAGATCAGCTACTTTAGCAGGTGGACAAACAATATAGAGTTGTACAGTAATACAAAACAGACATAAAGCTAGAAACACCACACATTAACAAAGCATATTTGTTGTTAGATTGGAGAGGGACATTATAATAAGAGCAGTTTTAAACACTGAATAATAATGATAAATTCAAGAACTACGAATGCCAAATTCTTCTAGCTGCTTAGCATAGTCTTCCAAACTGATGAGATGTGGTAAAAAGCCTCAAAAGGCAAAAAAAACATTAACTATAACTACTAATTCCCTATAATGCAACTTAGTAATTTCATCATCTTTAGAACGCATGCCCCAATTTCTGGAACACAGACTTTCTGTTATAATGTTGTCTGTCATCCATTATATTACTAAGACATCATCAGACTGCAAAGCTCACCCAGACATTATACAGCTGTTTCACCATTAATTACTTACACTTGTGTTAAAAAAGGTGTAGGTCCTGTTCCTCCCTAGTAATGACTAACAGCCAGTAAAGACTCAGAAGTATTGGCACAATACTGGGAGGCTATTGATAAGGTATACAAGAGATTTATATTCAGTTTCATAATTTACATGGGCGCAAAACTGTGACATATTAATCATACAAGGTCACAGTTACCAACGCCAATAAGCCAGAGATACACAGTTCACAGTAGCAAAATAAGTATAGTATGCAGTTTCACTGAGAATCACATGAATAAATATTGTTCTTTTGCTGTGGCAGTACATGTGCAAATCCAAATAAAGTTGCAATTAGCCTGGCACTGTAGTGACTACATGATGGTGACTCTCTCAGGTGAAGTAGGGGCAGCTGAGCTTGTCGGCTCCAGGCTCTGGCACTGGTACTTACTGCTGTCCACTCCTCGGCGGATCCGCTGCAGCTTGCAGGCCATGCAGGGGAGCAACAACAGCACTTTCCCCAGAATAACACACACAGGCAGGGCCAAGGCCACGACAAAGCTGGGCGGAAGGTAGAAGTGATAGGCTTCCTCCTCAAAGGCTCGCTTCCAGCCAAACAGCAGGCCGTGAAAGGTAGCGATGAGCAGGGCAATGTAGCCGAGTGTGGACTGAATCAAAAAAAGACAGAAAGACAACAGGGTGTAAACATGTACCAAACAGCATGGACTATGTATCACAGCGAGTTCCATAACACCAATGGTTAGTTGACTATTCTCCTACTGTTCTATAGTTACAAGTTGGTTTGTTGAGGTTATTACTATTCAAAACTATTATGGGTATAATTTAAATATTCAAAGCTGTTATGGGATTCATTTTTGTAAATATTGTAGCAAGCAGTGGCTAAGATCAAAAAAGAGGAGTAAAGATGACTGAATTTGTGTTTTTTTAAGCAAAAAAATGTTGCAGTGTAGAAATGTATTTTTTCCTGCGATGTTACAGAATGTTGGCTTGTAATTATCATTTAAGTTTTCAGTTTCAGAGGTTTATTCATGCCTGGTGAAATTATGAATTGCAAGTTGATTAGCAGGGCTGTTACTTAGCAGAGGAAAAAGTGTTTTGTAAAATATGAAAGACTAAATTCAAATATCATGTGACAACCAGCAACTTAAGGACCCAGCTGTTAACATAACATACCAGCAAGTTATGGAAGGAGGAGGTGGTTGATGGGAAAACTGTATTACAAGGCCCTCTAGTGAAGAGAACATACAACTTTTTGATACAGAGGTAGGTCTTACTTAAGCATTTCATGGTCAAAATAGCATTGAAATTATACATATATAATAAAATACTAATTAATTAATTGATAAACTCATTTCAAAAATGATTTTTGGGCAAAAGTCCGAGCCCTAGTTCATATACATAAATAATTGTTGACCTAGTGAAATATGTCATTTTGCTGCTGTGTGCCAGGTGGTCTAAAACTGTAGCTTGGGATTTTCCATTTCATCTCACTTGACAGTACACTGTCCTTGAACTCGGTGGTGCTATAGGGAGTAAGGCTAAATAATTACTATAATCTAGGAGTCACATTATTAGAAGCCCTTTTTACATAAAGATCCCACCATAAGTGTGTGACTCCCATTATTTTACCCCTGCTTGTTATACTGCCTGTAACGTATAATCCATGGAGAGTGCATGTTACCCGTACTGACCCCTGTCACCACATTGGCTGCCTCGCCTACGTCCTTCCGAAAAAGACAAAACCAAAACATTTTACATCCCTGCACGCATAGTATTTAACATCTCACTAGCTGCTATCTTATTTTTCACACTAACACAGGATACTGTGGCTGTAGTCAATGCCAAACAACAACAAATTTTTGTAAGAAATGTTCATGAGTGCTGATGTCTTTTTTTCTTTGAAGAGAATCACTCCTCCAACACTGCAGTGAGCTTCTTGGAAATCACTGTATTACCACCTAATAGAACAAAATCAAAATCTAAACATCCATCCATCCATCCATCCATTGTCTATCCCGCTTATTCCCTTTCGGGGTCGCAGGGGTCTGCTGGAGCCTATCCCAGCGCGTTAAGGCGAGAGGCAGGGATACACCCCAGATGGTCGCCAGCCAATCGTGGGGCACACACACCATTCACACACCATTCACTCTCACACTCACACCTATGGGCAATTTAGAGTTTACCAATTAACCTGAGCATGTTTTTTGTATTGTGGGAGGAAACCGGAGTACCCGGTGAAAACCCACGCAGACACGGGGAGAACATGCAAACTCCACACAGAAAGGCCCCAGACCCAGGCCCAAGGCGGTCTTGAACCTGCGACCTTCTTGCTGTGAGGCAACAGTGCTACCCACCGCACCACCGTGTCGCAAAAGAAATGTTCATGAGTGCTGATGTCTTTTTTTCTTTGAAGAGAATCACTCCTCCAACACTGCAGTGAGCTTCTTGGAAATCACTGTATTACCACCTAATAGAACAAAATCAAAATCTAAACATATTCATTTAAAAACATATTTAAAAGTAGCATGCCCAGGTCATTAATGTAATACCACCCCTCCGTCAGTGCAGCTGACGCATGTTGAATTAAATTATTGATGATGTTAAAGAGTCCACCTGAGTGGAATCAAGTCTTAGTATAAATACACCTGCTCTGTGATAGTCTCAGAAGTTTAAAAGACAAACAGCACTACAAACACCAAGAAACACACCAGGCAGGTCTGACATACTGTTGTAGAGAAGTTTAAAGCAGGATTAGGATATAAAATGATTTCATAAGCTTTAAACATCTTGCAAAACACTGTTTATGCAATCATATTAAAATGGAATGTGTACCAGACCGCTGCAAACTCACCAAGTCCCTTTAAACTTTCAGCCCACACAAAGAAAGATTAATACATGATGATATGGTCATCATCATGTATGGGCAGGTCACTGGCCTTTGTTCCCTCTCTTTTCTGGAAGACTCCTCTTCTCACACTCTCACTCTCTTTTTGGAAGTCTCTCTGTGGCTCATCAACACAGCACAGCTCTGTTCTTTTCTCCCCACAGCAGAAAATGCTGCAAGCCAGAAGCATTCAGCAGCTTCTCTGCTCTAGAGCTGCTCCTCCAGCATCTCAAAGACATGCAAGTGATCATCTCTGGAAAAATCAGTTGCTTGGAGTCAACCAGCAACCAGGAGCAACAAGAAGCAACATGGCCTGCATGTAGATCTTCTTCGCCACACTATAGCTGTAAACAACTTTCTACTTCTTAATTATGACAATTTATGTCATTCTCTGCCCACATTAAACATATTTCTAGTACTACCTCCTTTACCTAGATAACATAGCAAAGGTCAGGCACTCCCTGTCTCTAAAAGATGCAGAAAATTGTCTATGCCTTTGTTACTTCCAGGCTGGAATACTACAATTCTTTATTTTAAATTTTCAACTTTCAGGCTCCCCTCCTGTGAAATCGTCATTCTGTTTCGGTCTGGGGGGCAATCACCCTCTTACATTTAAGAACAGGTTAAAAACTTATTTTTTGAAGAGGCTTATAGGTAGAGCTGATCCTGGCTGGACTAGAACTTTGCTGTGCTGCTATAGGTTTAGACTGCTGGGACCTCATGAGATAATTTCGAGCTTCCCCTTCTTTCTTCCATCTGTAACACTCGTGACCCACTGATGAACTCTGTGAATCTGTTGTGTTCCTGGAATTGTCTTGTGTTTTCTGTGTTTTCTCATTCTCACAACATGCTGCAGTGCAGCCATTGAAGGATCTTCTGTTGTAGGGTTTTTTGATGTCATGGTTCACCTAGAGCAGACATGTCAAACTCAGTTTGGCTCTGGGGCCGGATCCAGACTTTCTGTTCTCAGGTGGGCCGGATCAGTAAAGAATGTCAACTCCATCTATTAAGCTTTGTTTTTCAGTACTATGCTTTATCATTCAGCCTACATTTGTAGACTACCCTACATATTATAATCACGGATGACAAGGGATCTTTTCTAAGCACAACACATTTATTCACAAACAATGGAGAAAAAAATGATTTTCATGTTTGGCATTGAATGTGTTAACAACTGGTTTATTTTAACAGTTGAGTTAATGCAGTTTTACACCTGAACCAACTCACCACACTAAACAAACTCAAGTGGGAGCTATGAAAAAAAATGTTTTGCCTTAATTGTCCTGCTTTGAAATAATAATAAATAAAAATACAAAATAAAAGATAAACTTAGCAGTGCATGGGCAATAAGATTAGACTACATCAGCTCAAACTACTAGGCTGGGCCTACTGAAGCTGAGAATATACTGCACAATGTTAATTGTTTTTAATATGAAACCAGATTAATCTTATTTTTAATGATCTGTATTCATGAGTGCAAACAAATGTGTCATCACACTTTTTTCTCTCTCTCACTGCACTCCTGCAGTCTACTTGCTGCTGCTGGCTCCTGAAACTTGGCATCTTTTTGCCTTTACAAGTGCGTCGATATCAGGTGTCAAATCCTGAGTAGCAGCACATTTAACAATGTCATTTAAGTGTTCATTTGTTAACCTTGAGCGCTGCTTTGTTATTGTTCATCACGGAGAACACCTGTTCACGAAGATAAGTAGTCCCAAACATGGAGAGAACCTTTGCAGCCATGGCTGTTAATTTGGGGTAACCTGGCACAAGATACTGATAAAATGTATCCAATCCCACGGACCCAAATGTATCCTTCATAGCGGAATCGCACTGCAAGTCAATAAGCTCGAGCTGAATGTCAGCTGGCACATCAGAAGGCGTTACTGTAAGTGGCGAGCGAAAAAAGCCGAACTTGTTCTCAAGTTCACTGAAAACCTGAAATCTCCGCTCAAACTCTCGCAGCAAATCTGTTATGTTGTCTTTATATTTATCCAAATCGGGACGATCCGGTGCCTTCGGACGCACAGCTGATAGACATGAGAAGTGCGTGGTGTCACCGCTGGATAGCTGCGTCTCCCACAGTGACAGTTCCATCTTGAACGCACTTATGCTGTCGTAATATTGAGTGACAACTCTGTTACCGCCCTGCAATGTACGGTTAAGTGTATTCAAGTGTTGTGTAATATCAACCATGAAGGCAAGATCCTGCACCCATTCCTGCATTTAAGTTCCTTTACTGGGCGTCCCTTCTTCTAAATAAAATAATAAATAATTCTCAGTCCATTTTTCCTGGAAAACCCTGCACTCCGTGTCCACTTTTCTTTTTTTTTGACAGTGCCATTTTGGGAAGGGTGTGTTGACCGATAACTTGTTTAGTGGTGAATGGTGAAGCAAGCTTGCCGGTTTATTTCTAGTTGGACACATCACGTTGCGAATGTTTATTTCCTGGTACTAACTCGTGTCAGTGCCGCATGCTGGACGTGAGCTCTTTTACACATTTACTGCCCTCTAGCGGCCGGAGGGAGCATTTGAGTTGTATTTATTTTAAAGAATCATAACTTTTGATAGAAATGAGCTAGTGACTCGCTTCTTTTTTTGACATACTCAGAAATTTATGACGGGCCGGATTAAATCATCCAACGGGCCGGGTCCGGCCCGCGGGCCGTATGTTTGACATGCCTGACCTAGAGGCTGAGATGGATCCTGTCACCTCATCCTCCCCTTACACCACAATTCAATATATTTGCGGTATTCTATTAATGTCATATTCCGCTTTTCCTTTTTGAATGTATTGTATTCCAACCTGTGCACACATCATCTATTGCACACCTGTCCCGGAAGAGGGATCCTCCTCTGTTTCTCTTCCTGAGGTTCCCTTAAATTTTTTCCTGTTAAAGTTGTTTTTATCCATCCTTCTATGATGTGAGGGTCTAATTGTAGGCAAGGTTGTGTTACTTTTATAAGAACTGTAAATGAAAGCCTCTGACCACATGTACACCTCTACACTGCATATGTACAGTATGTTCATACCTGTATAAAGCTGAACTCCCTCCAGTTGAGTGTGCTGTGGACAGACGGAATAGATGTGATGGCCAACAGGGAGAGGAGCCCTAGACTCATGATTCCAAAAGACACGTACATTTCGACCCTCCACACCTCCTCCTCATTCCATGCATTCTCCACGTTAGCATGGACCTGCCGACACAGATGAATTACATTCATTCATTAACCTTCCAGGGTGGAAATAATCAGCTGTTGTTTCCCTATTAGAGTTCATAGTAACAATTATTTTTCATCATTATTGATTAATCATTAGATCTATATAATATTCTACTCGATATTCCACAACACAAAGACAGTCCTTTTAACAGTAACATCCATCAGCACCTGTTTTTTATTTATTTATTTATATTAATGTGTAAGTGAAAGTGCTACAAAGCTAATTATGGTAGTGATCAGTAAAATGATGTTTTCCGTGTCTCAGAAACATGCCCATAATATGGGGAATGGGACTAGATGCCAAAAATACCAAATGTATTGTATTCTTTCAACCTTGATGGAAAATGGCACCATCATGTGCAGACACTGACCTGTTGGTAGGCCGTGTTGAGCATCAGATATCTCTCAGACCTCCTCATGGGCAGACAGAGGCTGTAGAGAACATGGACAGCAGCCAGGAAGAAGCTGAGGAGTCCCAGCTGCTTGCGGCTCTGCAGCCAGCCCTCTAACCAGTGGGGAAAATGCCTGTACTTGGTGCCATAGTAAAGCTGGTGGGCTGAAGCTAGTTGACCTGCCAGGTAAACCAGAGCCAACAGGGTGATAGCAACAGTGGGCAGTGTCCGGTTCACCATCTCTATTGGGATCTTATAGAAGTCACTCTGCTTGTTTTTCACATATGGGTGGATGATATCCCGCACAAATGAGTAGGCAAAAAAGAAGATAGAGAGGGCCACGGCAGCGAGAACAGGGCCCTTCCAGCCAGGAAATAACTGTATAGGCAAGTTTTCAATGTCCCGGGAAGAAGACAACATGCCCATATCCAAAGGCTGAAAGTGGAGATTGCGGGCTAGTTCCATAATCTTCAGACGAGCCTCAACAGAGTCACTGCAGATGAACACCTGCACAGAGCCAGGAATACAGAGGAGGACTGGTTAGGGATAGTGAAGACAATCAGGAGCAGAGAGGAGGA